>CM053596.1:148956588-148975298 GCA_028646575.1 Pseudocheirus occidentalis
CATGTAAGAATGTAAGTAGTTCAACTTTGATAAGTTCCTTATGATTTCTTTTCCCTATTTACCTTCTCATGCTTCTCTTGCTTCTTCTATCTAAATGTCAGATTTTCTATTCAACTTTGGTTTTTTCATCAAGAAAACTTGAAAGTCCTCTATTTCATTGAATGACCATATTTTCTCCTGAAACACAATACTCAGTTTTGCTGGGTAGGTGATTTTTGGTTTTAATCCCAACTCCTTTGTTCTCTGGAATATCATATTCCAAGCCCTTCCATCCCTCAATGTGGAAGTTTCCAGATCCTGTGTTATCCTAATTGTGTTTCTACAATATTCAAATTGTTTCTTCTTTGCTGCTTGTAATATTTTATTCTTGATCTGGGAACTCCAGAACCTGGCTATAATATTCTTAAGTGTTTTATTTTTGGGATCTTTTTCAAGAGGTGATTGGTGAATTCTTCCAATTTCTATTTTGCCCTCTGGTTCTGAAACATCAGGGCATTTTTCCTTGAGAATTTCTTGAAGCATGATTTCTAGGTTCTTTTTTTGATCATGGCTTTCAGGTAGTCCAGTAATTTTTTTTTTAACAGATGAAGAAATTGAAGCCCAAAGAAAGTAAATAATATGCCCCAAATCACACAGGTAATTAAGCATCAGAGGCAGAATCTGAACTCAGGTCCTCCGATTCCAGAGCCAACATTAGTCCAATCATTTAAAAATGATCTCTCCTGGATCTATTTTCTAGGTCAGTGGTTTTTCCAATGGGATATTTCACTTCTGTTTTTTCATTTGTTTGGATCTGTTTAATAGTATCTTGATTTCTCATAAAGTCATTTGCTTCCATTTACTCCAGTCTAATTCTGAAGGAATTATTCTATTCAGTGAGCTTTTGAGATTCTTTTTCCATCTGGCAAATTTGGCTTTTTAAGGTATTCTTCTCCTCATTGCCTTTTTAAGCCTCTTTTGCCATTTGAGTTAGTCTATTTTTTAAGGTGTTATTTTCTTCAGTCAGGTTGTTGACTCTCTTTTCATGATTTTCCTGCATCCTCATTTGTCTTCCCAATTTTTCCTCTACTTCCCTTATTTGGTTTTCCGAATCCTTCTTAAGCTCCTCTATGGCCTGTAACCAGTTCATATTTTTCTTGGTAGCTTTTGGTGCAGGAGGTCTGACTGTGTTGTCTTCCTCCTGTTTCATGCTTTGATCCTTTTTGTCCCCCAACAAGGAATCTAAAGTTGGATTGCTGTGCTTGCTTTGCTTCCTTTGCTTGCTCATGTTGCTACTCAATTACTTGACTTATGAGCTTTTTGCCACAGTGCAACTCTGCTTCCAGAGAGGAGAGCTTTGTCCCAAATTGCTGGGGTTTTCACAAGCTGCCAGAGCTATTAGTTGGGTGCTCTTTGAAGCCTCTACAGGCTCTGGCACCTGGTCACACACCCCAGGACCTCCACCCAAGACAGTGATCCAGATCCAAGCAGGTTAAAGCAAGAGCAATTATCCCTCACAATGGCCGCGTGGTCGCCCTTGCTGGCATCATAGATGCTTAGTAAAAATTTTTTTATTCACGTATTCATCTTGCCATTACCTGAGTGCTTTCTGGTTTTCCCAGAAGTACTTGTTGAATAGGAGAAATATTTTCCCAAGTATCTCATATTCTTGAGTTGACCACAAATCTAGGTTATTAAGACTAGTTGCTTCTTGTTATTGTTTAACTAGTCAGTTAAATTAATTTACTTTTCTGGTGTTTTTTAAGCTCACAAGCTAGTTTTGTTGATTACTGATTTTACAGTATAGTTTGACGTAGGCAAAATAGCAGTTGCCTGTTTCTCCCCTTTCCCCCCAATTATTCCTATTAAGATTCTAGACTATTTACTCCTCCAAATAAATTTTATCATTTTGTTTTGCTCTGCGACTTACTCAGGATCATGGAGCCAGTAGGTCAGAGATGGTATAGCAGTCTGTATGTTAATTCCAGTATTATTATTTTTATTATTAAGTTCAACTATGGACAGTAAATATTCCTCAAATTGTATTTCAGTAGTTTTATAATTTTGTTTATATTGAGTGCCTCGGTAGATGACTACTCTGCGTTTCAAGCATTTTGTTGTTATTTTGGATGGAATATCTATTATTTCGTTTTGGTTTTTGTTGCTATGTGGAAAAGTTTACAACCTTTGTCAATTTATATTGTATTTTTATACTTTACTGAAGTTATAGCAATTAGTTTCTTCTCTGATTCTCTGGACTTTTCAAAATAAGCCAATTATACCTTTATTTTCTTTCTCTTATTGCTATGTTGACTATCTAGAATGATGCCAAATAATTGGGAGAGGAGGTCATCCTTACTTACCTTTTTCTTTGTTTTTCTCTTACTGGGAAAGGTCTAGTTTCTCTTGCAAATAATGCTAAGTTTTAGTTTTAGGTTCCCTCTGAACCATTTTTCTATTTTGCTGCAACTTAGGTAATCAGTTTTTGTTCATGGTGAAAATGTCAATGGTTGAGTTCCTCCCCTATGTTAGCTTGTTGGTCATTGAACAAGGCCCAGTAGTTGAATTAATATTTATAGAGGGTTTAAAAATTGTATGATTCTTAGCACCCTCTGACCTTGTGCTGTGTGTGTGTGTGTGTGTGTATGTGTATGTGTGTAGAGTGACAATTACAATCACTACAGAAGTATCAAGAGGGCTACACAGGACTGCTTTAAAATTTCCTTATTTTCCTTTGTGGCCAAAGATTTCATCACTTTGTGGCCAGCCTAAAGAGAGATGAATTTATATATGTTAAAGCTGGATTTCTGACATCTGATCTGTCTCTTGTCAGGACCCTGTTTTTAAAACCTAATGATGGTACTTATTCAGGGGTGGGGTATATTTAAGGAGGCTATTTTTAGCATTATTTTTACTCAATATAATTTTCAGTGTTTTTCTTTCAGTTGTAGCACTCTTAGGAATCTTACTTTTTTTCCTTAAGAACTTTTAAAGGAAAATGCATGATTTTCTGTATAATTTGAAAGCTATGAAATCAGATAGTTCATTAGGAATAGTTGTCAATTTTCAGTTTTTTTCAAAAGAATAACAGAAACATTCAGTTCAGAAAGGTGCCTCTAGTGGGTTAGTTTATTTTTGTGCATATGCTCTCTTTATTCCAAAGTTTTATGTGATTATATCATTGTATGGTCAAAGGTCTTGATTTCTAGAGATGATGATTGCATTATCTTGGTAACATACCTTATCATCTGAAGGTTTAAATCCTTTTCACGCAATACCAAAACAATTTTCTTCTGATAAGTTTTAAACTTAGCTTTGTTTCTCTGACAAATTATGACACGTCCATTTTCACACATATTTGATGTTTGGTGTTACAGAGCTAGTGGGTCAGTGCCCTTCTTTCCTTCCCTTCTAAAACTTGAAGGGCACCCCCATGCTCCTCCATTGGTTCGTTTTTCTTTGGGAAATCTAAATAAGCCCTCATTTTAAGTCTTAAGTGATCATTCAATAAAACTAAACTTTTGATTCACAAATTTGAGAGGTGTAAGGGACTTCAGCTTCTATCTAGTCCAATGCATATATTCAGGAATTTCTATTATACCAATTGATCTTCCAGCCCTTCCCTAAAGATTTCTGAGGAAGAGAATCTGCCACCTCATCAGGCTACCCATTCCACAGCCAATTGATAGGAAATTTTTCCTCATATTAAGCTTGGTCTCTGTGGTTGCTCCTCCCATTCTCCCATTGTTCCTCCTTCTGACTTGCAAGGCTAAACAGAAAGAGTCTGACCTTTCAGTCCTGTAGAGACTTGAAAATAGCCGCTATGTTCCTGCAGTCTACTTTTTCTCCATGTTGAGTATATGCTTTTCCTATAGCCATTTTCCTAATGCCATTAATTCAAGGTCTTTCACCATTCTTGTTGTCTTCTTCTGGACAGTCCAGATTGTCAGTGTTTTTCTTAAGCTATAATACCCAGAAGTGAACTTGGTACTCCTGTTGATATATATGACAAGCGCAGAGTATAGTAGTAATATTATCTTCCTGTTCCTGGAATTTGCACCCCTCCTAATGGAGCTCAAAATTGCATTAGGGTTTTTTTTTTTTTAAGCAACCTTCTCACACTGCTTACCACTCATTGAGATTGCACTTCGTTAATGAGACCCAAATTCTTTTCAGAACAATTGTTGGTTATGATTCTCATGTTTTTAATATGTGAAACTGATTTTTTTTGTATCCACATGTAAGACATTTATACTTATGACTGTTGAATTTCATTTTATTACATTCAGCCCATGTTCTATCTTGTCAAGATCCTTTGGGATCCTGTTAGTTATCCCACCTTTCTTTATGTCCTCTGAGAATTTGAATATACCGTCTATGCCTTTATGAAAGTCAATAAAAATGTCAATAATAAAAAGTCATCTTCAGATTCTTGAGGTCTACTACAATGACACTGGACCTGTAACAACTCTTTGAGTTTGGTTATCTGGTTTTGAATCCATATGTATTGTATAATCAGTATCTCTCCATCTTCTCCATAAGAATAGTATGAGGAACTTTATCATAATCTCAAGGTAAATTATACTTCAGTTATCCTTTCCAAAAAAAAAAAAAAAAAAAAGGAAATGAGGTTATTCTGACTTGACTTATTCTTTTTTTTTTTGGAGTGGGGGGCAGGCAGGGTAATTGGGGTTAAGTGACTTGCCTCCCAAGGTCACACGGCTAGTAAGTATTAGGTGTCTGAGCTTGGATTTGAACTCAGCTCCTTGTGACTCCAGGGCGGGGCCTCTATTCACTGCACCACCTAGCCACAGCTTGACTTGTTCTTGATGAAATGTTGGCTCTTTTAAATCACTATTTCCCTTTCAGTATTTTGCTAGCCTTTATCTTTAAAGATCCTTTCAAGAGTTCTCATAGGAATAGAAGTGGAACCTACTGGTTTATAGTTTAGAGATTCCATTCTTTTCCCTCATTTGAAAATCAGGACACCATCTGATTTATAGCCCTCGGGTAGGTCTTAACCTCCCAGGCTAGACTTGTAATTTGTGGAATAGAAGGTGTTCCCTCTACCTGCACACTCTGGTTTTCAAGTGCCTGTAGATAATAGCAATGAGCCAATTTATAAAAGGAGAATCTAGCTTACCAGATACCACCAGCAATGATGAACCATAGGTTTTTTCCTAGTTCCTGTTAAATGAGAGGAGAGAGGGGACAAGAAAGAAGTTGCTCCTTTCCTCCCTCTATCCTTTGCAGCAGAGGGAACTGAATTCACTGCCATTCACACCCTTCCTCCAGTTTGGTTGCTGGTCTGCTTGATGTGGAAGATGATACTGGCTATCCCAGGGGAAGCTTGGTAGTTTTCCCTTCCATTAAATCGTCTCTTCTCCATTTCCTGGTCTCTGCTGCAGGCCCACACTGCCTCCCCTTGGTGCTTTTCTGCTCTTCCAGTGCCCCAAACTTCCTGCTCCAGCTAAATCTCATTCTCCCTCCCATTCCACCCCCCACATTCCTGATTAAATAAATTAACCCTTTTTCCAGAATGCAATTAATTCCTCCCTGCAAGTTAATGGACAGGGCTATATTTAAATATGATAATGACTAGTTCTTTGTTATGTTGGACAAACTCCTAAAATCTTTTTCTAAACTTCTGGTGAGTTGTTTTGAGTTTGTGCAGATAATTCTTTACCTCCACCTTCAAAATCTTTGTATTTTTAATCAAGATCTGGAAGGTAGATAATGACTAATGCAGTGACTTCAGAAACCAATCCTTTTCCACTGTTTTCTTCTTGAGGAGGCAACTTTTTGTAGAAGACTGTAGCAGATGCCAGAGTTACAAAGTTCTCTAAATCTAGCTGTCCATTCAAACTTAAAATTGGTGTAGTAGAAGAGTGCTAGATTCGGTCAGGAAACTTATGCTTGTATACCTCTACTCTTGCTGCTTACAACTTCTGAGACTGAGCAAGTCACTTAGCTTTTCTGGGTCTTAGTTTCCCATTCTATAAAATAAAGCTGAATCAGATCCCTTCTGCCACTAACTCTTCTTTACTCGTTTCACATAATGAGGTGACCCTTCTCCTTGCCAGCATAAACCCCTTTCCTGAAGATTCCCCTTCTACCATCCCTCCCCCCCACCAATTTATCTTAGTCTGTTTTCATGTACTGGCTGTTGGTGTACCCTGAGCCTTTTATATTGTAGTCATTGTGTCTGTTGTGTGCTTCACTCTGAAGAAATCTTGCTATCTTGCTATTCTTCTAGTTTTCATCATAATCATTTCATAATTTCCTAATAATGAATATTACTTTTGTGTTTATTCAGGCATTCTGTAATTGTACTCTGTATCTAAGACTTTTCTGTCTCAAAAAAGGATGGTGTGACTATCTTGTATACAAGGGAGAGAGAGAGACAGAGGAAGGGAGGGAGGGAGGACTAGAAACTTTAGTTTAAGGTCCCTAGGGTAAATATTTAGCAGTGGCACCTCCAAGTTAAAGGGTTGTTATAAACATTTTAGTTACTTTTTTTTTTCTTAAAGCAGAAAGCCAAATTGCTTTCCATAGTGTTTGGACTGTGTATTTGGGTGTCTTGTCTTTCTGAAGCCTTCCCTGTATTGACCCATTTCATCAAAGTCTTTTGTTTTTATATCATTCATTTCTGAATGTATTTAGTAACAAAAAAAAATTAGGGAAAGAAGAAAAAAAAGCAGTTAAGCTAAACCAATCAACACATGTGACAGTCATTTGAAATAGTCCACACTTATAGTTCTCCTTTTTGCAATTAAGGGAGAGTAATTAACTTGTTCATTATAATTACACAACATCCAATTGCATTGTATTGTTCTTTAAATTTATATTGTAGTTATTGAATAGTTTCATGGTTCTGCATACTTCACTATGTATAATCTCATATGTTTTCACATGCTCTGAATTTATGATAGTCATTGTTTATAGCACAGTGATATTCCAGTACATTCATGTACTTGATGTTAAACCCCAAATCAGTGAGCACATAGCTGGTTTCCAGTTTGTTCCTACATGAAAGTATGCTGTTACTATTTTGGTATATGTCATATTTTGAAAAAGAAAGCAATTTTTTTGTACATTGAGATAATGTAAAATGTGTACTTTCTTGTGAAGTTTTTCGCAAATTAATCTATATATGCAATTTTAATCATTAGAACTCTGGATAAATAACTTTTATACAGTTTCATCAAGCATTGGTACCATACTGAAGTACTATAAAATTTATAAAGGTCATTCCCATATTATATAAGTTGGTTTGTTATTATAAATGCTACCTTTTTTCCCTTGTTTTTTGCCCCCATTTTTATTTAAAACCCATTTTTATGTTAAGTTCTAAGTTTTCTCCTTCCTTATAATTCCAAAAATAAAAAAAGAATATCATGGAAGAGAGTAGGTTCACAATCTTCAAACAAAAGGTGGATGACCTTTTGTCATCCAGAACTGTGTGGTTGGTAGGAAAAAATAACATATTTGAAATCAGAGAGCCTAGATTCAAAGCATCACTCTTCTGTTGTTTAGTTGTTTTCCATTGTGTCCAACTATCCATAACCTCATTTGGGGTTTTCTTGGCAAAAATACTGGAATGGTTTGTCATTTGCTTCTCCAACTCATTTTATAGATGAGGAAACTGAAGCAAACAGGGTTAAGTGACTTACCTAAGTTCTCATAGCTTATACACAGCTAGTAAGAAGGATGCCTTTTCTATTCATATATCTCCCATGATATCCTTTTTTATTTTTGAAATTGTTAGGAAAATTTATATATTTTTTAAATTTATTTTTTTCCCTCTTTTTGGAGGGCAGTTGAGGTTAAGTGACTTGTCCAAGGTCACACAGCTAGTTTTTGTGTTAAGTGTCTGAGGTCGGATTTGAACTCAGGTCCTCCTGACTCCAGGGCCGGTGCTCTATTCCTTGCACCACCTAGCTGCCCCCCAAATTGTTAGGAAAATTAAAAAAAAATCAAATATCAATATGCCTCATAGCAAGTTCCATTCATTGCTATTAATTATTCCTTCTGGAGTAAAGTAGAATAAATCTAATCTCTCTCCCAAAACAGACCGGCAAGTTCATGAAGACAGCTCTCATGCCTCCCATAAGTCTTCCCTCTCAAGGGAAAATCCCCATTATCTTGCCACAGAACACATATGGCATGATCCCAGGGTCCATCCTATTTTGTCACCATCCCTTTATAGTTTCTTAGGTACTTCTTACCTTATCATTTTCCTTACAAAAATGTGACAGAATGAATAGTTTAGATGTAGATTGTAAAGGGCAGCTTATCCTGGGATTAATTAACTTCCTTGGACATTATACCTCTCTGATTACAACCTACATAATACCTTTTTGGTTGTCACATTACATTCTTTACTCATATTGAACCTGTCAAATAAAATCTTGTAATCTTTCTTTCTTTCTTTTTTTTTTTTGATGAATGTCTCATTTAACCATGCCTCTCCCATCTGCTACTTTTGGAGCTTTTTTTTTTTAACCTCAAATTTAAGACTTTATAAATTTTAAATATTTTATTAGATTTAACCCATCAGTCTGGCCCATCAGTATACTTTTTTTTTTAATTGTAATTGTCATCTAGCATGCTAGTTATTCCTATTCTTTCTAATTCTTTGTCACCTGCAAATGGAATGTCTGAAATTTCTGCCTTGATCTGAAGTGTTGATTTAAAAAAAACAAAACGTTTTGCAGTGGATCAAACAGATCTTTGGGGGCACCACCCTAGCCACTATCCAAGTTAACATAGAAACATTAATGACTGCTTTTTGGGTCCAGATGTTTAAGCAACAATGAATCTATTCTTACTTAAGAAATGGGGTGACCAAAACACAAAAGTGTGAAAACTTAAGATATCCCATTTGACTGGAACCATAATATAGCTCTTTATGATAGAATTCCTTTTTTGTTTGCTCATTCTTCCAGCCTTACTTTCTGACATGAGACTTTTTGTCAGGGCCAGGATATGTGAACTTCTGGCAGGAATACCTGGCTATTCTTTATCCTGTTTTATGTCCTCTTATTTTTCTGCTGCTGTACTTAACAGTATAAGATAATGAGACTTCATGGCTTTAAGCTCAGTAACAGGATTTAAATGAAAGTAAGCAGATAGAGCCCTTCCTCACAACAAGTAAGTCTAGTTAAACAAAAATAAATAAACATATTATTTCCAAAAATGCACATTTCATTTCACTTTATTTTATTGCAACTCTGTTAAGAGGTAGGGAGGCATGCTTCATCAGAAATCATGATTAGTCACAGCATTGATCAGAGTTATGAAATCTTTTAAAGTTATATTATTGCATCTATTTTATATTATAGCATCTATTAAGTAAATTGTTTTCTTGGTTCCCTTCACTTTCTTCTACATTAGTATTTACAGAAACCATAGGTTTCTCTTAATCAGTTATATTCTTCATTTTTTATGGTATAATATCCCGTTACATTAATATGCCAAAATTTCTTCAGCCATTCCATAATTAATAGGGTACCTACTTTGTAAATACTTTACTAAAATTAAGATACTACTATAAATATTTTTTGTACATAGGATGCTTTTCCTCTGTCTCCAAACTCTTGTACATGCCTAGTGGTATTGCAGAGTCAAAGGCTGTGCACATTTTTATGACTTTTTGAATATTGCTTTCTAGAACGATTGCATCAGTTTGTAGCCTCAATAACAATTCACTAGTGTGCCTGTCCTCCTACTGCTTCTCAAATAATTGATCTTTTCCTCTTCTGTCATTTTTACTAATATGGATGTGAAGTGAATTGCTTGCATCTTGCAGTAAGTTTCTAGGAATTGGTAGTGTATTGAAAGTGTATCCTGTTATTAGAATGAACAACCTAAAGCAGTATACATATTAAAGGTTTTGATAATTATCTGTAGAATAAATATTTGTTGAATTAAATTGAATAAACACAAGATTTGGAATATAACTGTGGTTGGATTGTTAGGATTTTGAAAAATGATGGGAAAAAAATTCTAGTTATTGTAAATGCCTTTAGTTAAATATTATAGCAGTTCGAATATAACTTGTACTTTTTTCCTAATTTAATATTAATATTTAGTATAAAATTTAAATATAGCCTTATCAATAGTTTTATTCAGTGCATGACTATATTTTTGTTATTTAAAAAATATGGGGGGGGGTAGCGTGTAGTCAATAGACTAGTATACCTTTTTTATTTTTTTGGCAACACTTTATTTTCTTGAAATAAATGATGGTGGTGTTTTGTTGTTTTTGTTTTGTTATCTGTAAGAGGTACAATTGATTTACTTTGCTGGCATGTTAGTGATTAAAGATTTTGTGAAAACGTTGATAAATACCAAGATTTTTTTTTCTTTTGTAGGGCGCCAATGCCTCGGCTTTAGAGAAAGAGATTGGTCCAGAACAGTTTCCAGTCAATGAACACTATTTTGGATTAGTCAATGTAAGTTTCCTATAATAATTTTTATAAATAACCTGATTGCATGTGTGGTTTGAAAATATGGTGAATGACAACATATAATTGAAACCAGTTGTTCATTTGCACTCTTTAGAATTTAATTACACAAGAGATTTGATTTAGAATTATTTTTACTTAAAGATAAGAGGAAAATGGAAGAATCTGATAAGGATAGGTGTTAAAAATTAGAATAACTTCTGATTTTCAGTGTTCTAAATGTTGGGAATGCAATGAGAGGAGAATTGTCCTCCGTCCTTAGGGAGCTAACAATCCCCTTTCCCTCTTTTTTTTCCATATAATTCTTACTCATTTTTTCTTTTTAGAGTTAATCAAATTATATTTTCTTTTTTCCTGTTTAATATTTTTTATGTTAGATCCTTTTTCTTTTTCTTTAATCTCTTTGGGATACAGACCTAGTAGTGGTATTACTGTGTCAAAAGGATATGCCTAGTTTTATAGCCCTTTGGTCATAGTTCATATTAGTTGGATCAGTTCATGACTCTACCAACAGTGCATCAGTGTTGCAATTTTTCCAGATCCCCTCCACTATTTGTAATTTCTGTCATATTAACCATTCTGATAGATATGATATGTCAGAGTTTTAATTTTTATTTATCTAACATCTAATCAGTAGTGATTTTAGAGCATTTTTTTCATATGACTACTTTGGTAGTAGTCATATGGTAGTAGTCATATAGTAGCTTTGATTTCTTCATCTGAAAACTTTCCTGTGACCATTTATCAATTTGGGAATGACTTACATTTTTGTAAATTTGACTCAGTTCTCATATATTTGAGAAATAAGGCCTTTATCAGAAAAATTTAATTGTAAAAATTTTTACCTGTTTCTTGCTTTCCTGTAAAAAATTTTTACTCCAGTTTCCTGCTTTCCTTCTATTCTTGGCTGCATTGATTTTTGTTTGTGCAAAAAATTTTTGACTTAATATAATCAAAATTATCCATTTCATATCCTGTAATATTCTCTATCTCTTATTTGATCATAAATTCATCACTTATCCATTGATCTGACAGATACAATTTTCCTTGTTTCTTAAATTTGATTATGTCAACACTATATCTAAATCATGTACCCACTTTGACTTAGTATATTGTGTGAGATGTTGGTCTATGCCCAGTTTCTGCCAAACTGCTTTCCAGTTTTTCCAGAAATTTTCATCAAAAAGTTCTTGTCTCAAAAGCTTGCATCTTTGATTTTATCAAATAGTATATCACTATGGTCATTTACTACTGTGTATATTGTATATCTGATCTATTCTGTCTACTACATTATTTCTCAGCAAGTACCAGATTGCTTTTTGTATTGATTCCCTTGACATTCTTGACATTCGTTCTTCCAGATAAATTTTATTTTTTTTTCTAGCTCTATAAATGTTTTTTTTTTTAGTAGTTTGATTGGTATGACACTTGAATAAGTAGATACAGATAGAATCATCATTTTTATTATAGTGGTTTGGTCTGCTCATGAGCAATTAATATTTCTCCAGCTGTTTAGATAAGACTTTGTGTCAGAAGTTTTTTGTAATTGTGTTCATAGTAGTTCTTAGGTCTGTCTTTGCAGGTAGACTCAAATACTTTATGTTGTCTGCAGTTATTTTAAATGTAATTTCTCTTCCTATAAGATTTTGTGGAAATATGTGGAAAAGTTGATGCTCTATGTATATTTATTTTACATGCTGCAACTTTGCTGAAGTTGTTAATTGATTTGGATTTTTTAGTCAGTTCCCTAGGATTCTTCAAGTGTACCATCATGTCATTTGTAGAGAGTGGTAGTTCAGTTTTCTTGTTGCCTATTCTAAGCCCTTCAGTTTATTTTTCTTGTGTTATTGCTATAACTAGCATTTCTAGGAAAATATTGAATAACAGTGGTGATAGTGGGCATCCTTGCTTCACAAACCCTGATCTTATTTGAAAGGCTTCTAGCTTATACCCATTACATATAATGCTTGTTCCTTATTTTAGATAGATATTACTTATCAATTTAAGGAACTGATATGCTCTCTGGTGTTTTTAATAGGAATGAATGTTGTTTATTTTGTCAGAAAGATTTTTCTGTTATCTATTGAGGTAATCATATGATTTCTATTTGTTTTGTCATTGGTATATTCCACTATACTGATAGTTTTCCTAATACTGAACCAGCCTTGAATTCCTGGTATAAATCCCAGCTAGTGTATTATCATCGAGATCAGTTGCTTTAATCTCATTACTAGTATGTTAGTAAAAAAATTTTCTTTATTAATAATCATTAAGGAAATGGGCATATAGTTTTCTTTCCTTCTTTTTCTCTTCCTGGTTTAGGTATCAGTACCATATTTGTGTCACAAAAGGAATTTGGTTGCATTCCTTCTTTGTTTTTCCGAATAATTTATGTACTGTTGGAATTAATTGTTCTCTAAATGTTTGGTAGAATTCACTTGTAAATTCAACTGGTCTTGAGGATTTTTTCTTAGGGATCTCATTTGTGGTCTGTTAAATTTCTTTTTCTAAGATAAGGTTACTTAAAATGTTCTATTCTATTGATCTGAGTAATTTAAATTTTTGTAAATATCAATTTCACTTTGTTAGATTTATTGTCATATAATTGGGCAAAATAGCTCCTAATAATTGCTTTAATTTTATCTTCATTGATGGTAAATTCACTCTTTTCATATTTGTTACTGGTAATTCAGTTTTATTTTTTAAATCAGATTAGCCAGTAGTTGATTAATTTAATTTTTCATAAAAACTAGCCCCTAATTTTATTTATTATTTTTGTAATTTGTGCTTTGATCCACTCAGTCTATAGGACTAATTTGTTTAGTTTCTAATTGATTAATTTTTAATCTATGACTCAGTGGCCTTTTATGGAATGTAAATTTTATAGTATTATCATCTGAATGGGGTACATTAACTATTTTTGCTTTTCTGCATTTATGAGGTTTTATATTATGCCCTAATACCTGGTTAATTGTTGTGAAGGTGCAGTGTACAGCTTGGGAAAAAGTTACACTCTTCTCTTCCCATTTACTTTTTTCCAGAGGTCTGTCATATATAACTTTTGCAAAATTCTGTTCTTCTCTTTATCTTATTATAGCTAGATTAATTTGGTTCTGAGACAAGAAAGTTGAGGTCCTCCACTACTATAGTTTTACTGTCTATTTTCTTCTGTAACTCATTTAACTTTTCCTTTAAGAATTTGGATGCTATACCATTTGGTGTGTGTGTGTGCGCGCGCGTGTGTGTGTGTGCGCACACATACATATATACATGTATGTATATATGAATGTGTGTGTTTATTATTGATATTACTTGTTTATGGCGCCTTTTACCGATATGTAGTTTCTCTGCTTACCTCTTAATTTTATCTATTTTTTCTTTTTCTGAAAGCGTAATTGCTACCCTTTCAGCTGAAACAGTAAATTCTGCTCCAGTCCTTTATTTTACTCTCTGTATGTCTCTCTGTTTCAAGTGGTGTTTCCTGTATACAGCCTATTGTGGAATTCTAATTTTTAATTCATTCTGCTGTCTGCTTATCTCTTACGGGTGAGTTCATCCTGTTCACATGCACGGTTATGATTATTAACTGTGTTTCCCTCCATCCTGTTTTCTCTCTATGTGTCTCTCTCCCTGCTTCTCTGCCTCCCTACCTTTTTCTTTTTCTCTCCACCTCTCCCTTTCCTCCCCCTCAAAAAAACTATTTTGCTCTAACCACTGCCTCCCTTATTCTGCCCTCCTTTCCATCACACATACAGGCCCGCTCTCCCCATCCCCCTCCTCCTGTTTCCCTGTAGGATAATATAGATTTCTATACCCAACTGGATGTGTATATTTGATTCTTTGAGCCAGTTCCATTGAGAGTATATTTAAGTGTTATGTATCATCCCCAATTTCCCCCTCTATTAAGCTCTTCTTTTGTGCCTCATATGTGAGATAATTTTCCCCATTTTCCCTCTTTCTTCCTTCTTCTCCTAGTGCATTCCTCTTTCTCATTCCTTAATTTTATTTTTTGGATATTATCTTACCATAGTGAACTCATGCTTGTTCCCCCTGTATTCTCTTTCATATTTTTTTTTAGTGTTTCTCTTAAGTCTAATATTTGAATATCCCATTTTCTGTTTTTCTCTGGTCTTTTTCTATCAGGAATGCTTGAAAGTCCTCTTTTTCATTTAATGTCCATCTTTTCCCCTCAAATATTATACTTAGCTTTGTTGGGTAGGAGCATCTTGGTTGCAATCCTGACTCTTTTGCCCTCTGGGATATCATATTTCAAGCCTTCCAATCCTTTAATGTGGAAGCTGCTAAGTCTTGTATGATCCTGATGGTACCTCCACAATATTTAAGCTGTTTCTTTCTACTTGCAGTATTTTTTCCTTGACCTGGGAACTCTGGAATTTGGTTATACATTTTTGGGAGTTTTAATTTTTGGATCTCTTTCTCGAGGTGATTGGTAGATTCAGCTTTTATTTTACCCTCTAGTTCTAGGGTACTAGTTCCTCAATAATTACTTAAAATACGATGTCTAGGCTTTTTTTTTTAATCATAGCTTTCAGGTAGTTTAGTAATTCTTAAATTATAGTTCCTTTATCTGTTTTCTATTATCAGTTGTTTTTCTGATAAGATATTTCACATTTTCTTCTACTTTTGCATTTTAATAGATTTTTGTTTTTGGTTTCTTGATGTCTCATGGAGTCATTTTTGTTATGATACAGTAGCTTTTTATCATGAGAATCTCTTGCTCACTCATTTTTGACTTGTAACTCTACATTGAAGTTGAGTTCTGTTCCTGGAGTGGAGGGGGCACTGTTCCAAGTTTATATTTTTAGTGCTATTTTCAGAGTTATTTCTTGGAGTCTGTATTTTTTTTGGTGCTTCCAAGGTGGTATGATTTATGGAAAGGTATGGTCACTTCTCTCCTGTCCTTTGCTCTGGTCTTTACTTGGGAAGAGACCTTAAATGAAGTGATATAAAGGAGAACAGTTTATATAGTAAGACTCTAAAAACTCTAAAAAGCTTTAAAAACTTTAAGAGGATGAAACATGTTATCCATGACAGAGGTGATGAATTTAGGGTACAAGGTGATTTGTATATAGCCCTTGAGGGAGTTTGTTCTGCTTGATTATACATATTTGTCGCAAATAATTTGTTTTTTCCCAATGGGGTAAGGAGTAGAAGTGAGGGGGAAAAATAGATTTCTGTTAATTTTTAAAGAGAGGTGGGAAGAAGTACAAATGTGGAATGTTGCATGCTATATTACTGTATGTTACATTACTGTATTACTAGTTTTGCTTAGTAGCTTCAGTTTGTTATAAGACACCTTGCATGGAGTGGGAATATTCTATAAATGTTTATAATTTAAAAACAAAGCACATTAATAAAACTTAGAAGGTAAGAAATGGCATCAAGGGTTCACATAGAGGGATTGACCTTAGCAAGAAGATGGCCTACCTCTTCATCTGAGACATGAGTGAAGGAGGAAATAGTTGGGAAGATGTCTGAGTGCTGTGCAAGAGGGTGGAAGAGGGAATGACAACATTTTAAATAAGGTCAGAAGTAAGGTCATCAGTAGAGAAAATATGGGGATGGGGTCCCATGACATTGAGGAGAGAGGAAAGGTTTGAAAGACCTCTTTGGTAAGTACAATAGGGAATATTAGAATGATTAGGGAAAAAATTAGGGAATAGTAGATTTGGGAGTAGGAGAATAATTGCCTTGCAGTTGGAAATAGCTAGTTTCGATTAAATAACCCAGATAGTGAGGTTTCGTTTCTTCCAGCTATCTTCAGCAACATGTGACTAGGAGCAAAGTAGGTTGGATTTTAATAAAATGTGTTTGGCTGTAGAACAAAGGGGGCAAAGAATTTGTGAGCAAATTACAGCAGAGGTGTCAAACACTTCCAGAACCAGATTAAAGTATAATTGGGAAACATTTAACAAAATAAATAGAAAATATATAAAACAGATTTTCAATATGTAGATTTCAGAGTCACTATGTGGCTCCCAGGGATCCTTATGTATGGCTTAGTGGCTCTCACTTCTATTTGAATTTGACATTTGAATTACAACATAGAATTGAATTGGTTCCCTAGAGGGGTGTAGACAGGGAAGAGAGGTGATGGTGAGTATAAGTAATGATCTGAGAAAGAACTGAGAGGTGGAAGTAATGGAGGGCATGTTAAGGGTAAAGAGTAGGGTTTAGGGTTGTAAGATGAGATGACAACATAAAGGAATTTCAGAGTTTACAAATATGAAAATAGAATATACATGGTTAATGGCAAAATCAAAGGTATGAATATTACTGTATGTATTTAGGTTATGGAAATTGAGTAGACTGACTAGTTGGGATGTTATGAGGAAACATCAGGAAGTTTGTTGAAGCCCTTTAAAAGCATGAGGGCGGAAGTTGAGGTGGAAAGTCTGGGAACCTGGACATTGAAATTACTGTGGAAAAAAAAGAATGTTCTGACATTGGATATATAAAAGCCACCAGGATGAGAATTAAGTAATAAATTTGGATAGTGTGTAAACCTCAGAGGAAGAGAGGTTTCTGTGTGACAATATTCATTAATCATATGAATATTGACTAAGTTCCTGTTCTCTGTCAGGTACTGTGCTAACATGGATTACAAATGAGAAAATAAAAGATAGTCCCTGCACTAAAGGAACTTAAAATCTAATGGGGGAAGACAAAACAAAAGGAAGATGAAAAGTAGGATAAAGGGCTATGTTGGGGCCATAGTGGAGAGAAGTTAGAGAAATCCCAAAGTAGTATAGGCAGGTGAGAAGTGACATGTCTGAACTGAACCGATCTCCCTTCTTAAATGAATGTTTGTAGTTCATGGCCCTACCCTTTAATCAGAGAGGCCTAGGAGTGATAGAAAGATGGTAAACATAGAATCTGAAAATGGTCATGGGAAGAAAGGAATTTTGTGACTTTTCTGCAATTTAGAGTCCTAGGAGAGTAGCGTGTGGTAATGAATGTTAAAATGACTTGCCTAGCAGTCACACAACCACACAAAATTATGTCAGAGCCTAAACTTGAAGTCAGGTCTTCTACTTCTGTACATATTAAGCCATGTTCCCTCTCATACTTTCACTCAGGAAAAAAATTGCCTGACTTTCCACCTTGTATTACAAATGTGAAAAGAGAGGGATCTTTATTGTTATTTGATGGACTAATGAGAACCTTTGTAGGTTTTTTTTAATTGTTATCTTTTATTTTTATTTTACCTTCTTTTTCCAGTATATCTCTCCCCCACTCCCAAAGAGTCATCCCATATAACAAAGAATATAAAATGAAGGGAAAAAAACACAGGTTAACTGATAAAAAGGAAAAATGTCACATTATATACATTATTCTACATGCGTTGTTTCTCAGTCCTGCAAAAAAGACTATACATTTGAAAATGTATATCTCATTTTGTAGTTTTAGTTCACCATCTCTCAACATGTTTTATCATAGTCTTTTGAAAGTCATGGTTGTTCTTAGAGTTCTTAAATTTTCTTTCAAAATTTGTTTTCCTTTAAATTATTGTCATTGAATCAGTTGTTCTCTTGGGTATACTTACTTTATTCTGGATTAGTTAATATAAATTTTCCCCAGCTTTCTCTGGTCCATATTTTCAAAATTTCTTAATGAAATATTAATATTTCATTATATCCATGGAATACAATTTGTTCATCTGTTACCTAGTTGGGTGGGTATCCACTGTACAAAAAGTGCTGTTTATAAATTTTTTTGTAAATATGAATTCTTCCTCTGTGTCTTTGACCTCTTTGGATTGGCCTAGTGGTATTATCAGTGAGGTCAAAGGATTTAGACAATTTAGTGATTTGAGAAACATTGTTTCAGATTGCTTTCTGGAATGATCAGACCAATTCTTAGGTTTCTCAACAGGTAGTGCATTAGTGCCTGTCTTCCCTAAACCCTTCATCATTTATTTTCCTCTTTGCAACTCTGATTAGTGTGAAGAAAAGCATAAGGATTATTATGATTTGTTTTTCTTCCATTATTAGTGATTTTGGGTAGTCTTTCACATGGTGTTAAGATCATTTATCTGTCATCTGTCTATCTGTTAGAAATAGATCATATATCTATGCTTTTGTTCCAGTATGTTTGTGTTAGCCACATATATAACTTGGATATCAGAATATTGAACTAAATATGCCATTAAGAATTTAAGAAAGCAAATAAAATTAAGTACACAAAAAGGAAATGTTGAAATGATTTGTTTTTGAGGAAAACAAACATACACAACTGATA
>CM053596.1:148975798-148992345 GCA_028646575.1 Pseudocheirus occidentalis
TGGCTGAACAAGTTATGGTATAGAATGTAATGGAATACAATTGTGCTACAAGAAATGGGAAGGAGATGGACTTCATATTTACCTGGAGAGGCTTATGTGAATTGATGCTAAGTGAGAAGAGCAGAACCAGGAAAAATTTGTACACAGTCACAGATACATCATATGTGTGACAACCAACCTTGATAAACTGGACTCTTCTCAGCAACGCACAGCTAAGTCTCAGAATGGAAGGAGATACCTACACCCAGAGAAAGATCTGGAAAGATCAGAGTTTAAATGGAGACTGAAGCAACACATGCCATTGTTCTTTTCCATGTTTGGTTTTGTTTCCTTTGTTTCTTTTTATTTTTCCCCATTATTCACTCCATTGGTTATAATGCTGCTATACAACCAGACTATTGTACAATGTGAAAGTGTTTGCAGATCCCATACATGATTGTATGCCACCATGGGAGAGGAAGGAGGTAGAGAAGGGAGGGGAGAAAATCTGAAACTCAAGTGATTCTGCAACTGAATCTTGTAAACTGAAAGTAAATAAACAAGTCAATAAATTTAAAAAAAAAATAGAGGAAAATGATTCCTCAATGCTCCTGGCCTATAAGAATGGTAAAATTGGGAAGAGATTGAGAGAGGAGAGATTCTAGTTCTTTGAGTTCCCAGCATTGAAAGAGATGGTAGCCTAGGCTCTAATCTCTCTTCAGGTCCCTGGAGTGAGAAAGAGATTTCAGGAAGAAACCAATATGCAGATGAACTTCAAATGATTCCCTGTTACTAGGCTAAAGAGTTCAGAGAATTTCCCCTTGAAGGGCGTCAGGGATTGTCTCTTGGTTGAGTTGGGATATTGCTCACTCCCAGTAGAACTCATTCACTATGTGTATTGTTCGATACATTCTAATCTGTATAACTTCTCTGATTTCTGTTTGTTACTGGCTTGGATAAATGAGTCTGTTTGCTATTTACTATATGTGACAGTCTTTGCGTAACTGGCTTTTGATGGGAGGGGAATCAGATCCTTAGATATATAGCTTGGGACCCTCCTCCCCAATTAAAGGGATAGTGACCAGAAGCATGTCTTGAATCTAAAAATTATTAATTCTAGCCTAACAATATTTAGAGGGGTATAATTGGCATACGATTGGCATAATTCTGAGGGAAGCCTCTTGGCCCCAGTCTCTTGCTCTCTACATAGCAGCAATTGAAGTCTCCTTTGAACCACATATATGACCTAGACAGGCAATAAACAGACACTATATATATAAGTATTACAAGTATATTCAAGTTTCCATGGATACAGAGACAAAATTAAAAATAGTTCCTGCCCTCAAGATGTTTATATTCTATTGAGAAATATGGGGAAAGTAGAAGCACATTTATGCAGATAATATAATATAGAAAAAGGTACTAACAGCTATGGGGATTGGGAAAAGCTTCCTGAAGAAGTTGGCACATACCATGAGCCACAAGGGAAGCCAAGACATGTGAAAGGCTGACATGAAGGTCAGGATGTGTACCAGCTGTGCAGGGCAGCTTTTGCAAAGACATAGAGGTCCTTCCAGTTCTTCCTGCCCCTGTAGTCACTTGGAAAACCAGCTCCTGAAGAAGAAGCCTGGGCAAGGGAAGGTGTGGATGCAGATACTCATTGTAGTAAGAAGGGACTGTTGGGCAGGTCCTGCGGCCCAAGGTTTTCTTTGAAAAATATAATCTTATCAACTTTGGCCAATTGAGCAATAAGTGAAGCTAAGGAAGCAAGCAGCTTCTCATATTTGTAAAAGTTATTCTGAGTGAGCTTTAAAGGAAATAATTTTAATTCGGCAAAGTTTTTTTTCTTCCTTATGTAAATAACTAACTCCTTGGAAGAGTTACTAAAGTTTTGTAAAACCAAGATTTACTTTTGTGTCTTTTGTTTGTTGCTTTAAATTCTCCAATTGTTGCTCTCAACCTTCTCCATTTAAAACCGGCTTGATCAGTTCCCTAGTGTAAGGGGTGAGTCGGGGGGAACCATCTAGGTGGCATGGTGGATAGCACTCTGGGCTTGAAGTCGGGAAGGCCTGACCTCACATCATGCCTCAGTCACTTACTAGCTGTGTGGCCCTAGACAAATCATTTTCAGCCTCAGTTTCCTCAACTGTCAAGTTTTGAAAATGCAGCTAATAATAGTGCCTATCTCTCAGGGATGTTGTGAGGATTAAATAATAGCTGGCATTTATAGAGAACTTTAAGGTTTACAAAGTACTTTACATATATTATTTCATTTGTTCCTTACAAGGACCCTGGGAAACAGGTGCTATTAGTGTCTTCATTTTACTGACAGGGAAAATCAAGGTGAGAGAGAGGATACATGACTTGCCCAGGATCACACAACTAATAAATGTTTGAGGTGGGATTTGAATTCAGGTCTTCATGACTCTAGGTCCGACAATCTAACTGCTATACCACCTTGCTGCCTTAGCAGTTGGCGAATCTTAAAGCACTAGATAAATACTAGTTATTAATATTATTATTATCCAGTTCCGTTGCTCACTAACTAAAATAGAGAAGTCCTATCAGTTTTCTGCTCTTAGGTCAAATTCTCAACCAGAGGAAGAAAGTGGGAAAGTACCCAGGCTTGGGAGGAAATCTTACTTCCTTCATTAGATTCTGCCGACAGCATTCTAACTCCTAGCAACAGGATCCCCATCCCTGTCAGCCCCCTCACCCCCATCTCAGGAGCCAGACTGTCTCCTTTGTTACCCAGCATGCTACAGATGACGAGAGTTGGGAGAGTAGGGTAGGAGATTGCCTCAGTTTTCTGGGGCCCAGGTGAGGTAAGCAGAGAGCCAAGAGTGGAGGGTCTTTTACTACAGGGGCAAATTCTCTCGCCTCCTAAGAACTCCTTTAACCTTTCCCTCCCTTGAGCATGTGTAAGAGGAGATGCCCCTCCTTCCTGCCCACCTCCTGCTAGGATATCAGCTAAGGAACACCCATTCTGCCCCTTAGGCCTATGACTGAGCTGGGCCCTCTTGCCCACCCCTCAAGGAAATAACAGAGTGATGTATTTTTTCCCACTAAATGGATGGAGGAGGAGGGGATGTTTCTTTTGGGTCACAGAGCTGAGCAAGGGGCATAACGAGGTGATTAAACATCCTGACTGCGGAGAAGCAGATAAGCAATGACTGGAAAATAGTGTCTGAGACAAGCCAGGCTGGGACCCACATGGAGACAGCTCCTGGGGGAGCCAAATAAAGAGAGAAGGAAGGAAAAGCAGGTGACGCTAGAAAAAGACTCAAACGTTTCTGGAAATTTCCACCCCCAGGACCTGCTCAAGAGAGCTTCTAGGCCTGAGCCTTCCTTTGTCCAGTCTTCTTTTTGGAGTGACTGTAAGGGCAGCAAAAACTATGAGGACACTGGACTCGTTCACTCCCATGACCCTGCAAGAGTTCTTCTGCATGGCAGGAATGTACTCCTACCTTACCTCCACTCTGGCTTCCTTCAAGGCTCATTTGAGGTGGCATCCATCTATAGAAAACCTTTCCTGATCCATAGTTATTAGTGATTTCTCTCTTATATTGTATTATCTCTATACGTGTCGCTCCCCTTCCCTCATCCTGCCACCCAAAAAGAACATAGACTCCTTGAGGCCAGGAATGGTTTTATATTTTGTCTCTGTATCCCTAGCAACTTGAACTATTGAGGGAAAAAAATCAGACCTTTGATTTCACTGGCATAGAGAACTCTTGATCAGTGTGTAAATAGGACCCTATTTTATAATTCTTAGTCTTAGTTCCCTAGGGGCAATGATAGCTTAATGGACTTGCCCAGATTCACAAGACTTAAACCTACATCTTTCTGACTTAGAACTGGCTCTCTATCCATTACACCAGACTTCCTCAAGGTTTGTGGAATTGAATTTTGTCCCAATTAAACATTTACTGTTTCAGTGATGCTCCTTGCCTATGTCTGTTAGCATGATGAGCAACTGAATATCTAAACCTGAGTTAATGAACAGAAGAAATTCCCGGTTGTTTGTTGTTGTTTTTTTTAATGGGTTGGCACCAAATGAGCCAAGCTTAGTAAGTTATTACCATGAAAAGCCGCCATGATTCAAATACTACTGGTATTTGAATAGTCCATTAGGTAGAGTCCATGTGCATCCAGCAAGTGGGATGTTTAGAACAAGGATACTAGATCTAGAACTGGAAGAAATTTCAGAGGTTATCCAGGCCAACTACCTCATTTTTCAAATGAGTAAACTGAGACCTAAAGAGAGGTCATTTTGCCAAACATGACTTGGATAGCAAGCATTGGAAGCAAGATGTGAATCCAGGTCATCTGGTTTCAGAGGCAGTGCCCTTTATAAATAACACATCACGGCCCTGAGTGATTCTCCTCAGTGGGCCAGAGGCTGATACCTATTTGCTATCAGTCAGGGATTAGGTAGAGTCCATTTCCTGAGTCTTCTTGGGAGCCAGGGGAATCCAGGAACTGCAGACTAAAAGACAAGACCAGGAAGGATGGTCCAGATAAGCAAATTATCAATGAGCTCAGGGTGACCTGAAGCAAGGCAAAGTCCAAGAAAAAGTAGAGTCGGACACAACTAAAACTGATGGTGACTTTGAGGCAAAATTGCTTCTTTTAGCATCACTCTTTCTGATACTCAAAAGGGCTTGATTCCATTGGACCCTACTATCTGGATCAACTCTAATAGCAAAAGTAAAAGAAATAAATTAGAGGTGTAATTTGGTATCAACTCTACAGTGAAAGTGGAAGTTGGGAATAAGGACACCCAGAGCTTTTAAGAACTGTATAATCACATGAAAGAGTTTTTAAAGAACTCATAATAAGATCAATGCAAATAAAAACAACCCTGAGGGTCCAACTCACATCTAGAAAACTGACAAAAATGACAAGGGATGGGAACAGTCAGTGTTCGAGGGGTTGTAGAAAAACAAGCATACTTGATGAGGGGGTGGTTCCAGAAAAACCTGGAAAGACTTATATGACCTGATACCAAGTGAATTGAGCAGAACCAGGAGAATATTATACACAGTAATATTGTACATAGCTACTTTGATCCAAGGCAATTCCAAAGGACCCATAATGAAAATGCTATCCACCTCTGAAGAGAAATCTGACAAGCTCTGAGCACAGTTTGAAGTACCCTTTTTTTCACTTTCATTATATTTATTGCTTTTTATTTTGTTTTGATTTGTTTTGCAAATCAATAGAAATATGTTTTGCATGATTTGACCTGTATAATTGATATCAAATTGCTTGCCTTCTCAACGTGCAGGGAAGAGGCTGGAGGTAGAGAGAGAATTTAGAACAATATTTTTTTAAAAAATTAATGTTAAAAATAAATAAACAAATAAAAAGAAATAAAAACTAGAAAAGCAAATATATTAATACTTTGTGGCTGTAAATTAATACAACTGTTCTGGAAAGCAATTTGCATTCATGCAAATAAAAGGACTGAAAGGTATGTACCTCCTAACCCAGGATTCCCCTGCCAGGAAAGCACCTCAAAGAAGACATTGACAGAAAGGAAGGAAGGAAGGAAGGAAGGAAGGAAGGAAGGAAGGAAGGAAGGAAGGAAGGAAGGAAGGAAGGAAGGAAGGAAAGAAGGAAGGAAGGAAGGAAAGAATATATACACATACCAAAGTCTTTCTCTCTCTTTCTTTCATATATGTGTGTGTGTGTGTGTGTGTGTGTGTATGTGTGGACACAGAGAAAGAGAGTGATGTACATATACATGCCAAAATATTTATAGCAACACTTTTATTGTAATAAAGAACTGGGAAGAAAGCAGATACCCATTGATTAGGAAATGATTAAACAGTCTAGTACATAAATGCAATACAACGTTACTGTGTTGTAAGCAATGATGATTCCGATGAGTAGAGAGAAGTACAGAAAAAGACAGATAAAGGCAAATAAATCAAGCAGAACCAGAAAGACAATGTCGACAATAAGTACAACAATTTAAATGGAAAAACAACCACCACAAAAATAAGCAAAAATGGATCTTGCAAACTCACAAAGACCAACTTTGACCCCTGAAAAGAAACATGAAAATCTTATGAAAATGAGTGTTGAAAACTATCTTTACATGTAATTGGAAAAAATAAAGTACTACTAAATGGAAAAAAAATTTTAATGAATGAAAGAATTCTCTGTTTGGGAAAGCGTTACCATAACCTTTGATTGCATTTCCATCTCGTATTTTCCTGTTGGATGTCTGCAGTTCCTGGTAGGATAAATGAGCTTGCTTTTCAAGGTGGTGGCTAGAACTATCATTCGAGTTTCGTGTCTTTCAAAAAGTAACCCAGATGTTATCGTCAGTAACACCCAAATGGGTCGTATTTGCTTTTAGGGTATTTATCTTTGCCTCAGCAAAATGCAAACTTTTTTACGGTAAACACTAAACATCTTATTTTTGGTTTTTATATCCCAAGCATAGAGCAAAGCATCTAGCGACGAAAGAGAGGAATGGTGGAACCTCAATTTCCTCATTAGTAGGAACTTCTTTGCATGCATATTTCATCTACTAGATGGATCTGGAACTTCCCAATCTTAAAGCCTTGGAGAGTGTACTGGGATCATGAGATATTAAGTGACTTTCACCCAGTCACACAGCTAGTATGTGTCAGAGTCTAAACTTGAACCCAGATCTTCTTAATTCAAAGGACAGCCATCCAGCTACTCACTTTGCATATAGGTAGTTAGTAAATGTTATTTCCAAAAGTAGATGTTGATATGGACACACACAAAGGAGGATTTTTTTATCTGAAATACAGAAGATGAATAACTTGTAATTATTAAAAAGGGCTATGCCTTTTTTGTTTTTTGCTTTGGAGGTGGAAGATAGGGAGGAAGAAGTTACTATAATTCTCCTTTATTTGGCTGTCAGTGAGAAGAGAAGAGGATGGGGAGAAGCAGATAGCCTAGTGGACAGATTACTGGACATGGAGTCAAAAAGGCTAGAGTTCAAAATCTCACCTCTAGCAGTATAACTAGTTGTGTGACCTTGAGCAAGACAAATAAACTCCCTGGGCCTCAGTTTCATCATCTGTAAAATAAAAAAAAATCTTAGATTAGATGGCCCCTATGGTACTTTCCAGTTTTAGCTCTATGATCCAAATAGTTTTTCAACCAGTAGTACAAAAGTCATCCTGACCTGGCCTCCATTACCATGTCTGACACTCTACCATGATGCCACTTTCTGTTTCTGAGGTCAGCTCATGGAAAAAGGCAAGTAGTGAGCTTCAGAAGTAAATAATAACACTCTATTTTAGCTCACTAGCTAATGTATTATGAAAAACTGAAATTCTTGGTAGAGTCAATCAACTTAAACAACTTTGATAGAAATTACCCTATGAAAACCGGGGTCTGGTTAACAATGCCAAAGCTCACAGGTCCCTGCAAACACTTTCAGCTAGACTGCCTGTCTCCCACATTTGTTTTTCTTTTTTTTTTTTTAATTCTCCCAAACCCTTGTTTTCCTAAGCTCAATTATATCCTGAAGCTGAAGTGAGTATTAAACACCATGTTTATCCAGAACTTTAATTAAAACCCTTGTCTGGAACTAGGGAATTCTTTCCCTGGCTGTGGCAAATCATCATTGAAGCCCCTAGCCATGAAGGGATGGAGCCCTTAGGCATGCTTGGCCAAAGTTTTCAGGCACATTTACTCTTAAATGTTATCTTCCTGGTGGGGTCAGGGTTAGGGGGTGAGGGGAGTAGCAGAAGGATATCCTTACTTTCGTTTGAGATTTGGAGAGAAATGATTAGTGAGAGAACCCATATTTATATAATGTTTTATGCTTTATATCTATAAAGAACTTGCAATTCACCATTTATATATGAATAATCAGAGTATTTGTCATGGTATCAGGTAATTGTATCATACCTTTGCTAATATATGGGTGATTAAGGAATACAAAATTAAAGCCACCTATGGCCTACCAATATGAGTCTCTTTGGATTCTTTCCATTCAATTCAACAAACACTTATTAAACACTTTCTGTGTACAAGGCAAAAATACCTTCTGTGCACAAGTTATTATGCTAGAGGTAAGAATATAATCCTTTTTCCAAAGAAGTTTACTTTCTTTTGCAAACTCCCAAGGAGGGAATTAATCCTCTGCTTTCTGCAATGATAACTTACATTTATAAGCAGCCTTTTCCCCACCCTGCCTTTTAAGTATAGGGAATTACTGACAAGAAAACTTCCTCAGACAATGCAGATCATTACCTGCTCTGAACTATATGATCCCAGAAGGTGCCTGGGAACATGGAGAGATTATAAGACTTGTCCACACCCATGTGTCAGAGGTAGAGCTTGTACCCAGGAACTCCTGATTCATTCCAGTGTCTGTCTTCCTAGAGGGCTTTAGAGTTTTAAAGGCTTTACCACGTCTCATTTGTTCCTCAGACCCATCCTGTGAGGTAGGTAGTATTTTATCCTAATTAAGGACAAAGGACATAAGGAAACG
This sequence comes from Pseudocheirus occidentalis, assembly GCA_028646575.1. Classification (NCBI taxonomy): domain Eukaryota; kingdom Metazoa; phylum Chordata; class Mammalia; order Diprotodontia; family Pseudocheiridae; genus Pseudocheirus; species Pseudocheirus occidentalis. The sequence continues at coordinate 148,984,269 of CM053596.1, forward strand.
GAGGTTGGGAAGGCTTAAGTCATTTTTCTAAGTTCGAGTAGGCCAAGTGCCTGGTACTGTGCTAAGTTTTCTTGCTCAGTCATTTCTGATTCTTTGGGACCCCATGTGGGGTTTTCTTGATAAAGATACTAGAGTGGTTTGCCATCCCCTTCTCTGGCTCAGTTTGCAATGAGCAAACTGCAGCAAACAGGGTGAAGTGACTTGCCCAGGGTCACACAGATTTGAACTCAGGAAGATGAGTCTTCCTGACACTCTATTGCACCACCTAGCCTTTCCCAGCTAAAGATTTTACAAAATACTAACTCATCACAAAGTAGGTGTTATTATTATCCCCGGTTTACAACTGAGGAAACTGAGGTAAAGAGTTTAAATGTCTTGCTCAGAATAATGCAGATAGAAAGTATCTGAGACTAGATTTGAACTTAGATTTTTTTTTTTGGAGGGGGGACAACAGGGCAATTGGGGTTAAGTGACTTGCGCAAGGTCACATGGCTAGTAAGTTTTTGAGGCCAGATTTGAACTCAAGTCCTCCTGACTCCAGGACCCGTGCTGTACTCACTTTGCCACCAGTCACCCCGAACTTAGATATTTTTGATTCCACAGCCAGGGTTCTATCCGCTAGGATACTTAGCTGTCTCATAGAACTACCCTGCCTTTAAGTAAAGAGATTATTTTAGGGAAGGAGAACTGTTGAAATGAAGAGATGTTTTTGTAGCTATGTATATGTGTATGTGTGTGTGTGTGTGTGCAAGTGCGTGTGTGCGTGTGTGTGTGTGTGTGTGTGTGTGTGTGTGTGTGTGCTTGACAGAGACAGGAATCCACAAAGCAAGACTCTTTACAACTTCAAATTACTCTGTGTCTATCTACCCAGAATAAGAAAGAAGTCAAGTACTGCCACTAACTGCTGAAAAATGACACTTATTTCTCATTACTTGTTAATTTGTTTTTCAAGTGTTGGGCTTTAGGAAAACTTCTTATCAGTGTTACACTCGGTCCTGTTTAGCTATGCAGTTCTTTTTAGTCCAGAGGTGCAAAGGAAGGTTACGAGGTAGTGTTTGGTTTTATATGAAAAGTTAAAGAAAAAAAAAGATTTTTATTTTCTTATCATGTGTTGTGCTATTGTAGAAGGTATGCTGCAGAGGAGAGATCACTGGACTTGGAATCAGAAAATCTCGTTTTCATGAGCTCAAATGTGGCCTCAGACACTTACTAGCTATGAGACCCTGGGCAAGTCACTTAACCCCAATTTGCCTCAGTTTCCTCATCCATAAAATGAGCTAGAGAAGGAACTGGCAAACCACTTCAGTATCTCTGCCAAGAAAACCCCAAAATGGGGTCAGGGAGAGTCAGGCATCACTGAAACAGTGCAGCACCAACAAAAATTGTACATACCAAACTGGTCCAGATTTAGCTTAAGAAGGATGGAGTCAGGGAAGGCCTGATTAGCAAATTCTTTATGAGAGCCCTTTTGACACACTTGCCTTTAGCTTTGACTTAACTGGAAGGTGGTGTTGGGCAGGCTTCTAAAGGCCCTTTCATTTGTTTGCAGGTTACCTTCCAGAAAGAAGCAATTAAACAATTTGGCTGAGTTCTTAATCTCCACTCCCACAATCTCAGAAGAAATAGCTTTTCATTTGAAATGTCTTAGGGTTCTGGGTACCTTGAGGCTGCTAGCCATCTTTCTTTGCTCATGTATGTTTCAAAGAAGGCTGCTGAAATCAGTCTTTCTTCCAAGTCTGGAGAATTTGCTCCATATTATTTTTAAAGCACAGTTTGTGAACTGTGCATGCTCAGTCACCGAGTCACCCAGAACCACGGCTCATTGCCAAATAATGACTAAATGCTGCTATCGTCACAAGCGAATTCTCATCTCCAAATATCCACTACTAAAAATATTTTAAATAACAGCTCCATGGCATGGGACTGAGAGACAGGAAACTTAGAAACCTGATCACAGAGCTTAAAATTTTCCCTGAATGTGTTTCAGTAAATTGAATATGAAGCCAAAACAAATTCTTGGCCTTTGGAGGAAAAAATGTCAATGTGTACCAGAGGCCCAATTCTCCTGAGCCACTGGCATCAGATTATTCCTCTCTCATGCCTCCACTTCTCCAAAGAATCCTCAATACCCCAATATTTCTTACTGCTCCTCTCTGGGGCATGGGTCCCTCATTTGTCAGAGGGGAAGGTAATAGCCCCTGGAAAGATTAGGAAAGGCCTCTTGCAGAAAGTGAAATTTGAACTGTCACAAAGTAGGTGAGGAAGAAGGACCTTCCAGGCAAAGAGTACAGCCCAGTGCAAAGGTAATGAGATGGACTGTTCTATTCAAGGTACAAGTAAGCTCGAATACCACTACTAGTTCTGTATCCCAAATAGATTTTTTTTAAGGGAAAAGGACCCATTTATACAAAATATTTATAGCAGTTCTTTTTGTGGTGGCCAAGAATTGAAAATTGAGGGGATGTCCATCAATTGGGGAGTGGCTGAACAAGCTGGGGTATGATTTTAATGAAATAGAATTGTGCTGTAACAAATGACAAAAGGGGGACAGCTAGGTGGTACAGTGAATAGAGCACTGGCCCTGGAGTCAGGAGGACCTGAGTTTAAATCCAGCCTCAGACACTTGACATACTTGCTAACTGCGTGACTTTGGGCAAGTCACTTAACCCCAATTGCCTTGCCTTCTCTCCCTCCCAAAAGAAAAAGAAATGACAAGAGGAATGATGTCAGAAAAACCTAGAAAGACTTAATACAAACTAATGCAGAGTGACGTAAGCAGAACCAAGAAAACAGCATACACAGTTCCAGCAATATTGCAAATGACATAGCTGTTCTCATCAATACAATGATCCAAGACAGTCCCAAGGACTCATGTTGAAAAATGCTATCCACCTCTAGAGAAAGAACCAATAGTATCTGAATACAGATCTAAGTGTGCCGTTCTCTCCTTTTTTTCTTTCTTTTTTTTTTTTGGTCCAAGTTTTCTTCCACAAAATGACAAATATGGAAATACGTTTTACATGACTGCACATGGATAACCTATAACAGATTGCTTACTCTCAGAGGGAGGGGACAGGGGAAGGAAGGTAGGGAAAAATAAAATTTTGAACTCAAAACTTTAAAAAATGTTAAAAAAATATTTTTACATATAATTGGCAAGAAATGAAATATTATTTAAAAAATAGTAAACCCATGTAACTTGATCATGGAGAGTATGAATGGGAGTACAGTGCAAGACTGGAAAAGTAGGAGGGGGATAGATTGTGAAGAATTTTAAATACCAAATGCAAAATGTTGTATTTGATCCTGGACCTAATGTGGAACTACTAGAGTTAATTGAGTAGGGAATATGAAGTGATCAAACTATGATTTAGAAAAAAAAAATCACTTTGGCAACAGAGAAGAGCATGAATTTATGTCTTTATGAAATGGGGTTGCTGCCAAGATAGAAACAGCATGCTCAAACCTGAATCATGAAATTCTCTTGTCATTAGTTTTGGGTAAAAGAGGAAATTCACTAATTTTTATCCTGTTTTTAGATATTCACTCTCCTTGCAAGAACTTCTTTCCACCAGTTCAGTAAACTAGCAGTGGATCCTCATCACAGTCTTAAATGACAACAGCATCAGGGGAGAAAGGGATTTAGTAGGGCTTTCCCTGCACTAAAACAGATATTTCCAGAGTACTTAACAGGGCTGAGGATTTCCTTGATTTTCTAAGTACGTTAGAAATCATTTGATTTGGAGAGTGGACCTTTTTTTTTTTTTGAAAGAAGACTGGATTTTGAAATTGTAGACTGTGGGTCAAAATCTCAGCTCTTTCACTTACTACCTGAATAATTGCAGACCAGTAGCTTTTCTCTGGGTCTCAATAATCTTATTTATAAAATTAAAGTACTAGACTAGATAATCTCTAGCTCTAACTCCTATAACCTGTCAGGTGTCAAAGGGTGACCAAAAGAAAGCTTTGAGTTTCCTTGGTCACAGGGGATGACAAAGGTCTGGCCAAGAATTCTAAGCATCCTGTGGGAGACTTGTTGGCTGGCTTTGACAGAACAGCTGGGATTTGGGAACCCCACATTTGCCTGTGAGGGGCACTTCCTTGTGTTTTTATTTCCTCTAAGATTACTAAGAACATCACAGTATGAATCAGATTCTAATCCTGGCTTTACTACTCTCTGATTGCATATCACTTCATCTAATTGGGCTTCAACTGCCCATCTCTGAAATGGAGATGGTAGACCTTACCTTCCCCCAGGGGTATTGCACTAAGTATATGTAACTGGACTTTGCAATGTATGCCCAGGTCACATAAGATGGAGATACCCAAGTTGGTGGATGTTGATGTCAGGTTGCCATAAAATGTTGAGGTTTAAGGTTTAGGGGCATGTGAGACCCCAAAATACCAACACACTGCTTCCTGCCAAATGAATTTGACTTGAGTCTTCTCTCAGCCAAAGTAAAGCAAAGTTTATTAAAGGTTCACCATAATGGGTAGACTCTTAAGGAGCCTAGGTTATCTGTGAGTATTGGACAAGCAGGCCAGAATAATCTGACAAAGAGTGAGTCTACACTACATAATTCTTGGCCCCTTCATGGAGCCAAGATGGAGCTTATATACAGAAAGGTGGTGGGAAGATTTAGGGGTGGTCTAGAGTAGGAGTTTGGGGAGAGTCTTCAAGAGGAATCAAATGAGGTCAGACTCCATTAATGAGACTAAGGGTGGGAAATAGCTAGAGGCTACCTGGAGATGACAGACCATGGAGGGCTAGGCTAGTTTAAGGGTAACAGATTTGAGTATAGATATTTTAGGAGGATCAAGGTTGGGGAGTATCTGGACAATGGAGGTCTAGACTAGTAAGAGTAAGAGATTTGGGTTTAGCTATAATGAAAGGCTTATGGCTTCAGGCAAATGCCTCATCTAGTGGGGAGATTCAGAGTTCAATGGGTTTCTCAGAGCCTGTACCCCATCAGTGGAGAGAAGGATCTACTTCTGACAAAAGATATTGTGCATCCCCTTTGGTGGGATCAGCCTCTTTCCATTGGCTACACAGCTGCAACAGGCTGCATTTTTGAAACTACCAGACATTTTAAAACACCAGTTTCCAGCTGTCTCCAGGGTTGAAGATCCTGTTCACGCACAGCATGGGCACCAAGAACGAAACCGAGCTGGGGGAAGACTTACCATCTCATCCCCCTGAGAACTGGGCTTAGGGTTTTGGTCTGTTCCATTTGTCCTTTTTAGCTCTAGGCTCAGGTGGTAGAATTCCCAGAACCAGGAGCTCAAGACATGGTGACCTGCTGGGAATCACTAAGAAACCAAGGTGCCAGGACTTGACTTGGAAAAACAAATATTCTATAAGGCTCCTGCTATCACTTTTTATTGCATGAAAAAGCCTTTTTTCTTCATATAATCACACCCATCATCTTTGTCTACAATAACAGCTATTTAATTGATAACATTGTCTCTCCTTTTGAATGTTGACAAGAGCATATTCCTTTTTCTTCTTATATTTATATGAATGGTCCTCATAAAGTATATTGTGGAGTATTACATGAGGAATTACTTCAAATCCATCTTTTTTATCATTCAGTTTTCTCTGGCAATATTTATCAAGTAGAGTCCTTCCCCAGCCATTTTAAGCATAGATTTATGAGACAGAGACCTTTTCTATATACTGAGGTTCATTTTCTGTATTCTCTATTCTGTTCCACTGACTCATTTATCTGTTCTTTTTCTAATGCAGCTTTTACAACTACTGTTTTAGAGTTCTATTTATGTGTTTGCTTGTTTTGAGTTTTATTCTTTTTCTACAACATTTTTTATAATTACTGCTTCAGAGTAAATTGTGAGAGCTGGTTATCTTTGTCTGCCTCTGGTGGTTTTTTCCTTTTTCATAATTCTTATTGCTATTCTTGTCCAACTATTTTTCTATCCAACTATTTCTATGAACTATCTTGGGGGTATTTAAGCAATATATTAAATCTATAAGTAGGTTTGGGAGATATTTACCTTCATATATATATATATATTTCTTCAGCCTAACCATATGCTAAGAACTATTCCTCCATAATTCTGTTCTGCCTTGATTTTCCTTGACGATTATTTACTGTCTTCCGGTTCATTCCCTACTATCTCTAAGCATGCCTCATCCTAAAAAAACTCCTCCCTTGATCCTTCCATCTCCATTAACTATCATCCTATGTCTCTTATGCCCATTGAGACCAGACTCCTGGGGCAGATCATTTAAAATAAATGCCTCTACTTTCTCTCCTCTCACTCTCTTCTTAATCTTTTAAAATATAGCTTCTGAATTTATTCTACCAAAACTGCTCTCTCCAAAGTTACTAATGATCTCTTAATTGCCATACCCATTGATCTTTTCTCCTTCCTCAGCCTCCTCTACCTCTCTGCAGCCTTTGACACTGTTGATGCCTCTCTCCTCCCTGATACTCTCTCCTCTTTGGCTTTTCAGGACACCATTTTTTCCTCATTCTCCTTTTATCTGTCTGTACCTCTCAGTGGATTTTCTTCCAGATCATGTTCTCTAACAAAGGTGTCCCTCAGTCCTGGGCTTCCATCTCTTTTCCCTCTATACTATTTCCCTTAGTAATCTCAACGGCTCTCAGGCTTTAATCACTATCTCTATTACGATGATTCCCAAAATCTGTGTATCCTGGCTCAAACTCTCTGCTGATTTCCAATTTTGAATTTCCAACTGCCTTTCAAGCATCTCAAACTGGATGTCTGGTAGACATCTTAAACTCAATATGTCCAAAACGGAACTTGTAATCTTTTCCTCTACCTTCTCCCTGCTTCTTTCTATCTTCCTTATGACTATAGAAGACAACACATTCCTCCCAACTCTTCAGGCTCACAACCTAGGAGTTACCCTGGATTACTCATTATCTCTCATGCCCCCATGTTCAATCCATTACTAAAGCCTGTTGAGTTCACCTTTGCAACATCTCTCCTCTGATGCTGTCATCACTCTAGGGCAGGCCCATACTACCTTACATCCTGATTACTGTAATAGTCTGCTGGCAGGTCTACCTGCCTCAAGCCTTTCACACTCCAACCTATCCTCCATTCAGCCACTAAAATGATCTTCCTAAATTTCAATAAACTCCCCCTCTGCCCAACAAACTCCACTGTCTCTCAATTGCCTCCAGAATCAAATACAAAATCTTCTGTTCGGCATTCAAAGCCCCTCCTAGCTTTCCAGCCTTCTTCCAGCACATACTCTTTGATCCAGTGACACTGGCCTCCTTACTGTTCTAAGAACAAGACACTTTTTATCTCTGCTCTGGGCATTTTTCTCTGGTTATCCCCCATTTCTCCCTCTTCCACTCTGACTACTGACTTTTCAGCTCCCTTTAAGTCTGTAATGGCAATCACAGAAGTAGTTCACACCTTGTTTCAGCTGTTTAATGAACACCTTGTTTCAATTCAAATATCTTTTGAGGCTTATATCAAGTCTGTTGTCAACCCTAGAACTTGTGAACTCCTGGGGAGGAGCTAAGGACCATATATAAGGAGAACCCCAGGCTAGTGACAGCAGAACTGAGAAGTAGATGTTTGTGAGTTAAGAAGTTAAGAAGGAGAAAACTTGTGGTATCCCAGCACTCTGTCTGCTCTGTCTGTGTTGATGTTTGTGACACTTTGTACAGAAGTCCTGGGACCTTACTGGAAGCCCTGAAAGAGGATTTTCTGGTTGTATGTTTACAGAATTCCTAGAGGAGGGTTTTGTAAATCCTGGGACTTTACTGATGATTTGTGCTGACCTCTTAGACTTTGTTTGTGGGTCTGTGTTGATTTCTATGTCGATGATTTGTGTTGAGTTCTCAGACTTTATTGATATGTCTGAGTTGATTTCACAAGCAGATAGTGAATTGATAATGGTGCTGGTAATGGGTATGAATATTATTGTGGCTCTGTCAAGCTTTGTCTTCCCAGAAACAGAAACTGTGAAGGACTTGAGGTAGACTGGACACTGTGAACTTCAATATGGAATGGGAACTGGATGAAGGACTGGACAAGGAGCTAGACAAGGAACTGGGAACAACCCAGGTGAGAG
>CM053596.1:148992845-149014096 GCA_028646575.1 Pseudocheirus occidentalis
GGGATAGGAAGGAGGGACATATAATCAACCTCTCACAATATGTCCACTGAGGAAATGTCCTGCATAATTACACATGTATAGCCTGTATTGAATTCCTTGTTCTTCCAGTGGGGATGGATGACAAGGGAGGAACCAAAAGAATCTAGAATGTAAAGCTTTACAAATGTTAAAACAACAACAACAACAATATATATATATTATATATATATAATTATATAAAAATAAATATATATATATATATAATTATTATTAACTACATGCAACTGGGAATTAAGATATACAGGGACTGGGGTAGGGAGACCCATCCTGTCCTACCAGAAAGTTAGAGTCGTGTTGATAAGAGAGCAGATTGGGGGAGGAGCTTTACAGTGGGATCGCTGTTTTGGGGTTGTGGGTAGGGGAAAAATGGGGAGAAAATTTGTAACTCACAATCTCGTGGAAATGAACGATGTACACAAGACAACAAATTAAAAATTAAATTAAAAAAAAGAAAACGAAACACAAACAACAATAACATGACATGAAACCAAGGACTTTTTGCATCCTGTATGCCTGGCACATGGTATGCACATAATAAATGTTTAGTGATTGACTAACTAACTCCATTTCTCCCACTGTATTCAGTGGGACATCTAGCAACAGGGAACTAAAGGATAATTTGTGTTACAAGCTATAAATGCTGGAGGACTTTGGAGAAGGGAAAAATTATCTCGGGGAAGGCTTCACGTAGGAGATGGGATTTCATTTGAGTCTCAGAGAATCAGTAGTATTTGGATAGATGGAAACGAGATGATTGGATCGCCTAAGTTAGAGAGACAACATTAATGAAGGTAGGAAGGATGTTTGTTAGAATGGATTTATGCATGGCCAGTGTAATTGACTCTGGGTTTTTCCCTGCCAAGTAAGAGTTCATTTATTCCTTCTTGTTTGGGGCAACTGTATGTGTGCGAAAAAAGATGAATAAGCTATGATAACCAGTATTGCTGTTTTGTTTTTATAGCTAGGGAGAGTGCATCAGTATTTGTGGGTATTGAACCAGCAACATCACAGTGCCAATTAAATGAAATCTAGAATTAATACTTGAACTAAAACCAGCCTTATTTCTTCCCAAGTTTTGTGGGTCAGGGAGGGCAGTAATGACAGTGAGGTGGTAAGGAGAGAGGATCTATCTTGCATTCATTTTGCAAGAACTTCCATCACCCCTCAGTTCTACTATGTGCCAGGCCCTGTGTTAGGTGCTAGAGATATCAAGGCAAAAAATTAACAGTCCCTGCCCTCAGGGGGCACTAGAATGTAAGGAGCTTGCATTCTATTGGGGGAGAGATAATATATAAATAATATATGCAAGATACATACAAAATAATGATAAGGTAAAATCCCTTCTTGGAGTTTTTTGATTCAAAGGCTCTGTATGTTCTACTCTTACCTATAACCCATTTTCTCAGTCTCTTTAAAGTTTATATAAATTCTTTATTTAAGTAAGCTTTGCTTTTCTGGGAAATTTGATTTCTTCACCCATGCTTTTAACTTATCAGTTTTCTCAACAGCCATGTGCTTTGATGGTGAGTGCCATCTCTACAAGGGAGAATTAGCTTGGTGTTCATCAAACTTCATCAACCAAGGGCACGTTCTTCCATTCTTAGAAGTCGCTTTGACCTCGGAATCATATTTAATTCTTCACTCTCTTTCTTGCCTTTTATCCACTTAGTTGCTAAGTCCTATGGAATCTACCTCCATAATATCTCTCCTATCCCTGTGCTCTACACACATGGAACGCCCCCCCTCCCCCTGCCCCACTTTACCCCTTTTCCACTTATCCAGGCTGTCATTGACACTCACCTGAACCCTTATAATAGCCTCCAAACTGGTCTTCCTTCCTCAACTCTCTCAGGCATCCTTCACATAGTGGCCAAAAGTACAGGTTTGATTATGTCTTCTCCTTGCTCAAAACCCTTCAATGATTCTCTATTTCCTTTAGAATAAAGACTATAAACTCCTTGGTGGAGCACCTAAGGTTCTCCATAATGTGGATCCAATATATTTACAGTATTATTTCATATTACTCCTGTTTTTATACTCGATGTTCTAGATAACTAGACTACTGTCTGGTCCTCATATTTGACACGCCAGCTGTAATCTCCAGGCATTTGCACAGTCTCTCTCAAAGGAAGGATGGTGTGGTGGAGAACTGTGCACAGTAGGCACACTGAATATACCAAAGTATATAAAAAGAACAATAAAATGAGATAGAATATGTTATAATTACAGTCAATCCTCAACTTTCGTGGGGGTATTATTCCTAGAAATCAGTGTGAAAGTGAAAAAACGTGAATGTTATTATATTGAATCTATGGGAAATCAGGGGTTAGGTTCCTGTGATCACCCAAACCTATAATCTTTCACTAGAGATTGCTGAAAATACACTTTTCTGTATACAATTCTTTATAACAAAACATTAATTCTGATAATATTGTCTTTTTCCTAACACAGTAACTGTGGAATAACCCATAAGAGCTAGTATACAAAATAAAACTGGTAACATGTAAAACTTTTTTATCACTAGTAATTCTAGAATTCTGGGACCTTTTGTGCTAGCATCTCAATAAAAAACCCATTGATTTCAGATAACATTCACTTTTCATAATACATGAAATCTACAAGAAATAAAATTCTTAAAAGAGAAACATTTTTTAACCTGAATCTTACCTTCCACTGTGTCATATGGCAGTATGAGGACATTGTACTGTATACTATACTGCTATAAACTTCTCTACATTGGTCGCTCTCTGAAAACTAAGGGAGAGGTTGCTGGGACTTTAGTCATTGCTGTCTGAAGACTCCATGAAGTCTCTACGTAACCTTTGACATTCTGCCCTTCATGGCTAGTGGATGGTGTTGGAGATCATGAAGGAAGCAGTGGCTTGAAATAATCCATTAGACATCTGCTTGGAAGACTGTTGGATATCCTAAAGGGTCTTCCAGCTGCCGTCGACTGCAGCCATTCCTGCATGAAGTTTATCTAGTACCTTTATTTTCTTTTTAAGCCATATCACTGACTTTGTATGCCAGCTTAGAGCTCAAAGTATTTGCACTATGCTTTGGGAACATAATGCAACACAAAACTTGAATTTTAAAGGCAAACATGGAAAAAATTCAACAGCTATACGGGGAGATCTTTAATCTGAGGGTGCAGTAAACAGCACCAGCAAAGCCCCTAGTAGGATACCAGTGCTTCATAAATTTGCAGGCATCATACCTCTCATTTTTTTCTCTATTGTGCATAGTCACAGGTGTATGGGTTGCCAATGTGAAAGTGAAAATGAGGTTACTATAAACTCACAGGCACGCCTGAAGTTGTGAAAATGAAATAGCAAATGTTGAGTATTGACTGGATAAAGGCCAGGTTTGTCCCTAGGGAAGAGCTGAGAAATGGAAGCCACCTCCCCCTTCATTGCAGAGGGGTAAGATGATGGATGTACAGTGTCTGGCATGGTTAATATGTTGGCTGCCTTTGCTCATTTTGTTTTTCTTTTTCATTTTTAACCTTTGTTACAAGGGAAGTCCTGTTGACCAGTGGAAATACAAGGGATTTGTTGGAAAATGAATGTGATATAAAAAAAAATCTTCAATAATTTAAAAAAAAGTAATAACTGTTCCATTAGATAGCCTAAATCTCTTATCTGGAAGGAACTATAGTTCAGTCCTACAAATTTCCTTTGTCGTAATTTCTTGTGCTACACCCTGGGCAGCTGCCTCCCTAGTTCTGACTCTGAGTTTATCATCAGGGATTGTTCCTTCCTTGGGTGCCTAGTTCACCCTCAGATCTCTATCCTTTCCTCTATTCTACCTCCATGCTGGGAGCCTTGACAAAGGAGGGAAGGTAGGTGCTGTAGAGCAGTTCAGAGTCTGTCCTGGGTCTGTGACATGGGTCTGTGACACAAGCTCTCAGAGGCCAGGATAGTGCCTGGTGAAAAATATGAGGCAAATGCTGTTGGCATCCCAAGGTGTCCCAAGCGGCTACTCCTGGTTTTCAATCTGATTGTTACATTTGCAAAGGTAATAGGCAGGAGGGGTCTTTTTTTTTTCTACTAGCTTCAGAGTAGTATATTGGGAAAGAAATGACAAGTATGGTAAATTTCAGACTCCCTGGTTATAGCTAATGCAGACAGGAGGCTGATTCACAGGGAAGTCTTTTTGGCTGGAGTTTGGGGTTCAAGTGAAGGAGGTAAGTGTTACAGACCAGTCCAGTCATAGCTAGAGTAGGGCAAGTAAGGCTTTGCCTCAGGGTGCCAAAACTTAGAGGGGGCACTCATTGTGCTTCTGTTTGTTAAGTACCACAGAGAAACTGAGCTTAGCATGTAGTTAGTAAGAACAATTAGTTAAAATAGGAAGTCATAGATGGCTTCCTCTTCTCATACTTCCATGCCCAGGTGACCTTCTTTCTAGCCTGGACCCACCTTGCTGCTGGAGTCACTTCTCAGTGGCACAGATTCTCCATTGTCCCCTCCCAAACTGAATTGAGGTCATATTTTGTGCTTCTTGCTCCAAGTGTGTTCTGCACCTTTGTAAAAATGGGAAGTTATGGTTTTGGTGGAGTCAGAGAACCTGGGTTCAAATCCCACCTCTGACACTTAATACTTGTGTCATCTTGTGCAAACCACTCAAGCTCCCTGGGCCTAATCTGTAAAATGTGAGAGTTGGACTAGATGGCCTTTGAGATTCCTTTCAGCTCTGTCCATTTTCCTAAGCCTTTCTCCCTAGCCTCCTGGCTCCAGCCATCAGAAGTATCAGCTTGCAGCAGGAGCCTGAGAGGTTTGGGGGAAGAGAGTTTTGAGGCCTACTGGCCTAGAGCAGCTGCCTCACCCATCCTGCCCTTTCCCCCCTCCCAGAATAGCACACACATCAGAGGCAGCTGCCTGGGTCACTCTCTTCCCTTCATCTTCCTTCCTTCTGCCTGCCTCTTCTTCTTGGGAACATATATCACAAGTGAAGCAACAGCTGAGAAAGTAAGCATTTGTGCAAAGGGGACAAGCATCCACTCCCCCCCAGCCCCAATATCATCCTTCCCTCCACCACCAATCTGAGCCTGCAATTGCACTAATATGCAAATACAAGTCAAGATTCTATAAGCTAGGCTGTCTTTTTTTTTCCTTTTTTTAAGAGATGAATTGGCAATAAAATGTAATGAGAAGAAATATCATCAAGGCACACTACTAATTACACGAGGAGAGTCCTAGCACATTTAATGGCACTTTCCTATTAAGACATGATTAAAAATGTGATATTCTTCCCTGATTGGATGGAATGGCATCTCTTTCTAAACACTCCAGTTTCCAATGAAGCCATCTCAGCTTTAATCTAGGCAAGTCATGAAGCTGCTGCCAGGCAGGCAGCATGTCTGAGAGATGGTACCACAGGTGGGCTTGAGAGTCAGCTTCCCAGGCATGAGCCAGAAGAATTCCATCTGGAAATTGTGTTCCTGATTTCTCAGCAGGCTGTGGCCCTGATGCCATTTCCTCAGTATTGGGAATTTCTCCAGTCATACTCTGAACCACCCGCATGCCAGCGTTTGCTTGGGAAATCAACTTCTGGTCTGTAATTTTTCTCTCCAGCTGGTGCCTGCCCAGCCCTGCTCTGGAGATGAGCTAATTATTTGATCTGACTTCAAGCAGAGGCATGATGGGTATTCCTGCCCTCTGAGAGGCGGACGGTAAACTTTTCTTTTTTTTTCATTTCAATAGAAATACAGGTACCATCATAGATTTCATTCATTTAAGTAAAAATTTTAAGCCACAAAATGGCAGCTTAAAAAAAGCAAATATAATTTTTTAGTTTACATTGAGAGACATGGCTTCTAGGAACAAAGAGACAAATAGTCCTGCTGAAATCAGTCCTGATTAGATGTTGCCCAGACTGTAGCATTCATTTCTTTGGGGTCATATTCTGGAAGGACACTGTTAGGACCCTAGAGGACATCCAGGTACAGAAAGACAATCAAGAAGGTGAAGGGCTTCAATTTCATGCCTTCTGATGACTGATTGGTTTAAGGAACCTGGGGTGTTTAGTCTGGAGAGAAGATCATTCAAGGGAATATGATAACTATTTAAGTATGTGAAAGGCAATCATATGGAAGGTGGATTAGATTTGATCTAACTGCACAGAGCAGAATGAGAAACTGCAAAGTGGAAGGGGAAAGTAAGACAAGTTTAGGCTACCTTTAAGGAAAATGTTCAGAGTAGCCACAAAGTAGAATAGAGACTACTGTGGGAGGGAATGGGCCCCCTTTATGGGAAGGCTTCAAGCTGGATATACTTGTCTCCTTGTCAGATGTAGTTTAGAGAGAATGCTTAGGTTGAATTAGGTGGCCATTGAACTCCCGTCATTTTCTGAAACTGATTGATTTTCTGATTCTTAGGTAATGGGGAGCAAATGCTTCTGTGCACAGTGCAGTACACTAGGGGACTCCTGGGGTTCCCTGTCAGATGTCTCTGAAAAATCAATACCACACAAATCAAAGGCCCCTGATGTGTGCAGGCATCTGTATATTTAAAACTAGAGCAACTGGCACGAGGCGGAACATTCCTGGATGGAAACTGGAGAGGCAAAGATCGGGAACTGATTATTAGACAAGCATCCAAGGCCTCCATATTCAGCTGGATTACAGAACGAAGAAGTTTCCCAACAAGGGAATGGATTGGTGTGCTTTTAATGGATTAGGTGTCAGTAGCTAAAAGCTAATTGACTGTGTTCCTGCTCTGATCTGAGGAAGACCTGGGTTCAAATTTGGCCTCAGACTCTTTCTGTGTGACCCTGGGAAAGTCATTTCACCTGTTTGCCTCAGTCTTCTCAATTATAAAACAGGGATAACAACAGCATCAACCCCCAGGATTGTCGTGAGGATCAAATGAGATAATATTTGTAAATATTGCTTAGCACGGGGCCCGACACAGAGTAGGTGCTACATTAATGCTCCTTCCTTCCCTTCCTTTCTATAGGAATATATAAAAAAAAAAACCCAACTGTTCCTAGCAAAAGTTCACTGTTTCATTTAGTGCTTTTGGTTCTTTGTATATTGCAACATTCATGTTTGCTAATGGTAACTGAGTTCATAAATAAATTCAGAAGAGAAGAAAGGAAGGAAAGCAGAGAGAAAAAAAGAAAGGAAGCAGAAAGAGAAAGAAAAAGAAAGAAAGGAAGGAAGGAAGAAAGGAAGGAAGGAGAGAGGAAGGGAAGGACGGTGGGAAGAAGGAAGGAAAGAAAAGAAGGAAGGAAGAAAGAGAGAAAGAAAGGAAAAAGAAAGAAAAGGAAGATTCTTACTTTACACACTTACTTAGAAGAGGTAACTGCTAAACTGGATACCCTGTTGACTTTCTGTTTTAAGTTTCTTTTAGCACCAAGGACAACTGCAGAAACCTTTCCTTCACTATGTAATTGTAGGCAGAGCTGGAATTAGGTCTCCTACTCAAAGGTCCCTTAAATCATGAGGGTGGTGATTGATACTGTAGTGAGATGTGGTACATTTATATAGTTGGAGAATAGTGGAAAAAGATATTTCATCAGACTTCATAAATCTCTTCCTGTAAGTATTTCGGCAACTTGGAGCACTGGGTTTGTCCACTTGCCCTAAGTTCACATCCACAAAGAGTCCCTTAGGGATAAATAAAGACTTTCCAGGGAAGAATGAAATCTATCTGTTTTTAAGAACCTATCCTCAAAGGGGAGAAGATAGTATATATGTTTGTGTTGGTACATACAAAACACATTGATGTATAAACACATCTACACATACATGTGTATACATACACACAGTTATATGTGTGTTGTAAAAGTTGCTGTAATATCAGAATATTACAACTCCAGGGGAGTTGAATCAAGCAACTGTCTCACCACTATCACAAGTTATTATGCTATATATCAAATGGTGTTGTAGGATATTTTCTCTCCTTCTTCCTTCTCCTATTTGAGTAATGGGAGGATAAAGCATTTCAGTTTGTAGGTATACATAGCCAGAGAAAAGGAAAGAAGAAGAGTCTTTGGAATGAGAGTGCTAACAACTTGAAAAGAGAACTTAAGAAGTTTTTGCCCTCATCTTATTGGGAAGATTGTACTGAAAGACTGTGCCTGAGAAATTTTTCTTGCCTGAGAATTTTCCTTGCTTGAGAGATGGGTGGGCCAAGTGGTATGCTCTAAGAGCTGAGAGTACCATAAGGAATATCAGAAGATAGATAGATAGCAGACAGATGATAGATAGACAGACAGATAGATAGATAGACAGAGAGATAGGTAGATAGAGATAGAGAGATAGATGATAGATAGATAGAAGATAGATAGATGATAGATAGATAGATAATAGATAGATAGATAGATGGAGATAGACCGACAGAAGGAGACAGAGAGAGAGACCAAGACAGAGACAAGAAGAGCATGCCACTCCTGCTTCAAAGGGCAGTGAGAGGCAGGCCAAAACAGGATTTATAGACAAAGGGGATCTTCTGCCAGAGGAAGGTTCCTCCTTTCCAGCACTGTGACTTAGGTTACCTACATATATCTTTGGGACTAATGATTCAAAGCTCTGTTTGGTACTTCTTTTAATACCATTCTTCTGGAATATTGAAAATTACATGCTTAGAAGAAGGGTCTCAGTCTCGCTTCTCCATCTCCACATATAAATTTTCCTTGGTCTTCTGAGTGGGTGGATGGGTAGTAGAATATGAATCAAAAGGCTAAAAAATTCCTCCAAATTGTACCCAAAGCCTTTGATTTATGAGAGTTTCTGACAAAAGAGATGTACAAATATGGTTTGTGGAATATCTGTGTCATGTTGAGTAAATGAATTAATTTTGTGGTTATGAACAGAGATTAAACATCAGCTTGCCACTAAATTCTTTTAAGTTTTGTTTTTTTTTTTTTTAGGGCAGGTACTAAGGACAACTTCAGAAACCTTTTTGCCTTCATTGTGTAATTGTAGATAAAGCTGGAATTAGGTCTCCTAATTCCTTACGTTTCTAATTCCTCAAACCTTTAAACATGGGGGTAGTGACTGATACTATATAGTGAGATGTGGTGTTTATATAGTTAGACAATAGTAGAAAAAGATATCCCAGAAGATTTCAGAGAGTTCTTTAACTCAGGTTATCCATCAAGTAATGGCTTTCGTTTTTGGCACCAATACCATATGGAGACCAATTAAACCACTGATAAACATTTTTAAGCACATTTATTAAGTGTGCTAGGTACTGTGCTAAGCGCTGGGGACACAAAAAAGGTGGGGGGGGGGAGGCCTTGCCCTCAAGGAGCTCCCAATCTAATGGATCACCAACTAAAACAGGGGACTGGTAATTTGCGTCATTATAAGTAACATCCATATCAATAAAAATGACAGATCTTTTGAGTGATTAAATTTGGTAAGTCATACTGTGTACCCCTGAGCCTTCTCCCTCCTCAACAGAAACCTGGAGGGTTTCCCACGTCCATGATTCAGATACGGTATGTAAGAAGTGATCTAACAAATGCTTATCATCACTCCCTCTTTACTGGTTTGCATTGGGGTGGGAGTGGAGGAGCCATTAGTGATTAAGTCACAGTTCTACAGTCTTTGTCCTTACTCTTCAAACTTCTCAGTCGAGGACTTACCTCTCTGAACACTCCTGTAACGATTCACAATTCCCCTCTTCCCACAAGTATCACAGCTGCTGCACTCTCCTACACACACTGTCTCCAACACTCTTGAGTTGTCACCAACTCTTGGGACTCTCCTTTAAGAGTTTTTTCTTTTTTCTTATGAATTTTGGAAACATCAACAATCATGGAAATTTCAATAATCAAAGAAGAGAAAAAAAGGATCATTTATGAAACTATAGGCTTCTATTACAGGTTTTTAAACTGTATAGTAGGTACTGTTTTGATTTTCTGTGAATTTCTGTTTTCTATATTTTTCATGTTTTATTGGTCCTTCGTTCCTTCGTTCCTTTGTTCCTTCATTCCTTTGTTTCTTAGTTCCTTCGTTCATTCGTTCCTTCCTTCCTTTCCTGCTCCTCTCTCTTCCTTTTTTCTCCTTCTCCTCTTCCTAGCCTTCTCCTCCTCCTCTTCTTCCTTCTTCCTCCTCCTTCTCCTCCTCTTCCCACATTGCCCACTGCTCCCCCCCTCCCCAATAATCTTTTCCTTGTAACCAATAAGTATAATTAAGCAAAACAAATCAGTGTATTGGCCAGGTCTGCAAATGTGCTCTATGTGTCATTCTGCACCTACAATCTAACACCTCTCTGCCAAGAAGTTAGAGGCATGCTTTATCATCAGTCATTTGGAGTCATGAGTGTTTATTGCATTGATCTGAGCTCTGATGTAACTCTCTCCATAGTTCTATGTTTATACCTCCCAGGCTGGCTGTCAGTTTGCCAAAGGGCATGGCTTATAACAGCTGGGGTACTTTCTGATAATCCTAAATACCCTTATGGAATTGCAGTCATTTGCTTCCTTGTGCAGCTGTCCCACCACCCCAAACCCAGCAGCAGAAAAGGGGAAAATGGAAAGGCCACATCTGCGTCTGTCTTCCTCTCTCAGCCCTGTGGCTTCTCAAGCTTCTGATGGAAGAAGAGATGTGTGTGGGAGTGAAGGGGGGGATGGATATTAGCACAAATGTATGACTAAGTATCTGTTATAAACTACCAAATTAATATTTTCTTAAGTCATAGACCCTGATTTTCCCCCTGAGGGTAAATTGATGTGTCCAAAGTATTCCTTGTACAGGCAATTCAGACTCATCTGATTTCTAATCAGATTCCTGAATAGGAATATAGAATTAAAAATTTAGATTTGGGAGAGACCTTAGAGGTCATAAAATTTAACCCCATCATTTTACAGATCAAGAAACTGATGCCCAGAAAGGAAGTGATGTGCCCCTTGGTCACAGAGATACTAAGTGGCTGAGCATGATTCCAATCAAATCCCTCTGACTCGGGATTCCACGTTTTTTGTGCTGCAGCCTGCTGGCCTTCACTCTGCTCCCTTTTAGCATTCCCCTAACTCGGAACACCAGATTTTCTACACGAGCCCCACCTTGGTTTTTCAGTGTGAATTCCTGCTTATCTTCATTTCTCAGCTTACCCTTTGGGTAATAGTTTGTCAGGGGGAGTGATGCTCTAGTTTCATGTTCATCAATGCGTCTCCCAGTCGGGTCTATGACAAATAATGTTCTCTATAGGTCTCTGACCACACATTCCATCATCTGTTAGTAGTGGCCAACTGCATTTTGACTCATTTGGGACTTCACTGGGGTCCTAGGTTGTGTTCTGTGACTTGAATACCAACAGCTTCTCTTGTATCCTTGTTACTAGCATTGGTACTGCTGTCGATGACTATTTGGTTAAGCTTATTTCCAAATAAGGAAACCCTCCCTCTCCACTCCCTGCCCAGCCCTACTGTGCTTGCTTGGGTATGACCTTGTGTTTTTGTTATTTTTGTTCAGTCATTCCAGTTGTGTGAATTGAACTGTGAGAATGTCTGTTATTCCCCCATTGACAAATGATCAAAGGACACAAACAGGCAGTTTTTTGATGAAGAAATCAAAACAATTTATAGTCATATAAATAATGCTCTAAATCACTATTGATTAGAGAAATGAAAATTAAAACAACCTCGAGATATCATTTTATACCTATCAGATTGGCTAAAATGATGGGGTTTTGTTTCAGTGGTTTGCCATTTCCTTTTCCAGTTCATTTTACAGATGAGGAAACTGAGGCAAACAGAGTTAAATAACTTGCCTGATGTCATATAGCTAACAAATGTCTGAGTCTGGATTCAAACTCAGGTCTTCTTCGCTCTAGGCCCAGTGCTCTATCCACTGGCGCCACCACAATGTATTTAGTTATGGTAAATATATTTAGAGTGTATTGGTTTGTATAACCTATACAGAGTGAAGCAGAAAATTCCAAATCTTCATCCTCATGCCTCTTTAGATTTCTATCCAGCCCAAACAAAGAAGATTTCCTGCTGAGGGGAGAGAACCCTCAATCCAAGTTTACTCCCTACAGTGGGGATCTCCTAGCCAGTACCCAAAATATACCACAGGAATGAAGCATCAACTTATGTTCTATTGCTTCAATAAAGTCAACTCCATACCTAGCAAGAGAGACAAGAACAAAACACTCTGTTCCCATAAGAGAGTTACCAAGGTAACAGTGTATTGGGAGGGGTCCTGTGTTTGGAATCAGAAGAGTTGGGTTAGAATCCCAGCTCTGTCACTCACTACTCTGGTGACCTTAAATGAATCATGTACTTTCTCTGGGGCTCAGTTTCATAATCTGTAAGAAGAGGGAGTTGGACTGGATGGCTTCTAAGGTCCCTGGCAATAGCTCTAAGACCTACAATTCCAGAAATAGGTCACATTCTTTTTTTTAATATAGAATTTTATTTTCCCCCAGTTACATGTAAAAACAACTCTCAACATTCCTTTTTAAAACTTTGAGTTCCAAATTCGCTCTCTTCCTCCTCCCCTCCCTACATTGAGAAGGCAAGCAATTCAATTTAGGTTATACATGTGTAGTCATGCAAAGCATACCTATAATAGTCATGTTGTAAAAGAAAACAGAGACAAGAACAAACTGAAGAAAAAGAATTTTTAAAAAGTATGTTGGGGCAGCTGGGTGGTGTAGTGAATAGAGCATGGACCCTGGAGCCAGAAGGACTTGAGTTCAAATCCAGCCTCAGATACTTACCACTTACTAGCTGTGTGAACTTGGGCAAGTCACTTCACCCCAATTGCCTTGCCTTCCCCCCTCCAAAAAAAATATGCTTCACTGTGTATTCAGACACCATTAGGTCTTTCTCTGGGGATGGATAGCATTCTTCGTCCTAAGTCCTTCAGAGTTGTCTTGGATCGTTTTATTGTTGAGAATAGCTAAGTCATTCACAGCTGATCATCTTATACTGTTGCTGTTACTTTGTACACAGTACATATCACTTTGTATCAGCTCATGCAAATCTTTCCTGATTTTTCTGAGAGCATCCTGCCCATCATTTCTTACAGTACAACAGCATTCCATCACAATCACAATCACACACCAGAACTTGTTCAGTCATTCCCCAACTGATGGACAATACCTCAAATTCTAATTCTTTACCCCCAGAAAAGAGCCCCTATAAATAATTTTGCACATGCAGGTCCTTTTCCTTTTTTAAAAAAATCTCTCTAAATCTCTTGGGATACAGTAAGTCACATTCTTAAGGAGCATGAGGGGATTTCCTAAGATAAAAGTCAGCACATCAAGTTTGTAGCCGTAACGGGTCAGTTGTCACTGGAGGGGAAGCCAAGTTTTGATATTGTCTGAAGGTGTTGTTTTCAATAAGGCTCTTATTCTGTCTTTGTTGTCATCACGATAATGAAAACTCACATTATTACAAAATGCTTTTTGCACAATAACCCTGGAGGTTGGATAGTGGGAGTATTCCTATCCCCATTCTACAGATGAGAAAACTGAGTCTGAGCTGAAATGATGCAAGTCCACATGCTCTCAGAGCCAGAACTCAGATCCGAGTCTTCTGACTCCATCTTTCATTTTCTTTCTTACCTCTACACAACATATTTGAAGATTCTCTCCTACTTGATTCTAAGCAGTTTGAGAATAGATATGAAACTGTTTTTCCTCTTTGCATTCCCAGAGTCTGGCAGAGCCTTGCTCAAAGTAGGTACCTACTATACCATTTATTGAATTATTGCAAACAATCTATCAATGACATAGTTGTTGCTATTCAGTCATGTCTGACTTCATGACCCCATGGATTAAATAACATTGCCATGGGGCAGCTAGGTGGTGCAGTGGATAGAGCACTGGGCCTGGAATTATGAAGACCTGAGTTCAAATTCAGCCTCAGACACTTACTAGCTATGTGACCATGGGCATGTCACTTAACCATGTTTGCCTCAGTTTCCTCATCTGTAAAATGAGTTGGAAAAGGAAATGGCAAACCACTGCAAGAAAACCCCAAATGGGGTCATGAAGAGTCACATGCTGAACAACAAAAATAACAAAAACACATTATCATACCCAAGTAAGCACAGCAAAGAGGAATACTAGAAAATAAGCCTGACCAAATGGTCATTGAGGGAAATACTTTTTTAAAAAGGAAATATTGTTTCTGCTGATTGAATGTAAACTTTTTGAGGGCAGGAACTATTACATTTTTTTCATTGTCTCCCCAATGTCTGTCACAGTGCCTACACATAGAAGGTGCTTAATAAATGCTCATTGATTAATATTTCAAAGTCATAAAATTCACCTCTGCATGTATTTATTTTGCAATGTCCTGTTTCATGTATTGTAGGGAAGGTTCATGGTTTTCCGGGGGACAGTAACAGTAACAGAGACTGATTTTTCAAACCTTGCCAATGGTATCCCAGCCCAGATTGGGAAGAAAAGAGTTGGGGGAGAAATACAGGACAAGGAAAATTGTACATCACCTTCCAAAATTAAAGGGCTAGCTAGACAAAACATAAAAGCACTTGTTCAGTAGGAGCCTGATCTTTGATGTTGAGCTCTGATTTGTATGGTTATCAGTTGCTTTTTCATTGGCATTCAACTCAGTTTTCCCTGCAAAGTGCCAGGAACACTCAGAAAAAGAGTCTCTTGATTGCTTGGATTCCCTCTGCAGCCAAACTTGGGCTCAGTCAGAGCCCCAAAATTAGTGGCTCTTGAATCCTTTTTGGGATTCTGGGTAACAGACAAATAAGTTCCTTAAACTCCTAAGTAACAATAGTAATAGAGAGCATTTCTATAGTGATTTCAGGCTTTACAAAGTAGTTTACATGTGTTATCTTATTTGGTCCTCACCCTGGGAGGACCTTTTTATTATCCTCATTTTACAGAGGAGAAACTGAGCCCAAAAGAGGTTAAGTGATATGCCAAGGATCACACAGCTTGCAAGTGTCTGAGCTGAACTCAGATCTTTCTGACTTCCAAAACCAACACTTTCTCTATTGCACTCCCTAGCTGCCTCTGGTGTCCAACAGTATGTATCTATCCCCATTCACACCAAACAGATGGGCATGTCATCTCTCTCTCTCTCTCTCTCTCTCTCTCTCTCTCTCTCTCTCTCTCTCTCTCTCTCTCTCTCTCTCATCTAAAATTTTCTTTATTTTTAATTTACAAAATAAAATAAGCATTTCTATAACATAGGAAAATAAAAATAAAGATGATTGCACATGGAATGGCAAATCTGTTGCAACTTGCTATTCCTTTTAAATATATAATACTGTCATGTAACTTTCTTTTTTCCCTTTTTTCTTCTCTCTCTTCCCCTAAGATGGCTACCATCAGACATGAATATCTATATATGTAAATATATATATACATGTACATGTGAAATAATTCTATGCATACTTCTATTTATCAATTGTTTCTCTGGATGCACATAGCATTTTCCTTCATATGTCCTTTGTAGTTAATTTGGGTACTTATAATAGTCAAAATGATCTAGTCACTCAAAGTTGTTCTTAAAACAATATTGCTGTTACTGTATACAATGTTCTCTTGGTTCTGCTCATTTCTCTCTTCATTATTTGATGCAAGTCTACCTATGTTTTTCTAAAATCAATAAGCTCCTCCTTGCTCATAGCATAGTAGTATTCCATCACAACCATATGCCACAACTTGTTCAGCCATTCCCCAGTTGATGGGTAATTCTGCAATTTCCAGTTCTTTGTCACAACAACGAGAGCTGCTATAAATATTTTTAGAACATATAGGTTCTTTTCCTTTTCCCTTAATTATCTTTGTAATAGGCCTAATGGTGATATTACTGGGTCAAAGGGTATAGGTAGTTTAATAACCCTTTGTGTATAATTCCAGATTGCTCTCCAAAATGGTTAGATCAGTCCACAGTTCTACCAAAAGTGTATTAGTGTCCCAATTTTTCTGCATCTCCTTCAACATTTTTTTATTGCTTTCCCTTCCACTATTTTAGCCAATCTGATAGGTATGAAATGGTCTCAAGGCTGTTTTAATTTTCATTTCTCTAATCAATAATGATTTAGAGCATTTTTACATGATTATAAATTATTTTGATTTCTTCATCAGAAAACTGCTTGTTCATATCCTTTGATCATTTGTCAATTGGGGAATGGCTGGTATTATAGATTTGACAAAGTTCATGTCTCTTTGTAGAAAGAGATTAGAATAAAAAGAAGCAGATTTTTCTGATCCAGACTAATTTGAATCTAGGGTTGGATCTCATCAAAGCCTGGAGACAGGCAGCCTCTGATAGTGAAAAGAACATGAATTGTGGAGTGATAAGACTTGGATTCAAATCTGCCTCTTTCTGTCAGCTCTGTGTCCTTGGCAAGGCACTTATTTTCTCAGTTTCCTCATTTGTAAAAGGAAGAGATTTGACCAGATGATCTCTAAATCTACATCGTAAGGTAGAATGTAATTTGAATATCAGCTATTATAACTTTTGCTGCTGAGACTGAAAGGATGTAACTGAAAGGATGGAGAGAATAAGCATTTTAAATCTCAGTCCTTTCTGATTCTGGGCTTAGTGCTCTGTGCAAAATGGTGCCCCTTAGCTGCTGGCATAAGAAGAGACTTCACTTGCCAGGTCAAATAGGTAGGAAGCAAGCTTCAAAAGTGGGATTTGGACCCAGTCTCCTGATTCCAGAGCTAGTTCATTTTCCTTTTTGCCATGCTAATTCCTCTCAGTCCTTTTAGTTTGTCTCACAATTTAGTGCCTAATCATATACTGTCTTGTATAATGTCCTAGGGGCTTATATGCTTTAGTCTTCTTTCTCTAGCAATGCTATGAACTACTTAAAAGCAGGTGCCATGTTTTAAGTTTCTCTTATATCCTATTCACAGTGTCTAGATTGTTTTGGGCACCTGGTAGACGCTCAATAAGTGATTGGTGATTGACTGACTCTTCCTGAAGCAGGGACTGAGGGACTATTGCTGGGTATTAAAGAGCCTTCACTGGCTAAGATGTAATCACTGTTTTCACAGTACACCTGTTCAAATAGGAGCATAGGAGCACAAATTGATAGGTGGAAGGTACATTAATGGTCATCTAGACTAACCCCCCTTCTTTTAAAGATGAAGAAGCTATGTTCTAGAGAAGTTAGGTCACTTTCTCAAAGTCACACAGCTTGTAAGTAGCAGAGCCAGGATTTAGATCCCATGACAAAGAAAACCATCATGAGTTGTACCAATGTAAAGTAATATTATCATTGCAACCTCTACCTCTGTGCATCAACTTGGGTTGCTTTGTTGGCATAAATCTCCTGGGTGTTGCATATGGTCTTTTTGTGAGTGTTGCATATTCTCTAGTCCCTGAGAGGTTTCTAGCAAAAAATGCTCTGAATGCTGGCCAAGGAGTATGTGTGTCAGATCAGGGAGGAAATGCTGTAGGATAATTGCCTGAGAATACCATCTGTAATGACCCCTGAAAACAGCTGGAGTAATCCCAGATGATGAACCATCATGACCTGGAGTGTGTGGGCAGCTGCAAATGCATAAAAAATAGGATTCTGAAGCAGATGTTGTTTTCATCTTTGAGTTTACTACTCATACTTCACCCAGACCTAACTGCCACATAGAAATCTTTTCATTCACCTTGGATTGACTCCATTTCCTTCCCTGTAGCAAGTGCTCCAAACTTTCTTCTTTCTCCTCAAGTGCTCAACTCCATTTCTTCTCCACATTTTTTCTTAAGTACATGATTTTCCTTATTACTTCCCTGAGAAGGTTGAGGCTATCAGAACTGAGCTCCTATGTCTGCCTTCTTCATGACTTAACTTCCCTTCAGTTCAGAGGATGAAATAATACTTCTCTTTGTCAGAGTTAAGCTCCCAGTGAAAGGTCTTTGTCCCTCCTCCTCCTAACTGCCTTGGACTTTGTTCCATTCATTATTGCCCCATCTTTCTTGCATCTGTGATTTCTTCTTCTCTTTCAACACCTTCCCTGCTGCCAACAAGCATACTCAGGTCCTCCTACCTGGCTAGCTCTTCAGGAGTTCTTTTCTCCCTTCCAGTACCAAGATTCTAGAAAAAGTTGTCTATACTTGGGCTTTCACTGCCTTATCACTTCTCAGTTCTCTTCAATCTGACCTCCATTTCCACCCTTCTATTGAAATGACTCACCATCAGTGACTTCTTATTTGCCAGTTCCAGTGGTCTCTACTCTTCATCATCATTTACTTTTCTGTGGCATTTGAAACTATTGACAACTGTCTTATTCATTACTTCTTCTACTGACTTCCATGACACTTGCTACTCTAGATTGATTCTACTATATCTCTTGGTTTCCTTTTGTTTGTTTCTTTTCCTACTGCTTCCTAAGTATCATCATTTCCTCAGCACTCTGTTGTTTAACCCTTTTCTCTCCTTTCTATTTTTCTCTCCCTGGGTAATCACCAGTACTGGTATGACTTCAATTATCACCTCAACATGGAGTATCCTCAAATCTATATTTCCAGTCCCAACCATTCATGTCATATTTTTCACATCTCCTTTTAGATAGATGTCTTGCAGGCACTTCAAATTCAACATGTCTCAAATTTTATATTTATATAGATATATGTATATATTATATATAAGCTTATATTAATATGTATAAGTTTACATTTAAATATATTTACACATTAAATATACTCCCTACCTCTCTTCTAACTGGTCTTTTCTAACTTCTCTATTTTAATAAATAATTTCTCCATTAGTTAACAATAAATAATTCTCTATTTATAACGATCATTTTAATAGATCATTCCACTGATCACCTAGGTTTACAATTTCCAAAGCTGGCTTTACTCTTTGATTCGGACCTATTCTATTCTCTGGCAATCTTCTCTCTGACTATCTTGACATCTGTACCAGACATAATTTCATAGAGAACTAAACTTTTGAACTCTGGAGGTTCCTTGGTGTCCTTTTTAAGGAATCTCTCACATGGCCTACTATATCTAGACCAGCTTCAGGCATACTTCCCTTTATTACCCAGCCATCTTCCCTCTAGTTTCTTGGCTGCCTCACATGTGTCTTCCATTGCTCACCATCACTCCTTCCAGTTCTGGAACCAATATCTAGTCAATATTTCCATTGCTACTGAAAAGGGTGTGCCAATCTATTCCCTTGTAGTTCCATTTACCATCCCTGTAATTTTCCAAACTGTTGCTGCCCATTGCTGGCCACAATTCCCCCGTAAACATTCTCTCCTTCTATTAAAATGTAAGTTCCTTGTGTCTTATTCTCTTCAATTGGTTGTAAGTGAACTCATTTTTATATTTTCAGTACCCTGGACAATGAATTGCACACAGAAGTAATTTAATAACTGTTTGTTGAATTGAACCAATTGTGAGACATTAGCTATAGCCAATGACTTGTGTTCTCATTATAACCGAGGCAGAATTTCTGCAATAAATAGTATTAATGCCTTGGATCTGGGGAGATATTCTTCAGTTCTCATGGAAGGCTGGAAAATCTGTATGTACACTCTTCAAGTCTAGCAATACTCCTTTTTAACACCTTCCCTTCCCCTGCTTGCTACCTATACTAGTCAATCAACAACCTTTATTAGGCATTTGTTATATTTCAAGTAATGTGCTAAGTGTTGGGGATACAAAGAAAGGCAAAAAAAAAAGGCCCCTACCTTTAAGAAGGGAGTTGACAACAAGGGGCCAACCAGGTCCATACAAGATACAGACAATATAAATGGAAGACAGTCTCAAGTGAAGGGAAGTAAGAAATCAAGCTGTTGTTTGGAAAATCTAAACTAATTAAATATGTGCATGCTTAGAAAATTGATTTATCTAATTAATGAGAAATGTTCAGAAACTACATAAAAAAGGCCTGGGGACAGCTTGATGTTAAAATAGATAGAGTGCAGGACTTGGGGTCAGGAGGGCCTGAGTTGGAGCCCAGACTCAGACACTCAGGAACCATGTGACTCTGGACAAGCCATTTTAACTCTCTGAGCTTCAGCTGTGAAGTGAGGCTAATGATAGCCCCCCACCTCACTGGGCTGTTGTGAGCATCAGATGAGACAGTGTACGTAAAGTGCCTCGCAAACCTTAAAGTGTTGTATAAATGTTAGCTACTGTTATTATTGTTATTATTATTATTATAGGATGGTAGGGAGAGTGATAAAGTCCCTTTATAGCTCTATTTTTAATCTTTATTATAGCCTTGTATTGGGGGACATGAGTCCTTAGCATAGAGCTAGAAAGTGATTTCTTCATGTCTGGGAGGGTGGTAGATACACAGGAATTGCTTGAGGGAAATTGCTTAGTTGCCTTGTAGAAGGAATGGTAGACTGAGTCCTTTTTTCTTAGCTTGGGTACTCATTTGGCCCAGACTCTGGGTTAAAAACATTCTAATTTTTAGGGGGCTTGGGATAGCTATGGCAGCTTTATTTCCTTTGAGGTAGAAATAATCCTATTTCTCCTGTTAGGACAGAAACAAAGAAGTCCAAGTCCTAGATAATCACAATATGTGTGTTTTAAAAAACTAAGTTCTAAGGTAGCCTGAAATTTTATAAATTTAAGCCCCTTTGAAAAGTTGTGGCCTTTGTCAAAATCTAGGCAGTAAAACCTCAGATTGCTTGTTATAATCAGCAAATGGATATTTTGATGTATCAATGAATTTGTGATTACTTTATACTGCCCACCCTGCCCCCTTCTGATTCTCCAGTCTCTTCTATCTCCATACCAACAGCCTTCTCATCCTATAGATGCCTCCATCCCTGATGGCTCTTCTCTGATTGGTGGGTTGCTGCCTAGGGCCATTATTTCATGAAGAACCCATGCTCAATTCTCTTCTTGTATTTATAGCCAATCCTAAATCAGTCTTCAGACTCACTGCAGGTCACTTCTGAGGTCAAAGGGAAAGGAGACCTCTATTCAAAAGTGGTTAGAATAGGGTGTGCTTATGTTTACCATAACTGATAAGATTTGAGACCAAGAAAGAAGAATGTCATAAAAAACATAACAATCAGCATCCTCACAGACCTAGACCAAATCTACAAGAAAAACAGCAAGCAGATTAAAAAAAAATCAACCTACAGAAATTATGGAATTGACTGTTATGTAATTGAACAGACATAGAAATGGGTCATTAATACTTATATATAGGGGGCGGAGCCAAGATGGCAGCGTAGAAGCAGCAAAGCACCACAGCTCCCACACAAACACACTAAAAACCTCATAAAATGGGACTCTAAACAGATTTTCAAGCTCCAAAACTCTCCACAAGACAGAAAGCACATCTGTTG
>CM053596.1:149014596-149031284 GCA_028646575.1 Pseudocheirus occidentalis
TTTTTTTTTTCTTTTTGGAGAGGGGGAGGTAGGGCAATTGGGGTTAAGTGACTTGTCCAAGGTCACATGGCTAGTTTTTGTGTTAAATGTCTGAGGCCAGGTTTGAACTCTGGTCCTCCTGACTCCAGGGACAGTGCTCTATTCACTGTGCCACCTAGCCACCCCTTGACTCATCAGTTCTTTATGACAAAATTATTTAGTCTCCAGTTAATTTTTAATCCTTTCTTCAATAGTTCTTTAGTGAATATAATTGGTTTACATTATGGTCAGTAAATGATGTGCCCAGTATATCTGATTTTCTGAATTTAGTGTTTTTTATGCCTTTGTACATTGTCAGTTTTTGTGAAAGTACCATTGGAAGCTACGTGGCACAGTAGATAGAGTGCCAGGCCTGAAGTTTGGAAGATGCATCTTCATGAGTTCAAATCTGGACTAAGACACTAATTAGTTATTTAATGTTGTTCGTCTCAGTTTCTCATCTATAAAAATGAGCTGGAGAAGGAAATGGCAAACCACTATAGTATGTTTACCAAGAAAACCCGCCAAAAGGGATCCCAAAGAGTTAGGCATACCGGAAACAACCATACAACATGTGTATTCCTTTCTATTTCCATTGAGTAACCATCAAAGAACTGGCTTGACTAATTTTTCTGAAACTCTGTTCACATCTTTAATCCTGTTATAGTTACATTGCTATTCTGGGCCCAGGGCTGAGATTATCCAAATGACCTGGTCAGGGATCAGAGCAAGAACATTTGTTGCCCTTTTTGGTGTCTGGGGCTGAATCTCAGCTTACCTTTGTTCCATAATTCCTGCTCTGGTTACTTCTCTGTGGTTCTACTTTGCACTCTTGGGCTAGAAAGATCCATTGCAGTTTTTCCTTAGATTTTCTGATTATCACTCAGTTTGAGGCTCTTCTTAGATCATTGTTGGAGTGGTTATGGGGGAAGTGAGACTCCTACTTTGACCTCTTTTCTGGCCTCCTCTTCTGAATGATTTTGGACCTTACTTAGGAGGTTCTACAACATTCTGAGGCCGATTATCCTCAGTACCTTGTCATCTGCAAACAGGAGCATTTGAAGGGTCTGACTATTTATGAGGAATCCTTTTTTCATTTTGTATCAGGACATTGCACCTTTCATGACAATAGCAGACAATTCTGACAAGCATTCATATCCTTTTATGTTTCCTTTAATATTAATAATCAGAGGATAATTGAATAAAGTTACTTATGTTACCTCTGTCAAGGAATCATATTATTTTAACATATGCAATCTTGTTGGAGAAAAGAAATGATTTTTTCTAATTTTCTAAGACATGATTTTGCTTTACTAAATCAAATGTTTGTTCACTGTCACTAATCAGTAAGCATAGTGGGATCATGTATTTGTGGCACCTTTTAGGTCTGAATAACTATGAAATTTATAAGATCATAGTGATAGTATTAAGAATTAAATTCTGAGGTTATCTAGTTCAACCCCTTCATTTTATAGAAGAGGAAACAGAGGTCCAGAGATTTTAAGTGGATTCTAGGTCCCATAGGTAATGTCAGAAGTGGGATTTTAACCCATTTCTCTGTCTTCTGCAACCAGAGTCACTATTTTTTCTATTATAATATAGTGACTTTTATTGGTTTGCTGCAGAAAGTGAAAGCCTATGTCCTTATGATGCCTTCATTAAAGATGTTCTATGTAATATGTAAATGATGCTCATAAAGATTCTGTAGAAAAGGGAAAGTAGGCCCATGAGTTGATAGTTATTAAAATCTTTTTGATTGTAAAAACATTTTCCCAATGACTTAGTGTCTTCCCTTCTTTGAGATATCTTGAGACTCAAAATTGTATTGTATCCAGCTCAGAACTGTCATTGAACTGTCATTGTACCTTTTATTCCTCTTGATTTCAAATTTGCCCCTTTTCTGGTTTTCCAGGTCTGGGTTTTTGGAATAAAATCTGTGGCTCATTACAAATCGCATGGTGTCACATGGATTGACCACACTGGATGTCATTTTTTGTTTTTTTAGGTCTTTAATAAATTTTTATTGATTAATTGATTAATAAAATTGAAATGTACAGGTTACTGATAGGACATATATTGTTTTGTAACATAGAAAAAAATTATCTCAATATTTTGTTAGCAAGAATAATTATAAAAATTAGAAGCTACTAAACGGCCTACTTCCTCCCCATAGATGATTTTCTTCAAATTCAACCTGTCTCACTCCACACTCCCAGCCTCCCTAGCAGTCTTATTTTTTTCCCATGATACATTTTTTCATTCGATGTCATTTTCTATTAATCTATATGACTTGGGTCCTTGCCTGAGTTTCTTCTGGAATCATAAGAATTTGATTTTTTTTTATACATCCATTCAGGGATTTCTTTAGGAATATCATAATTCAGCTTGTTTGGGACTCAATGAAATCAAAATAAACATGAAATAAGAAGAATCAAAAGAAAGTATTCAGGTTAATAAAATAGAATAAAGAACTGATTTTATCTCACAACACTTAGGATTTCCCCCCCACATTCATAAACAATCCAACTCCCTTTTCTCTCTCTCTCCTCTGCTTCCACCTCTCAAACCCATACAACTCTATCTCCCTCTCCACTACATCCTCCACTTATCTCATATCCTTTTGTGGGGGCCTCCTTGTGAAGGAAAAGCACTCAGGTTTGCTACATAATTAAGTATTCTCTTTGGTGAGCACCTCCTTGCTGATGGTCCCATCCAGGAATATACTGGTAAATTTTTAACAACCTAATCTGTGTTATTAAAATTTTTCTCCATCACCTTCTTGTCTAGACAATCAACAAAGCAAGAAGTCAGACTCTGATTGGCATCATCTGAGATGTAAATATTCACATTGAAACTTTAGAATTTGATTCTCCCTAATCTACTAGCTGGCTCCATCATATTCCTGGTCCTACCTATATAGTCTTCCAGACTTACTCTAAATGGTACTTTTCTTCCCAAGAGGAAAGAGCTTACCAGGGAGCTGAGCAACTCTGTAGTACATACAGCTCAAAAGTACCAGGGAAAGCATACATGTGGTGACTGTCCCTCATGTTAATATTTCTTCCCTTTTGTATCTCTGGACAGTGATAGCTCCCAGAGCTGAGTTCTCATTGTTCTGTTTCCTCTATCTGGTGCCAGCTCTTCTTCTCATGTGGGAACACTAAATTTCATTGGCTTGCCTCCAGAGCCTGTGGTGCCTATGTCTGTCTCCAGCTCCCAGTTGTCTGTGTCAACAGCTGGTATGGGTTCCTCCATAAACATGGTTCCCTGGATGGCTGCTCAATTGCCAAGAGCACCCGTGTAGAGGCACCCACCTCTCTCCAGAGACCCAAGTTCATATCTGCAGCTAGCTGTTCAATCTCTCTTTTCAGTTCCCTTCAGTCTACATGTTCTTTTAAAAGTCAAGCCAAAAAGCAGAGCTCAGATGAGTGAATCACCTGTAAACCCAGCGACCATGCCAAGAACAAAGGCTTTATCGATGATGTTATGAAGATTTCACATTTTGTGAACAAAGGGAATTAGGGGTAGGATAGGGGAAGGAATTCTCCCTGAGGCCTGCCTGGGCATATGTGGTCCATGTTGTTTCAGGTAAGATTATTCCAAAAACACTCATAATTTGAGTTTCTCTGGAAATCTGGTGTGTGGGATATGTTAAGCACTGTAAAAGGGGCTGTTGAGATTTAGTTTTGGGTAAGAAAGCAATCATCTTATTTCTCGACTCACCTGCCCCACTGGGGCAATGATTTAACCAGGCCTATCTGCAAATAAAGGCCTGATTTCCTGCCTCAAAGTCCTAAGATCCCACTAGTGATTAAACTAAGTCTCTGATACCTTTTAAATCTTTCAAATTTCAACCCAGCCTCCCATTCTGCATTCAGGAAAACAAACAAGGGAAGACACATAGCTGTAATTAAGGCTATTCTTATAATATATAGATTTGAAGCATTTACAAATGACTACAATACCAAAAAGCATAATGTCTGAGGATTCACATGTAAATGTATTCATATATTCAAAAACAATGCTGAGGGAAAAAGAACCAGTGAATGCTGCTTAAATCACCCCACATCTGTGAGCAATCGCTGAATCCGTACTTAATTCACTCCTGCTTAATGTTGCCTCTGTTATGTGAAGTCTCCTGCTGGAGATGGACAGCTGAGGCTCTTCCGTTGAGAAGCAGCTGACTAATTTCCAGCTGTTTCTCCTTTTCTTCCAGGTTGAGCTAGTTTCATTTTGAGAACTTGAAATTCCTCAGGTTGAAATGATCACATCCATGTATCCATCACCTCCCTGGCTGTTTCATAAACAAAACACTCCATGTCTCTGCTCCGGGCATTTTCTTTGGATGTCCCTCATGCCTGGAATACTCTCCCTCCTCTGTTCAGGAAGAACTGAACCTCCCTGGCTTTCTTTAAGTCCCCACTAAAATCCCACCTTCCTCAGGAAGCTTTCCTCAGCTCCTCTTAGTTCTAGTGCTTTCTCTCTCTTAATTATTTCCTATTTATCTTGTATTTGGCTTGCTTTCTATACATCTGTTTGCATGTTGGCTCAATCATTAGAATGTAAGCTGCTTGAGGGCAGGTACTGTCTTTTGTCTCTTTTTGTAACATCAGTGCTTGATACAGAGTCTATCACATAGTAGGTGCTTAACAAATGTTTATCAATTTATTTCTGCCCCACTAAATGAGGAAACCAAAATCCCCTGAGTCACTCAAAGTAAAGGCTACCAGAACTCCTTTTTTCCCCCTGTACGAAGTTTGAATATCATCTAGGTGCCAGTTCCCCAGAGGTAATCTCTACCTCCACTCCCCAGTATAAATGAGTATCTATTCCCAAACCTTGATCAGTACCCCAGGACCAGGCCCTCTTCTCCCTTCCCCAAATGTCTGTTCCTGCCTGACCCAGATGAGAACCTTGTAACAACCCACTGGGCTTTGCTGGTTTTGAAAGCAGCAGGAATCTCAGTAAGCCTGACCTGTTTCTACCCACCCTAATTCTACCCCTTATTGTGAATATTTCCCCTCATTAAAGCTTACTTGCTTTACTTTTTCTTTGCTGACTCCAATTTTGGGCTGTATTTTGTCTCATGGTGATCTCCCTCCTAGCCATGCCACTTTCTCCTTTAGGAACATTGGTCTTTGACTAGGGCTCCAATAAATGGTGGCAGATGTCCCTACTTGGTTTAGGCAGATTGCAGATTATATAAAAGGTTGGATCAGGACCCAATGCCTGGACTGTGGGATCTCTCTGGGACACCAGAGGTCTCCCCTGAATTCTGTGTCCTTGAACTCTTCCTCTTAGCAAAGTATATAAGAGAGTACTCCACTCCCCTCCCTTCTCCCCCCTCCCCCGCCACTTGTACTGTATTTTGGAATTATGAACCTCATTATGAAACTAATACAGTCAAAATTAGAAGGAAAGCGGGAAACTGGGGGAAAGTTTATAGCAAATTTCTCTGAAAAAAGGTCTTATTTCTCAAATACAAAGGGAACTGATCCCTCTTTATAAAACTGAGTGCCATGCCCCAATCCATAAAAGGTCAAAAGATATAAACAGGCATTTTTCAGAAGAAGAAATTGAAGTTATTATCAGTCATGAAAAATACTCCAAATCACTAATAATTAGAGAAATAAAAATTAAAGCAACTCTGAGGTACCAACCTAACACCCATCAGATTGGCTAGCATGACAAATGCTGGAGGGGATGTGGAAAAAATAGATAAACTATCGCACTATTGTTGGAGTGGTGAATTGTCTACACTATTCTGGAGAACAATTTGGAATACACATATGCCCAAAGGTCCATAAAACTGTACGTACCTTTTAACCTAGGAATACAACTATTAGATCTGTGCCCCCAATGAAATCATAAAGGAAAAGGACCTATAGATGCAAAAATTTTTATAGCATCTCTTTCTATGATAAAGAATGGAAATTGAGGGGATGCCCATTGATCGGGGCATGGTTGAACAAATGGTATATGATCATGATGGAATGCTATCATGCTGAAAGAAATGGTGAAATAGATGGTTTCAGAAAAATATGGGAAGACTTAATCTGAGCTAATGCAATGTGAAGTGGGCATAACTAGGCAAACATGATACAGAGTAACAGCAATATTATAAGGACAATCAACTATGAAGGACTTAGCTACTCTGATCAATAATACAGTGTTTCATAATAGTTCCAAAGGACTCATGTTGAAAAATGCTATCCATCAGAGAACTGATGGACTCTGAATATAGATTGAAGCATATTTTCTTTCATTTTCTGCTTTTCCCCCTTTTTCAACATGGCTAATGTGTGAATACATTTTACATGACTTCACTTATGTAATGGATATCATACTTCTTGCCTTCTCAATGAGTTCTTGCTGTCGATGAATTTCTTGCCTTCAACAATTTTTCCATTGGTTTTTCAGACCCTTACACCAATGTGGTTGTGATGAGGTATCAGATAATGTTGAGCATCTGTGATTCATTGCATATCCAGTCTTGACAACGGATGGATATTTTGGTCAGATCTGATTTCTGCTACAAACTGAGCATGTGCTCTCACACAGTGTTCTCATTCACAGTTAGAATAAACTACAGTATCCAGGCCCACAAATAAATAAGTTATTTATTTATGTTGCTTCTGTTTTCTTTTACAAGAAGAATCTTCTTTAGGTTGAACAGTATAGAATGAAAAGGGTTAAGGAATAGAAACCCAAGATAAACAGGAAGTTAGCAGAAGAGTACCTTGCTACCCTTAATGAGTTTGGGTGACCTGACCAAGACAAATGATCTCCTTTGTAATTTATGGTTACTGAAAGAACTTGCAAATAGATTGCTGAACCAATGTTATCTTTGGGGAAATGGGGAGAACTTGGGAGGTATCAGGGAGCTTGAGATAAACATTTGTCCAATTTTCACATAGGGTAAGGTATAGGATTTACAACCTGTAGGATGGCAAGCTTAACATTAGTCCACAGCAGGGTTATAGAAAAGACTCTAAAATAGGTAGTTAATACTGCTGAGAGAGGAAAGTAATGGTCACTGTAGGTCATTATGAATTCATTAAGAACAAGTCATGCCAGACTAACCTGACTTCCTTTTTTCACAATATGACTAGCCTTAAGGAAGTGCCATAAATGCAACATACTTGGATTTCAGCCAGTCCTTTGGCTAAGTCTCACAAGTTGGAGAAATGTGGGCTGGAATTAGGTAAAATGCTAAATGGTTGAATGATCAGTAACAAAGTGTTGATTAATGGATTTTTATCAGCCTGAAATAGGGTTCAGCCCTGCACTGTAGATTATTATACAAAATGAATGGAATAGATAGACTGCAGTGGATAGAGTGTTACATCTGGAGTCAGGAAGATCTTAGTTCAAATCTGGCCTCAGGAGTGAGTCACTTATTTGTCTACCTGTTTTCTTGTTTATAAAATGGGGATACTAATTGCATCTATTTCCCAGGGTTGCTGTGAGGGTTAAATGAAATAGTAACTGTAGAGTGCTTTGTACATGTTAATGTACTGTATAAATATCCATGGTTATTAACTATGATTAATATAGTAATTTCTATCAAAACCCAAGAACCAGTATTATATGTAACACAGAAACACTAGAGCACATTTAAATAAGACCAGGGGTCAAGGAAGAATGCACATTATCACTACTATAATTTAATATATGTCTAGAAATGCTAGGTATAGGAATAAGACAAAGAAAATTGAGGAAATAAGCATGTACAAAGAGGAAATAAATCTATTGGTTTTTTTGGTAATATAATATAAGGCGATATAATGACCAACTCAAAGAATTCTAGATATACCACGAAAATTAATTAAAACAACAACTTCATCAAAGTAAAGAACATAAAATAAATCTACACAAGTGATCAGCCCTTCTGAAAGTTACCAACAAAACCAAGCAGGAAGAAATAAAAGGAAAAATTACATTCAGAATAAATGCAGAATATACAAATTATTTGAGAGATCATTGATTAGGACATAGATAGGAATTTTATGGTTGTAACTATAAATAATTCTTTCTAAAAATAAAGGTAGTATAAATAGTTGGGGAGGAACTAGTTGCTTAATGCTACCTACATTTATTTATTCAGTTCTACACCAAAGAAGCTACCAAACAGTTTACTTTCTAGAGCTAGGAAAAATAACATTCAGCTGGAACAACAAAAGGTGAAGAATTCCAAAGAAATGAATTACTTTATCAATCAACAATCCTTTTATTATATCCTTGATGGAGTGGATAGAAGACTGGACCTAGAGTTAGGACGCCTTTGATTTGAATCTGTTTGCCAGCTATGTGACCTTGGGTAAATCACTTAACTTTCCTAGGGCTCAGTTTCCTGATCTTTATATAATGTGAACCTAGTGCCTGTTCAGAAGGCATGGGATAGCATCCCTCCATCTTGAGAACCTGGGATTCTGACTTCATGAAGAATTGAGAAGACAAGTAAGAGAACTGTCTCATAGACATTTTGTAGCTGGTCGTGTTTTGAAGAGAAGACTTTCTGATTGATTGGCTGCCAAGGCATTCAAATAGGATTCATGCATCAGTTCCCTCCTCTGCACCATTCTTCTTTTCTTTAGCTCAAGGTATCTGGTGAGTGGCCATGTGACCACTGAGAGTCAGAGTCCTGGTTGGGTTTCATGCTACTGCTTCATTGATGCCCTGAGGAGTAAATGAACAGCCTTTGAGAATGATTTTTAGTACTCTAGCCCAGCAGTACCTGAAATAGGACCTTATCCAGCAATCATGCCCCATCTGGATATAAACCTGGTGGAACTGAACAAAATTTTGAGCCTATTCAACCAGAAACCAATGTAGTTTAAGGGAAGACATGCCCTCGAAGTGCTGAGAGGGCAAGAGAAATGTTTATATGTTCATACTGGCTATATATTGGAAGTAAATGTCTCTGTATAGAAGCTAATCAATGTTAAATGGATGAGTGGAATGAGGACAGTAGTCACAGGCTCCCAACAATGGGGGGAAGGAAATGCAGCTGGTGGGAACTTGAACCAATGGCAATAAAGAAGAGAAACTCCAACTTCTCAGGGTTGCACTCTATAATCCTGAGGGACTATGCATTAGGCCTGGCTCTTGGAGAGAGAACCACAGCATAAATTGTACATGTAAGATAAGTCTGTAGAACTTGCTGACCTCTCAGATTGCTTCCAGTTCTAAATCTATGAACATATGAGTTCATTACTATTTCCTGGCTGCGAAACTCTGCAATGGTTAATGGTGTAAGAGAACCACTACCAAGGAACTTTGGAATTAGGAGAACTGAGTTCTTGTCATGCTCTGTTCAGTCCCCGCCATGTCATTTCAAGAAAGTCATTCACTTTATCTGGGTTTCAGTTTCCTCAGTCACAAAATGTCTATGCTATAATTTAGGAATCAAATGAGAAAATGTATACATGAATATATGTGTCATTTTAAGAGAATTTGAAGATTTTCCCTGCCCATTAATAGGCACATTGAGCCCTGACCCAGAGCTGATCAGGCTCTGGGCTACGGGGAATTTCCAATTAAGTGCTGGGGCACAAGGATTTTCAAGCACCTAGGGACTCAGTCAATTAGATGCTGAGTCTTTGGATACTGGGAGGTTAGTATTTTGCTTTGGGGGTTCAATCATGAGAAGGATCTTTTGATTTCCTGGTTGAGACTGAGTAGACGTATGTTCAGTGGCCTCCGACTCCCAGATTTTATCTGTGCTCCATCGATCCAGTGATGTATGTCAAGTGTATAACAATATTGCTATGCTCAGACAGCTGGAGCCCTGTCTGTTGGTTTTTGTGCTAATTTCTCTGCTGTATTTTCTCTGCTGGAATTTTCTCTGTATTTTCTCTAAGTTCAGGGTGTTGATCTTTGCCCTGAACTAGTGAATGTAATTAAAAGTAGGACTGTTAACCCCTTTTTGAGCAGCCTTTCCTTTAAAAGCAGATCAAAGAACCTGTTCTAGCAGGTCATCCTGGGTGTGCTAGGGTGCTTGCCAATAGAGTACTTCGCTAAAACAACAAATTTTGTAGACTAACTGGTATTGTGACTATTCATGATAACAGTTGTAACAAGACTCTGGGGACAGGATCTGCCAGTGGACATTGTCTCCTATTAAAAAAAAGTAATTCATCTTTAGGAAAGTCCACTTAGTCTCTATGTTCCACAGATGTTTGACAGCTAAGGGACAACAGAAAATACGAAGTTAAAATATTTACTTTGATAAGTTGGTAGATTTGTATTCTCATCTTTGTGTGTATTCCATTGGTTAGATGGAAACCTCTTCACACATTCTTATCTTGCACAATTTAAAAAAATTTAACAAAAAAGTTTTTATTAATATTTTGTTTCTTATATCACCACAGTATATATCTCTCCCTCTCCCCATCTCATTCCCCTTCTAGAGAACCATTACATATGACAGATAGTATTTTTGTAGTGAAAAAAAAGCCAGTAGAACTGATTGATATATTGAAAAAGTTCTAAAATATATGCATTGTGTAACACCTGTGGACCTTCTACCACCATGAAGGGGTAGATTAGAGGTATCTTTTCATATGTCTTTGAGTTGTACTCAATCTTTATAATTTTGTTAGATAGTTTTGATTTTTTTTGATGCATCATTGCTCTTTAATTAACTTTGTTACAGTCACTATATATATTGTTTTCTTGACCTGTTATTCCTTATTTTGCCCACCCCTCTAAAAGTCCCTCCTCCCTTGTCTTCCTCCTCTATTCTCCTAATCTTAACCTATATATGTTCTAAAAGTCCTTCCCTTACCCTAACTGTTGTAGGCCAAGACTTTCTGGGTCCTTGGCCACATTAGCTCCCCAGTTCTACAAAGGTCATTAGGCAGATATGCAAGGAAAGTATGATCTTGTGGATGCTCTCATTGGTTTCATGAATATCTAAAGAAAGAACTGAGTTAATTTGCAAGTCTTTATTGTAACACCCTGTTTGTTTGTGCCTCTGGACATGGTCCTAGGATAAAGAGCTTAAGGAGTGATTGGCTTTGGGCTGGGGTAGAGAAAGATCGAGACCAAGGGTGGTTCCTTGCATTCTGCTAAGGGTATATAAACCTTGTATCTTCCATGTAGCTTTGGCTCTGTATGAAATGGTTCTGTAATAAACAGACTATGGAATACATCCCCATCTTTCTCCCTCTTTCTTATTCAGCTAGAAGCTCTCTCTCTCTCTTTCCTTTTATTTCACTCAGCTGGTAGCTAGGCCCAGACTTGCTAGCCGCAGCACTAACTCCCAGTTTTCTCACCTAGAAGACTTCTAAACCTCTTTATATGTACACTTTGTTTCTTCTTCAACCCAGATGAGAGTAAGGTTCCAACATAACCGTCCCTCTACCCCCAGCTGTTTTCCTCAGTATTAGTCATTTCTTTCATGTCCTGTTTTTGTGAGATAATTACTCCTTTTTAGTTTTTACTTTTTCCTACCCAATTTTTTTTAGAATCACCCAATCATATACAACTCAGCCCCAACCTTTCTTTCAAACTACTACAAATTTGGAAAGCCTGGAAATTTCTGCCCTATTCCACCAGAATGCACCTGCATTCTAGTTTGTAAAAGACATATAGGCTATTTCTCCCTTTATACAATTGTTTTTGATATCACTATGCCCTAGTACAAGGCCAAGTTTTATAAAAGTTCCATATACTACAGAGAAATGCATCTGTTCTCTTGCTGTCCATAGAAGATGATATAAGTCTTTTAACTATTTTCTTCAGAAATTTGTTCAGTTCCATATTTTCTTTTTTGTTTGTCTTTCTGTTAGACTTACCCAAAACTGATAAACATTGAAATCTCCTGTCATTATTATGATACTGTCTATGTCTTCTTGAAGCTCAGATAATGTTTCCTTTATGAATTTGGATAATAAGGCATTTGGAGCATATAGTTTATTATTGATATTTGTTGTTTATATTTGCTTTCAACATAATATCACTTCCTTGTTAGCCTCTTTTTATTTTTTGAATGCTTATTTTTGCTTTGCCCAATAATGTGATGGCAACTCCTGATTTTTTGGATTCACTTGATTCATGGTAATTTTTTTCTACCTCCTGCCTCAATTTGTATATGCTTTTGTTTTTAAAATGTGTGTTTTGTAAGCAACGGATAATAGGATTTTGTTTTCTTAAGCAATCTGTTACTCTTTTTATTTCATTGGATTGTTTAATCTATTCCTATTTTAAATTAAAAAGAGTTAGATTTATATTTTCCTCCATCAGTTTCTAAAAGTAAGAATTGTTTCCACTCTTCTGCTATAAACACAATATTATGTTACTTTACTTTAATCTTTTTTTGTAAGGTGGCTCCATTCCCATTGGTTCTCTTTTTCTCATCCTTGGTTACCTGTTCTCACTTGTTACCCTTTTCGCTTTAGAGTTTTATTTATTTGTTCCTCTCCCTTGCTTTTAGAGAAACTAGGTAATGCAGTGGATAGAGTGCAGGGCCTGGAGGCAGGAGGACTCATCTTCCTGGGTTCAAATCTGTCCTCAGACACCTATGAGCTCTGTGACCCTAGGAAAGTCACTTAACCCTGTTTGCCTCAGTTTGCTCATCTATAAAATGAACTAGAGAAGAAAATGGAAAACCACTTTAGTATCTTTGCCAAGGAAACCCCAAATGGGATATGACTGAAAAATGACCTTACAATAAAACTACTTTTA
This sequence comes from Pseudocheirus occidentalis, assembly GCA_028646575.1. Taxonomy (NCBI): domain Eukaryota; kingdom Metazoa; phylum Chordata; class Mammalia; order Diprotodontia; family Pseudocheiridae; genus Pseudocheirus; species Pseudocheirus occidentalis. Next base: position 149,027,305 of record CM053596.1, read on the forward strand.
TCTGGTTGTATGTTGCTTCCCCTTCTTTTCCCCTCTTAATCACCTAGATTCTACCTTCCTCTTTTCCCCTGCGGTTAGTTCTATTTATTAATTTTTTAATTCTATTTTTTGTGCCTCTTTCCAAAAAGGATTTCTCTCACTCTTTCCATCATCCATCTTTTTTTCTTCCATTTACTCTGGACCTTTATTGTCTAATTCATGACCCCTATAATTGTCTGGTCTCTCTCCTTTCTCTGTATTCTTTATATAATAAAAACTTCCAAGGTTTCCATTTTAGGCTTTTTCCTCCAGACACTTTTTGCCAATGCCCTGAAGGACTTACTTCATGGATTCTCCTTTTCATTGTGCCTCATTTTCAGAACAATTCCAATTATTGCAGTTATAAGAGAGGGTGCTGCCCCATGACAGGACATCTCTTCTCCTTCCCCCTCTTCCCACACTGATCTTTACCTTCTCTGGCTGACCTTTTTTCTACATTTGCTTGGGATTTTCCTCTGTTTCCACCATTCCTCCAGGTGCTTCCAGGGGTTCCAAATCTCCCCCTCCCAGGAAAGGGCACCAAATCCCCCAAATCTCATCCTGTGTAAGGCTCCCATCCCTCTTCACCCATAAGAGCATTCATCATTGGAACCCTTCCCACCTCCTTCCTCTCCTCTCCTTTTCAATCTTTCCTCCTCTTCCTCACCCATTCCCCTCTTCTCTTTATGAGATCACAGAGGTCAACTTCCCCAAATTGATAGCCATGGATTCATCTCTAGAGCATCACTTATTCCTTCTTATCTCCCTTTTCCCCCCACTCCACTTCAGGTACCCTTCCATGCTATAATGTTGTCCTACAAAAGAAGTATTCACCTGTAGGCAGGGTGTCATCAAGTTCTTTCTATAACACCCCCTATTCACTTTACTGTTACCTCTATGGTATTTCTGCCTTCACCCCCTATGCATACTTAGAAAGAGGTCTTCTACCAGTCTTGCTTTTGTTGATGTTGCTCTTGCTGTCTGCATTTATTCACTTCTGTAGTTCTGTTGTTTGGGGGCATTTATGAAGCAAATAACTCTCTTCAGTTCTGGTTTTCTTTCTATAAATGTTTCGAAGTCTTTTTTATTATTGAACATCTATCTTCTGTCCTGTATGGTTAAGGTCAGATTTGTAGGATCAGTCACCTTGGGCTGCATCCTGAGCTCCAGTGTTCTTCCAAACTCATTATTCTACTCTCTTTTCCTTTCTCTAGTGAGTGTGCAATTGTCTTGTGTTATCTGAATGTCCTTTCCTATGTTTTTTTTTAAAGGTGTTTCTTTTTAATGATTTGAAGAACCAGTTTCTGAATTGAATTGCTAAAATTAGCTACTGTTTGTCTTGGAGTTTGCAGCCCTGGGTTGTTTTCTGGAGATAATCTATGCATTTTTCAATTGAGATTTCATTTCCTACGTTCAGAAGTTTTGGATGGTTTTCTTCTATTATTTCCTTCATTGTGGTATTAAGGATTTTTGTCCTGTTGTGTTTTTCCGTGAGACTTGTGATCCTTAGGTTATCTCTATGTCTTCAAGATCCATATATTTTGCTTATATAGGAAGCAAATTTCTAATGTTTTTATTTTTTGCTCCTCTTCTTCAGGGTTGTCCTTCACTCCTGTGTATTTGCATTCCCAACGCACAGTTTTCTCTTTTGTTTCTTTACTCATTGTTTTTGTTGGGTAGGACATACATTCTGCTCTCATAGTTCCCATTTCTCTTTTAAACCACACAGGAGCAGTGAGTTGTGGTTCCATGTTCCTCTCAAATTCCATGAGTTACCAGGTTGAAAATAAGAGAGTGGGGATGTGGCAAGAATCTATCAGAGGAGATGAAGATGTGAGGGAATGGGTCAAGGGTAAATGGAGAAGGGTTGGCCTTGGCAAAGAGAAGGCCCACCTCTTCTTCAAAGAGAGTGACAGTGGCAGACGATATTAAAGGATGAGAAGGAATGGAGAAGAGGTAACTTTTGGTTAATAGATTCAGTAAAAATGAATTTACAACGAAGTTCTCAGCTGAGAGTGTAGGGGTTGTGGTGCTCTGGTAGATTTGACCAGATGTAAAAAAGTAGAATGGTAGTTGTGGACAGTGGAATAGTGAATTGCTTGGTAGAAATACCTGCTTTTCTATGGTGAGGGCCCAGTTGAGATTAGACGAGAAGTTTGTAGGGCATTCACTCAGTATGCTTTTGTGATTTCCTCCAGCTCCTTTTCAGTAGTATGTGTGAAAGGAGTAGATAGTGATCGTAAACCAGGATTAGGGTATGGCAAAGTGTGGTTGATGGTAGGATAAAGAGGCAAAGATGGGTTATTTTGTCTTTGTTTTTGTACCTGTAGGTTAGACAATGCCTGGTATGCAGTAGGTGCTTAATGATTGCTTGATGAATTGATTTGAATAATTAACAGTGAGGTTTCCAGAGTTGACTGCCCTTTATGAAATGTGTTCTTGAAATAGCCCCTTAATGAAATAGAATTGTGTGTGTGTGTGTGTATGTGTGTGTGTGTGTGTGATTTAGAAATAAAGACTGCTTAAAAGCTATGCTAGGGTATTATTGTTTGTATATTTAGCTATTTAGATCCCTCCCTCTTTAAAGACCTTGTCTTATTTTCTTCTTCTTCAGTCCTTTGCCCAATGAGATAGACTCCTCCCTGCCTTCTCCGTCTGATTTCATCCTTCCTCTTCTTAAACGTCCATCTCAGGTACCATCTCATTCATGAAGCCTTCTTTGATCCTCCTCCTCCTCACCTTTCACCCCAGCTAGAAGTGATCCCACTTTCCATGTAGCTCTCCTACGTGTTTAATAACCTTTTCTCTAAGGTACTTGATGCTTTTCTAACCTGTATCATTATTGTCTGTCTATATTTCTCACCCATGTTATAGAGCTATTGTTCGTCCTTCATTTTCAAAGACCAATGATATGTATGGGTGATACTTTGACTCGCACATGAACAGGATTTAGGAGAGGCAACCTCACTCTCTCTTCCAGAATCATCAAAGTGAAGTGGAAAGACAAAAGTCGGGAGGAATGGTGATGGCCCAGAATGCAGTGGTGTCTTCAATGTCTTGCTAAGTTCTAAGCACTGTACAGGGCCTGACCTGCCTTAGTCACTGTCATGGCTGTTGGAACAAATTGTTCTCATGCACCCATGCCACTGGGAGAAATCTTCACATGTTTAAGGTAGACACGCCCCTAACTCACCAGTGGGTTTGAAGCCTGTTGGTTACCCTCAGTATGATTTGGCCTGTCTGCCTGGGTAGTGTGGCTGGTGCATATGCTACAGCTTCTTGGAGCTACAGGTGAAAATTGAGTGACAGGTAGAAAGGCCCTAGAAAGGCTTGGGAAGCCCTCTCCCCAGAGGTGCTAGGCCTCCCTGAATATCCCATACACTCCTCTGTTAGAGTATAAGCTCCTTGCAGGCAGGGATTACTTATCATTTTCATTCTTGTATCCCTAGTCCTTAGCATAGTACCTCCAATGTGTTGTTATTGTTCAGTCATATTCAGTTATATTTAACCCTTTGTGACCTCATTTGTTTTTTTTTTGGCAAAGGCACTGGAATGGTTTCTTATTTTCTTCTCTGGCTCATTTCACAGATGAAAAAACGGAGGCAAACAGGGTTACGTGACTGGCCAGCGTCACACGGCGACCAGATATGAGCTGCGGTCTGCTGGACTCCAGACGGAGCACTCCTTCTATTGCACCACCTAGTTGCTCTAATGTAGCAGTGCCTTAATAAATATCTACTCAGGAGTGTTTTGGGAGGAGAAAGGGAAAGATAGAATGGGGTAAATTATCTCATGTGAAGGAGGCAAGAAAAAAGTCTCACAATGGAGGGGAAGAGGGTGGAGGTGAGAGGGAATGGGTGAACCTTACTCTCAATCAGATTTGGTTTAAGGGGGGAATAACATATCCACTCAATTAGGTATCTTAACCTACAGGAAAGTAGGGGTGAAGGGAATGGGGGGGA
>CM053596.1:149031784-149049050 GCA_028646575.1 Pseudocheirus occidentalis
TCCTACTCTTGATTGCAAGCCACCATGAGGGTGGGGGGAGGAAGGGGAGAAAATTTGAAACCCAAGGGATTGTGGAACTGAATCTTGCAAACTAAAAGTAAATAAACAAATCAGTTAATTAAAAAAAGGAAAAGCCTCCAAATCAGTAATTACAGAAATGTAAATTAAAGGAATTCTGAGATTCCACTTAATACCCATCAGATTGGTAAAGAGGACTAAGAAAGAAAATGATAAATGTTGGAAGGACTATAGGAAAATTAAAACATAATTTCACTATTACTGGACCTATGAATGGGTTCAACCATTCTGGAAAAAAAATGGAGTTATGCACAAAAAATTATCAAGCATTGCATCCCCTTTGACCCAGTCATATCACCAACAGTCCTATATCCCAATGAGATCAAAGAAATAAGAAAAATGTCCTATATGTAGAAAAGTGTTCAGAGCTCTTTTTTTTTTCTGGTGGCAAAAAAACTGAAAACTAGGGGAATGCCTGTCAACGGGGGAATGACTGAACAAATTGTGATGTATGAATGCAATGGATTATTATTGTGCTGTACAAAATGAAGAAAAAGATGATTTCAGAGAGATATGGGAAGACTTACATGAGCTGATATATGTAAAGACTTATATCAACTGAAAAACAATTTATTCTATAACACCAATATCGTAAAAAAGAACAGTTTAAAAAGACTTAAGAACTCTAATTGACTAAATAATCAACCATGATTCCAGAGTACTGTTATAGAAGAACTCTGCCAACTTCATGATGAAGAGATAATTGTCCTAATCAAATGCGAGGGCTCTTAGAATCTCATTTCCTAGTCACAAAAAAAAAATGTTCCTCTTGATGCCCTCTATATGTAGAATGACTACATTTTCAAAATCCAAAACTGAGGAATACAGTCTGATGAAAGATTTTTTTTTTTGTGATTGGAACTTAATTTGAAAAGTCTTACAAAAGTGTAAAAATGAAATCACATTTGGTCATTCTTTGAATGAGTCACCTTGATTGAAAAGAATACAATTACGAGAAAGAAAAAAAAATCAGAATTCGGGGAAAAGTCCATTAGTAAGTACTGGATTGACATGGTTATTTCTGTCATTCATCTCTAGCTGAGGTTGAGGTATATTGTTCTGTTAGGATTTGTTGGAAGAGCCTAGCTTTTTCAGTAATTGTTTGTTCTTAATTTTTTCAAACATCTCTTGCCAAAGCTCTGATTAATTCAGTTCCATTATTGAAAGAGTTTTTACAGATTCATTGGTCATCATACAATATTCTGATCCCCTAGTTGTGTCACAAGTCACTGAAAATTACCTCTAAATCTGAGTATTGTACCTGGCAGTGAGAAGAGATGCTTGCACATTCTCTCACTGTTGTTTACATGAGAGAAACCTTTGATTCAGTGACACTGAATCATAACCCTTAGGTTAATGACTTCTTTCCCATATCTCATTTGGTTAGCATGTTCTCATTAAGACATAATTTGAAGACACAACATTCCAATGGATCTGTGATCTCACTGATGTGGTTATTCTCTTCAATAATGCAGTTCATAACTCATCCATGCCCTCCCATCCTGTAAGAGTAATCTTATAAACCCATTATAGGGAGTCCGTGCAGCAGCCTGGAGATCTGCTTTGAGTGCTCCTGACATTTCAGGGATGCCAAAGGAATGTAAGAGATGTCCATAGACTAGCCTTCAATTCATAAGTAGCCCATCTTTTTTTTCAGGAGTCCTATATTTCTCTAATGTACTAGTCATAAACCTCTTCATTACCCTTGGGTGATCTTTAAGATTCAGCTGAAAGTTCATTAAGAAAGGATGTTAATTCACAAGGTGAGGTTTTTTTTGAAAATTTTGTTAGCTCTTTTTTTAAAATAATTTTTTAAATTTTTAAAAATTTATTTAAAAATAAAATTTTAAATAAAAAAACTTTCTCTTTTGAAATGCTTTTTTCATATCACTGCCACTTTCCAATGATTCCTTTGCTATCTTCCTCCCAGCCAAGGTCCCCTTTGTAAAAAGATTTAAAACAAAGCAAAACAAAAGACATTGGCTATGTCTGAAAATAGATTTCTAATTCTGAAGCCATGGTTCACTATCTCTCTGCCAAAAAGTGGGAAGAATACTTCATCATCATTCAGAAGAACGATTTCTAAAAGATTCACATTTTCTCCATATTGTGCCAGTCAGGGTCTTTAATTAAATCTAAGTATTGATCAGGGCTATATAGATTTGTCTTTCAGTAGTTTAGCGAATTCAGACAATTTAGAAATTTCCCACTACTACTGCACAGGATCCAAATGATAACAGATAGCATCCTTAGGAGTTTTCTTCTGCAGTCTTTTAAATTTCAGGGTCTGAATCTTTGATCTTTTTCTTTTAAATTCATATACAAGTGCAAATATTCACATGAAACTTCCAGTGCTGACATAGTCTACTCCTCCCTTTTGGCAATGGTATCCTGGGAGATAATGGCAACAGCAATAAGAATAAGAAAAATTTAGCATGAAAAATTCCCCCTCCAATCTGTTGTTTTTCTTTTTAATCTTGGTCTGATTTTTTTTTTTGGTATGGCATTTTCTATTTTTATATAATCAAACTGGGCCATCTTGTCCCTAGGAGTGATGAGACACAGAACTCAGGATTTGAAATCAGGATATTTGGATATGAATTCTAACTCTGACACTACCTATTTTACAATGGGCAAATAACTTCACCTCTCTGAGACTCAGTTTCCTTATTTGTAAAATAGGCAAACTGTCATTTTATATTAGTTGTTCTAAGGAAAACCTTTTGTAAACCTCCATGCAATACAGAAATTTTATTATTTATAATTTAAGATGTTCTATTTAGTTCTTTTTCAAAGGACTCATCACAATAGGATTTAAGTTCTTGACATTACTATGCCATTAAAAATTTCTTTTTTCATCCTGTATGATAGAGTCGCCATCCACAAAGACAATAATGCGTTAAATTCTAACCTGAGCTTTCTGTTAGAATTCTTAGTACAATCTTTGCTAAACTGAATAAGATTCAATTGTACAGGGATAAACGTAAAGTTTTATATTTAGGTTCAAGAAATCAACTTCAACGTACAAGATATTCAAGACATGGGTAGATAGTAGTTTCTCAAAAAGAGCTAACATGATTGAATCAGATCCAATGTGTAGGGAAATAAGGAACATAGGGAAGAGATCTTAGATACAATTTAGTTTAATACCCTTGTTTGACAGATAAAGACCAGAGAAGTGAGAGGATTTGTCCCAAATCACACCAGTAGTAAGGAGCACAACTGGAATATGAACCCAGGTGTTCTGACTTGAGAGTCAGGATTCTTTACAACATATTATACATCTTCTTTAGAAAGTCTGTACCACAGGTATCCCTCACATTCTGTTTTTTAAAAATATTTTATTTTGTCTTTAATTTAAGAAATAAAAGTAGCTTTTCCATAGCATAGTAGGATTTAAAAAGATGATTGTACATGAAACTGCATATCTATTATGTATAACTTGCTATTCCTTTTAAATATATAATAGTTATCATGTAACTTACTTTTTTCCTTTTTTCTCCCCCAATCCTGCACTAGAGAGGGCTATAATTAGACATAAATATGTGTATGTATACATATACATGTGTATGTAAAATCATTCTATGCATACTTCTCTTTATCTGTTATTGGTGTCTTCAGATGTCCTTTGCGGTTAATTTGATAAGTCAAAATGACTTAGTTGTACATTGTTCTTAAAGCAATATTGCTATTACTGTATGCAGTGTTCTCTTGGTTCTTCTCATTTTGCTCTTCGTTATTGCATGTAAATCTATCCGTGTTTTTCTAAAACCAAAAAGCTCATCATTTCTTATAGCACAGTAGTGTTCCATCATGATCATATAACATGACTTGTTCAGCCATTCCTCAACTCATGAGCATCCCCTCAATTTCCATGTTTTTGCTAACACAAAGAGAGCTGCTATACATATTTTAGAACATAGAGGTTCTTTTTCTTTCCCCCTAATCATCTTTGGAATAGGTCTAGAAGTGATTTTGCTGGACCAAAGGGTATAGGTAGTTTAAAAAATTATTAATTTATTCATTTTTAGTTTTTAACCTTCACTTCCACTAAGTTTTAAATTTTCTGCCCCTCCCTCCACATTCTGATCTCAGATCCACACATACATTCCTATTAAACACATTTTCACACGAGTCATGTTGCATATAGAAGAATTATAACAAATGGGAGAGAACATGAGAAAGAATAAACAAAACAAAAAACCAAAATGGTCTCCTTCGCTCTACATTCTGACTCCCTAGCTCTTTCTCTGGATGCGGCTGGTGTTTGCCATCATGAGTCCTTTGGAATTGTTTTAGGCCCTTGCTTTGCTGAGAAGGGCTAAGCTATAGGCAGTTTTATAACTCTTTGGGCATAATTCCATATCATTCTCCAAGATAGTCAGGTCAGTTTGTTATGAGCTTGTGTTTCCTTCTATGGATTTGGGAGGCAGCGAAAACTGAGGTTTGCAGCTGTTGGTTGTTCAGTCATTTTCAGTTATGTCAGACTCTTCCTGGCCCTGTTTGGGGTTTTCTTGGCAAATATGTTGGAGAGGTTTGCCATTTCCTTCTCCAGCTCATTTTACAGATGAGGAAACTGAGGCAAACAGGATTAAGTGACTTATCCAGACTCACACAGCTGATACTTACATCCTCCTGACTGCAGGTCTTGCACTCTGTCCACTGCATTGCCTTAAATCTGCTCTTGATGCAGGGCAGCTTGTTGGTCCACTGGATAGAACGCTGGGCCTGGAGTCGGTACAAGTCACTTCGCCCTCTTTGTCTCAGTTTTCTCATCTGTAAAATGAGCTGGAGAAGGAAATGGCAAACTACTCCAACATCTCTGTCAAGAAAAGTGAAAACGGGGTCACAAAGAGTTGGACATGACAGAAATGACTGAATAGCAACAATAACATGCTTGAAGTAGTTAGGTGACATCGGTTAGAGGGCTGGACCTCAGGAAGACTCAAGTGTGAATCTTGCCGCAGATACTACTTGTTGGGTGGCCTTGACAAATCACTTAATGTCTCTGTGTCCTACTTTCATCATCTGTACAATGAGGGAGGGGAATCGATCACTCTTAAGGTCCCTCCCTTATAATTCAAATCTATAATACTACGGACCCTAAAGAAGTCATTAACTGAAGGGTAGTTACTGGTGATATTATATCATTGTTTTTGCGATTATGTCATTATTTCGAGAGTCTGGTTTCTGGCTGTGGGTAATCCTTCTTCCAGGAGACTCATAACCCCTTAACAACTTAGGTAGAGAGTTTCATGAGTTACTATGGCTAAAAATTTTTTAAAAATCTTCACTTGGTATAGACTTGGACTTTGGTGATCTGCCCTGTGAACTCAAGATACAGAATGAGACATATATTTTTGGATGGAGCCAATGCAGGAATTTGTTTTGTTTGACTATGTATGTTTATATGAGGGTTTTGCTTTTCTGCTCATTTTTATTTTTATTTTTTGGTACTTGAGGGAGAAAAAGGGGGAGAGAAAATAATGCTTATTAAGAAAAAAATTAAAAAAAAAATAAAGTGAATATTAAGAACTGAAGAAAGAAACCCTTAGACTAGTCTTCGGATGACAGATATGCAGCCAATTACTGCATCCATCCTTGAAAACTTTCTAGCATGGATGGATTAGCTAGAGCTTTGGATGTTAAGGCCTCTGAGACCACAGGGTCACCTCCCCACCAGGACGGAGCATCAGAGAGGAGAACTTTAGTGGAGGGTCATAGTCATTATCATCACTATTAAAATTACTATTACCTTTGGTTCTACCGATCCCCTCAACCCTAGTCTGTGGAATCCTGGAAAACTGAAAGAGCATTTATTAAGCTCTTGTGATATACCAAGCACTATGTTACATGCTGGAGATGACAATGCAAAAAAAAAAACCAACAACAAAAACCCTTGAATATAGTCATTCCTCTGAAGCAGCTTCCATTCTAATAAAGGAAGACAAAACATAAAAGGGAAGAAAAAGAGGAGTGGTGGGAGGGGGGTCCTTGAGGGAAGGCAAATAATAAGAGCTAGCATTTTATATAACACTTACCATGTGTCAAGCACTGTGTTATTTTATTATATTGCAATAATATTACACTTATTGTCTCATCTGATCCTCTCAACAACTCTGGGAAGTAGGTGCTATTATTATGCTTATTTTACAGATGAGGAAACTGAAGCAAACCAAAGTTAAGTGACTTGCCCAGGGTTACAGAGCTAGTAAAGTGTCAGAGGTTGAATTTGAACCCAGTTCTTTCTGACTCCCCATTTGGCACGCTATTCACTGCACTAACCTAGTTGTCTGGTGAGAAGACAGAAAAGTCTAGAGAATGAATTTAATTGTGAGTGAAATGAGCACATGTGAGGCCATTCATGAAATGGCAATCCTGGTCAGAGATTTACCAGGGTGAAGACATTTCCAAATGGGCAATGCTGCTGTTAAGGAGGTAGAGCAGTCCAGAGAATGAGCTGACCCTTCTGCATAATGAGCCTTGAAGATTCTGAAATTTGGTCAAGCTGCCCAGACCTTATAGACAGGCACCCAAGGGACAAGGTTCTTGTGGAGTCCTACCTTATACTTTCTCAACATCACAGTCTTGTAGAAATAATTAAGCTATCCCCTATCAGTAAGAGGAGTCATTTCTTCACATTTTTTGAGAAAATAGAGGCAAGCTGGGAACTTGGGGTGTGTAGTCTTTGAAGAAGAGAAAAGTCAATCTCATTTTGACTCTTTTGAGTGGTGGATAGCAGTGAAGAGGAAGATCTGGAGCTGCATGGGTAAAGCAGACGGGAGCAGGCCATACCCTGCTTCACTACAAACCTTTTCCTGGATTTGAAGAGATCTTTTTTTTCAGAGACTTAAGGAAAAGATAAGGAGACCTGGCTAGTAACGTGAAAAGGTCATAAAAGTGTAGCCATTTCCTGTGTCTCTGGATGCTCCATGCTTCTTGGGACTCTGGAGTTGAACCGCAGAATTTTAAGATAGAATGCTTGGCAACAAATTCTCTGAAATCCTTTGCAATCACAGAAAGGAAACTGCATTAATGCCAGGATTCATTTTGAAGATAAAAATCATCTGCTCCTGCAAGGATGAACCAGCCTTGGCCTCATTTTAAAAGTGTATTACCAAATGTTCTTATCGGCCTTCAGCCCAATTGTACAAAGGCACTTTTTTGGGATGCTGACATCTGCTGAGCTATTTTTTTTCCTCTTTGAGTATTCAGATATTAAACAATGGTTGTATTTAATAATATTGATTGATTCTAATAGATGGTGAAAGATTTACTTAATCTCAGTAGAATATGTCTTTCTCTAGCACTCCTCACCCAAGACCAAAAGGAGGGGCTTTGCTCCTTTGTGCCCCTGCTGTGGGCCACTGCTTACACTTGGCAGTTCAATTCAATACTTGAGTTTACATTGTCCTAAGTATGTTGTATATAATAATGAATCATGTCCACAAATGTTGAAATTTATTACTTTAGTTTTTGATAGAAGCCCTTTTGTAACTTGAAAAGAATGGCCTGTCTGCATGGCAACAGTATGACAAGACGAGTGGTTTAGAAGAGTCATAAGACCATGGTTTGTATTTCTTCCCTTCAACCTGCTACCAGTATGACCTTGGACATGTCCCTTCCTTTCCTTGGGTTTCAGTTTCAGGGGTTCTTAATCTTTCATTGTATCATGGACCACTTTTGCAATTTGGATAATAAAGTCTATGGATTCCTTCTTAGGAGAATGGTTTTAAATGCATAAACGAAAATACATAGGATAACAAAGGAAACCAATTATATTAAAATACAGTTATCCAAAGATCAAGAAAACAAGTTCTCAGACACCAGGTTCAGATCCCTTGGACTAGAAGATTTACAAGAGAGGTGTCAAACTCCCTGCCTATGGGCTGCATGTGACTGCAAAACTCCAGATTAAAATACAATTTGGGAAATGTTGAACAGAAGAAACAAAAATGTAATACAATGTAGGCAATGTTAATTTGTGATTTTCTAATTCAATACATGGCCAGTAGGGATCCCTTTCTATTTGAGTTTGACACCATTGGTTTACAAGGGCCTTTCTAGTTCCAAACTTAAGAAATTTAGTCACAGAGTTGTCCAAGGGAAACAACTATTAAAATTAAAAATAATTTCCCCAGTTACATGTAAAAACAATTTTTAACATTCATTTTTAAAAAAAATTCTGAGTTCTGAATTTTTTTCCCTCTCTCCCTAACTTCCTCTACCCGTCCTTGAGACAGTAAGCAATTTGATATAGGTTATACATGTTCAATCATGCAAAACATTTTATCGTATTAGTCATGTTGTAAAAGAAGACATGGAACCAAAGGAAGAAAAATCATGAAAAAAATACAGAAAGTGAAAAATAGTATGCTTTGATCTGCATTTAGACTCCACCAGTTCTTTCTCTGGAGGTGGATAGCATTTTTCATCACGAGTCCTTCAGAGAAATCAACTATTAATGATAATAGGTCAGTGTTCAGTTGTCCAAATTATTTTATTTTGCTGGAATCTCTTTGTGCCAAGAATTTTCTGAAATAAGTGGGCTTGGAAATATAAATACATTTTCTAATACAGGATTTTATGTAGCATTAGTGTTCATTGAATAGGATTTGACTTATGATAAGACATAATTTTTCTTTGTTCAAAATTATTTTTATATATCATAGGCAAAAATCTAGAAGCAAATGTTTCCAATGTGTATTATATTATTTTGGTCCCAGATTGTGATTCTTTTCTCCCTAAAAAGAAAAACTGTGAGAGAGCCATTTTAAGTGACTAACCATGTGGATGACATTCCATGTGGTAAAAGAGGAAACATTAGGAAGTAAAGGTAAAAGAGAGTGGAACCAGTCTCTCCATTAAGACACTATTACTTCCTGAAGTATAAACAGGTGGACTCCCTTTAATAATACATTTGCTGTCATGCAGCAGCGACTTCTGCCACCAGAAAACCAGGCCACTGCATCACTTTTTAACTCAATTAGTAGGTACTAATTAAGCCTTTTGCCTTGGGATGAGACGCAGCTACAGACAAAGCTCTCTTCCATGAAGAGGAGGGCCATTAGACAGTTGGTCTTTCTGCCATTGGCATTTCCAGCTGCGGTTCTTAACATTTTTGGTGTCATGGACCCCTTGGGCATTGTCGGTGAAGCCTCTAGACATCTTCTCAGAATAACCTTTTTAAATGCGTAAAATTAAATAACACATGACATAGGATTACCAAGGAAACTAGTTTCATTGACATACCGTTTTCAAAGTCCTAAAAAGAAAAAGACTTCCCAGACCACAAGTAAGGACTCTTGAGCCATCCTTGGTACCTTGTCAAGCATCCTTTTTCTCTTAGCATCTCCCTTCTATGTGACAGGTTTTAGTGAAAAGAACAGAAAGAGGTGAAAGAGGGGATGGGGATAAAAAGAAAGACAGGAGATGGGGGCCGACTCTATCTTGTTCATCTTTTGAAAGGCTCCAGCTGTTCTTTTCTAGTAGGGGAGCTGTTTCATGATAGGCACAAAATGGGTAACTAAATGTACTACCGTAGATCAGAGAACTCATTTGGAGATGCTCAGGTGAGGGAAATGATGGCATTAGTTATACAAGAGAGGCCTCTAGGAATGGGAGGCAGGAAGAACAAGTGTGCAATAGCATCTTATCACACAGTTCAGTGACATGATGCTTGGGGGATGACAGAGAGCTTTGTCTGATGGGAACAAAGAGGAGGAGTTGGGATGTAATGGTGAGGGCAGAGGAAATAAAGAAGGAGGGGGTAGAAGGAGCCCATTAGCTAAGAACACAAAAGCACATGGTTAGGGGTTTGTATTTTATGGGAAACTGGAAGCAACTCCAGGCACTGAGCAGGGCTATGACAGGATCAAGGTAAAATTCAGGGAGATGAGTCGAGTTGTCGCATAAGTATAAGGTGGCAGTTCGACTTCCTGGCCATCAGCTAATTAATGTTAACTGGCATAAAAACTCTTGTAGCCCTTATTAGCACACACACACATGTTCTCTTTTTGAAAAAGCCTCTCAGCCCGCATCATTTTTACCAACCTTCCCACCATTATGGTTTTATTAGATTGTCTGATGTCAAAAAGAATGAGCATCATAAAGCTATGAATACCACAGCAATCCCGAGTTGCTGAGTTTTCATTCTTATTAAAATTCCTATTTACCTGAAGCTTCTGTCCTTTTAGATGAAGGCTCCAATTGTTTTTCCCTCTCAGGCTATGGTTCAACATAAATTTATGAGAGTATTTTTGTAGGCATCATGGCAAATGAGAAGAGCATAGTATCTGAAGCTGGAAGGCTTGGGTTGGGGTCTCAACTGTGATACTTCCTGGCTCTGCGACTTTGGGCAAATCACTTAACCTAAGTAGTTCACTAGTTAGAGCACAGGACCTGGAGTCAGGAAGATCTGAGTTCAAATCCAGCCTCAGACATTAATTGTGTGACCCTGAGCAAGTCACTTAACCCTGTTTGCCTCCATTTCCTCATCTGTAAAATGAGCCGGAGAAGGAAATGACAAACCACTCCAGTGTCTTTGCCAAGAAAACTGCAAATAGATTTAGGAAGAGTCAGACACAACTGAAACAAGTGAACAATAAAATGAGGCTAATAATACCTATGCTATTTACCTAACAGGTGCTGCAAAGAAAGCACTTCCATAAACCTGAAAGCATAGAATTGTGAGCTAATAAAAATATGAATGGATGCTGCTATAAATAACTAGAAACCCTTTCCTAGCACAAAGTTAGGATAATGTTCTTTGAGGAAGGTATTTTATGATGCTGCTGCTCTGATGTTATTCACACCTTCTGTTAAATCAAGGAGGAGGAGGAGGGAAATGCACATATTCCTCACATTAAAACATATCTACATGCAAGTCTTCCAGCTCCAAGTACTGTTCCAGCAAAGTTGGGACTAAAGTAAATTTCTGTAAATTGTCTTTTATTTTAAAAATGGAGATACTTTCCTGTGGGGTAAAAAGTTTCCTGATAATAGTAACTGACAATGTAGTGCTTTTTAGATTTTCAA
Organism: Pseudocheirus occidentalis; assembly: GCA_028646575.1. Taxonomy (NCBI): domain Eukaryota; kingdom Metazoa; phylum Chordata; class Mammalia; order Diprotodontia; family Pseudocheiridae; genus Pseudocheirus; species Pseudocheirus occidentalis. The sequence goes on from CM053596.1 coordinate 149,042,900, forward strand.
AGTACTTATCCATGTAGCTCAGATACCTTTCAATCATGGGTGCCCTGAAAGATACCCTAGGCTTAAGGTATGCATTTGGGTCAGTATCTGCTCATAAGAAGCCCCCACAGATATTCTTTATTACCTTTTAGACTAATCACAATATGCATTGTCTCAATGTAAATGACATTTAATTAAAGAAAATCACAAAATAAATGACAAGGATACCACCACATTCCCACCTCCAAGAAAGAAAAGAAACACTGTGATATAAACTCTCCAGATCAATATTTCACAGTGGGAGAGGGAATAGGGATAGATGGGGCACATGGAATGATGGTGGCCTGAGCATGAGAAGGCACATACATTGTCAGTGGTAGCCAGAGTGCCATGAATGTGGGGGTATATATAGAAGGGTAACTCATGATCGTAACATAGTGTCACGGCTATAACTTTTTCTACATCCCGTGAATCTACTGAATATTCCCCTGAAAGATCCACTGATATCATCTGTTCGTGATATAATTAAACTTCAGGATGCTGTATGGCACTGAACAATGCCATTTTATTTTCTATTCAGCCACCTTCTAGTCCTCTGCACCTAGGCTGCTCTCTGTGGATGCTCTGACACTTGCTATCCTTTGCTCTTCTTCTGATTTGGCAGTGCTAAATGTCTTTTTTTTTTTAAATTGTCATAGGGAAGGGTTTTCAGCTCTTTTTGCACATAGTCTCAGACCTATCTTACTCTTTTGGAATTAAAACCTCCCAACCACTGCCAGCCAATTGGCAGAAACCCCCAGGATTAGTTTTAGAACTACTTTGATTCTACAAGATCTGCTACTCTGTGAATCTAGTTCCTCATTTGACTTACAATTGGAAAATTCCTTTCAATTCTTTTCCACTTGTGATACACAAAATTTTTTGAGTTAGTAATTTTAAAGGGCAAGGCAGAGCTAGTGACTTTTTGTACTGTATTCCCACCAAAAACAAAATTGTTGCTTTCTCTAACTATATGTTATCTCATTTGAGGTTCATAACATCTCAGTGAGATAAATACTAAGTATTATTTGCTTTCCTCGTGTTACAGATGAAAGGGAGGCTTGGAAAGGTTCTGAATGTTAGACACAGGACTAGAACCAAGAATCTCCTAATTCTATGACCAGCATTATAATTAGCACACTACATTGTACTGACTCTTCTAAAAATAGCTGAACTGGGTCTATATCCCAAAGAGATCATAAAAAAGGAAAAGGACCCACATGTAAAAAAAAATTGTTGCAGCTCTTTTTTTGTGGTGGCAAAGAATTGAAAATTGAGGGAATGTCCATCAGTTGGGGAATGGCTGAACAGGTTGTGTTATATGAGTGTAATAGAATACTACTATGCTATAAGAAATAATGAACAGACAGATTTCAGAAAAACCTGGACTTATATGAACTGATGCTGAGTGAAGTGAGCAGAACCAGGAGAACATTGTATATGATAAAAGCAACATTGTGCAAAGATCAGCTCTGATAGACTTAGCTCTTCTCAACAATAAATGCAACCATCCAAGACAATTCCAAAAGACTCCTGATGGAAAATGCTATCCACATCCAGAGAAAGAACTATGGAAACTAAATGCAGATAGAAACATACTCTGTTCTTTTTTTCTCCTGTGTTTTCCCTTTTGTTCAGATTCTTCTTTCACATGAATAATGTGGAAATATGTTTATTATGATTGTGTTTACATGACCTACATCAGATTGCTTGCCATCTTGGGGAGGAAGGAAGGGGTATGGAGGGAGAAAAAAATTATGAATTTAAAATCTTATAAAAGTGAATGTTGAAAACTATCTTTACATGTAACTGGAAAAGATAAAATACTATTAAGTGGGAAAAAATAAGATAGTTGAAATTCACTACTATTTTTCAGTTGTATCAGTTATACTTGACTCTTCATGACCCCACTTGGGGTTTTCTTGGCAAGGATACTGGAGTAGTTTGCCATTTCCTTCTCCAGCTCATTTTACAGATGAGGAAACTGAGGCCATCAGGGTTACATGACTTGCCCAGGGTCACACAGCTAGTAAGTGTCTGAGGTCAGATTTGAACTCATGAAGATGAGTCTTTGGGACCTCACACCCTGCACCTTATCATACACTGTGCCGTCTAGCTGCCCTGAAATTTAGTGGTGTGCTAATACAAGCAGCTCTCTGAAAAACAGTGTGTGCATGACATACTTTCAAGCTTAATCTGTGTTATTACCATTTCTTCCTTCACTTTCTGAAGTGGAAAAAAATTAACAAAACAGTATCAAGCCCTGATTTGTAACATTTCTTAATGTTCTAAAGATATGAGGTGTAAATGTTCACACTGAAAATTTAACAACCAGTTCTCTTAAACTAGCTCTAACACTTTGAAAACTTTTAGTTTGGGAGCACTGATTATGATGATCATTTCCATGACATTCTGCATATCATAGTCCATTAGCAGCCTTATGTTTACTAGGGATGGTTTACGTCGGTTTCCCAACTTCAGAATCTTCTCCATACCATCATTTAGTTTTCCTTTATTTCTACTTCATTCTTCCTCAGTCAATGAACTTTTTCTCCTACAATGGGACCTGTTGAATGTATCCTCATACATTTTCACTTTTTCTTTTGATCTGGAGCGTAGGTTGAATAGAGCAAAACTACAGTGCTTTAGTTCATCAGGCAATGTCATTACTAAGATATTACACAACCCAAATATATTCTTTGAGAATTTAGATGATGTTAGCAGCGGTTCTCAATCTGTGGGTTATGTTCAATTTGTAAAGATGAAAATACATCCTGCATATCAGATATTTACATTATGATTCACAAGAGTAGCAAAATTACAGTTATGAAGTAGCAACAAAAATACTTTTTTGGTTGGGGGTCACCACAACATGAGGAACTGTATTAAAGGGTCATGGCATTATGAAGGTTGAGAGACACTGTGTTAAAGGAATTTTAAATTGCAAAGAAATTTTAATAGAATTTAAGAAACTCATTGTAGCAATACTTTAAATTCACATTTTAACAAAACAATGTTAGGGAGGGAGACATTTGCTCCTTCCTTCTCCCTCTCTGACCAAAGCACCTTGGAGAAAATAAATTGCATCCATTCTAAGGTGATATGAATTGTTTTACATGGGTAGAGAAGAAAAAAGAGAAAAGCCTAGGCAGGACTGGGGAGACAGGAAAACAAAGGAAGACTGGAGGACTTTTTTCTTTTATCTTGCTCTAGGGAGATGGCATTGAAAGACAGGAGGACCCTACAGAGATTTGTAACAGGTTATCCTTAGAAACTGAGGAACTGGGTGATCATGCCCTTTAGCCATGTAGAACAACAGGACAGAGGAAAGAAAGAGAGAAATATATTCCTTTTCATGACTTTTAACAGCAAAAGGACTCAGGAAACAATAGACTAAGACAGTTATGACAAGACGGTACTGAGGCACCATCTCCTCAGTGAAGGGGTCCCACTTTTGGATTCACATGGATAGGAAGGCTGACCCCAAAGAAGGAAGTCAGGGTCTCGCTGAACTCTCTGGGTCATTACTCCTAAAAGTACAAGTCTAGGCACAAGCAATCATTCAACAACCATTTATCGAGTGCCTACTATGTGCCAGGCACTGTGCTGAGCATTGATTTTACAAAGAAAGAAAAGCGGGTGAGGAAGTGGCAGGGGAGAAGTCCCTGCTCTCAAGGAGCTCACAGTCTGACAGAGGAGACAAAAATGCAAACAATTAGGTACAATGACATATACAAGACAAATTGGAGATTTGTCATAATATAATCAACTGAGATAATATTACTGATAATCAACTGATGGAAAATGCTAGAATTGAGGGAGATTGCAAAAGACTTTTTTCAGAAGGTGGGATTTTAGCTGAGACTTGAAGGAGGCCAGGGAAGTGTAATGTGAATGGAACATGAAGATCTTCCCTGTCCATCAATAGGCCTATGTGACCACATGTGTTCAATCTCAGGTGTCTTACTGCTTTGAGCTCTGGCCCAACTGTGATACATCCTGAGTCACACAGAGCCCATTGGGGGAAGAGCCTGCCTAAGGAGGAGCTTGCTTAGGGGAGGCTTGCTTGCAGGAAGTCTTTCACACCTTTTGGTACTAAGCTAATCAGGCACTGAGTCAGGAGGGTTGTGATGCCTTCTGACTCTAAGCCTATTAGTTGAAAACTATATATATATACTGAGAGGCTGATATTTTACTTTGGGGGTTTGATATGAAAAGGACCTTTTGATTCCCTGGACGAGACTCTGCGTAGTCATTTTTTAAGAGTCCCTGCAGTCTGGTGGTATGTGTAGGTGATTGTATTACTTTGTTCAGACAGTAGGAACCCTGTCTGTTGAATCTCTACGCTAATTTTTCTGTTTGTATTTTTTTTTACTTATCTGTAATTAAAGTAAGATTGTTGATCCCTTTAAAAGTTATTTTTCCTTTAGAAAAGTAGATGAAAGAATCTGCGCCAGCAGCCATCCTGGGTGTGCTAGGGTGCTTGCTGTTACAGGAAGCCACGAGGCAGAGATTAGGAGGGTAATAGTTCCAATCATAGGGACAAGTGAAAATGCCCAGAGGTGAGAGATGGAGTGTCCAGTGTGAGGAACAGCAAGGAGGTCAGTGTCAATGGATCTTAGAGTAAGTGGTGGAAGGCACAGCATAAATAGTAAGAAAGGAAGAAGCGCTAAGGAGCCATTACAGTTGTTTGAATAGTGGGATGACATAGTCAAACAAATTTATATTTGCTTCATATCTAGGAGCTCCCCAAAAGTGATTAATAGGCTGCCTTCTACAAAGATACTAAGTCTCTCAAATCATCTAATTCATTGAATTTAGTTACAGATGGTAAAATTTGATGTGGTTAAGGTGGGATGACTAACTATAAAATTGTGACCACTATACCTTTGAGTAAGAGGGAACATTACAATGTGATAGAGATTTTAAATAGCTATTGGAAGCTTGAGGGGAGAATGGGTTCAGATTTTCATGCTGGGTGTGGATCAGGTTCAAGATTGTTTTGTGGAGGAGATTCTGGAATAGGGAAGAAGGGGTGGGGGCGGAGCCAAGATGGTGGCGTAGAAGCAGCAAGGCTCTGCAGCTCCTACACAACCACCCTAAACACCCATAAAATATGACCCCAGACAAAGTCTAGGACTCTCAGACTCACAAAAATACAGAAAACACATCTCTCACAGAAGGCAGCTCGGCAGCAGGGGATCATCGTGGTGGGCCAGAGCTGAGGCCGGCCCAGCCTGAAGCTGAGATCGCAGCCAGGCCTGGGGTGGCGGGAAGGAGCTGAGCCGAGGCAGGCTGAGCCAAGAAGCAGCCAGTCTGCAGGAGAGAAGATCTACAGCCTCCAACACCTCCACATCTACCAAGGCATGAAAAACAGGGATTGGAGAGGAGCAGCAGCAGGAGAGGCTCATCCAGCAGGCCGGCAGGCTGGGAGCTGAGACCAGCCCAGCCTAAAAACTGAAACTTGGCCAGGCTCCATGGCGGCCAGGAGGAGCCGAGCCTCCCAAGCCGCAGTTTGAGTCTACTTTAGAGAAGATCTACAGCACCTGAGGGGATCTTCAAATCCAGCAAACCAGAATCAGAGACAGTCAGTGAAAGTGAAACTTTGAAACTTAATTTGGGGGAGGAAAAGCAGTTCGGTCACTCTGCCCCCGGGGAAAGGAAGCAGTGGGGGAAGGGAACTGCTGGAACTGGTGGTGGCCCCCACTAGGCTGCTTCAGAGCCCCTGGCCTGTGGACTCCACAGGGGGACTGAATTGATTGATCAGGACCAAGTGCTCTTGCGTTAAGTGATCTGGATCTGGATCATGGTCTTGGATGGTGGTCCTGGGGTGCACTTTTAGCAAGCCAAAGCTGGGGGGACTTGCAACACCCCCATAATAGCTCCGGCAGCTGGGAAAACCCCAGTGATTTGGAACAGAGCTTTCCCCCTTGGAAGCAGAGTTTCACAGAGCTAAAAAAAACCCAATTAATTGACTGCCCAACATGAAGAAAAGGAAGCAAAATAAGAACAGCAATAAAACTCTAGAATCCTTTTTTTGTGGACAAAAAGGATCAAAGCATGGAATGGGAGGGAAACAACCCAGTCAGAACTCCCACACCAAATGCTTCCAAGACACTTGAAGAATGCCTAG
>CM053596.1:149049550-149068573 GCA_028646575.1 Pseudocheirus occidentalis
CTCATGCTTGAGAGCATAAGCAACCCTAGGTATCTGAGTAAACCTTTGTAACTGTGGGTCTTCACATTTGTCTTTGGAACTGTTGGTTGCTCATTCTAGGATTTCTATTTTTTTCTTAATAACAATTTGCTTTGTAATTATTTACTGAATGCTTGAGAAACTACATGCTTGAGGGTGGTTAATCAATCCATCTAACAATGGGTTCCATTTACATGTTTTCCCAGATTTGGGAAAAGTGTATGGAAAGAGAAAATGCTTCCAAGTATACCCAGGTCCTTTTTTGAGAATTTCTTATACAAGCAACCCCAGAATTAGGTTTACTTGAATATAAGAAAGTAGACAATGTTCTCATTTTTTTCTTCTTTTTTACATTTCTAAAATCTGTAAACTGCACAAAGAACATTTTTTTTCTTGCTAAACCTGACGTGTCTCTTCAGAGGGTTGAACTTAGATGCTTTCCAGTCTTCTCATTTCTTCCATCTGTTTATTTTTCTTATCTATTGGTTCAGGTTCTGATGTTGCTCTGCAGCCCTCAGTACTTTTGGTGCCATAAAGGACATAAGAAAAGCCTTTTGGATTAGCCTAAATCATGTTTTACGTGCCTGAGTCAATAGCTAAAATATAAATGGCTTCAGTCATTTGGGCAACACCAACTGTGCCGTGTTTGAGGTAACAGGATAAGGAAGGAAAAATCAAGCAGAGTCTTTGGAGACTGCTTACAAAACACAGCTACATTCACAAAGGAAGAACGTGCTGATGGGATGAAATGAGGGCTGTTTTCTTCTGATGAGCAAAGAATTCTGTACGATCCCTTTAGCTCTAATCTTCTATGAGTCAGTTTATGGGTTTAGGTGGCCAGGGGGCTTAAAATATTTGGGGTGAAAAAGTTCCTCCAGTATATTTCTTTTGTTGTTGCTGTTTTTACTGGGCCTGTTTTTTCAGTAGTGTAAGGAATTCTTAATGAAGTTCCCTCTGCCAATATAGAACATCAATCTTAGTCTTGGAACAATGGTTATCAAACATTTTTTTCCTCACAGCACAGCCTTATCTTTTGTTGTGAAGAATCAGATACATCAGATACATCAGGGAAAGTTTGCACTTGGCCATGCTTTTGAGTACAAATTTCATATAATTCATGATGCGTGTATTGAGGTAGACAGCACACCAGTCTACCACACATGGCACAGCCTTTCAGAGCTACAAAGAGTTGCCTAGGGCCTTGAGAGATTAAATGACTTACCAAGGGTCACATTCCACAGTGCATTTCTGAAGCAAAACTAACAACTGTATTTGAACCTTCCTCTTTCAGAGAGATGAAGAGTGGTGAAGAGGAGGAGGGCAATGAAAAGATTGGAATACAGGAGATCTGGATTCTGGTTTCAGCTTTGCTACTAATGAGCTATGTGATCGTGGATAAATAACAACTTACATTTGCATAGAAATGTAAGGTTTACAAAGGGCTTTTGTGATTTTTATTTTCATTTTACAAGGTAAGGACACTGTGGCTCAGAGAGATTAATTGTATGACTTGCTCATGTTCAGACAGTTAATAAGTATTGGAACTAGAATTCCAACCTGGGTCTCCTGGCTTTTAGGTCCAGTGCTCATTCAATCATGCCATTCGTCCTGATTTAACCTTGGGGATTTGCTTCTTTACTATGAAATGATGTGGTTAGATAGATTAGGTGATTGTTAAAGGCCGGCATGTTTTGATTATTATTCTTTGTAAGACTTGGGTTCTGGTTCCAGTTCTGCAATCAAGTAGGTGTGTGGACTTGGGCAAGTCATGGCCTCTCTGGGTCTCAGTTTCTTCACCTGTAAAATGGAGGACTTTGATCTATAATTCAATTTAACTTAACTTCATTCATTTAAATTCAGTTTGACAAACATCCATGAGATTTCCTTCTCTGTGAAAGGTATTATACCTGGTTATTAGGGATACAAAAATGAAAAACCCTCTTTTCCCCTCATTGGGTTTACACATTAAGAGAGGAAGTTATGTTTTAGACCCATTCCCATGGAGTACAATCCAGACTGGGTGGGGAGGCCTCACCAGGCACTTTCTATTTCCATAAAGACACTGATGGAGGTTAAAAGAGGAGACATTTAGGAATAATATGTGCTAGGACCTTCTCCTCATTGCTCTTTAGATACTGATGTTGCTCATGGAGGGTCACTAGGCCCCACAGCTCTACACAGCTTCAGGTCTCAGAGGACTAGTGGGCTACATGAGCATCTGCTTTGCCATAGTAGTTTCCACATTCCCTCAAATCAAGGCTCACTGATAAACTACCAAGGGACACCAGGGCTCTCTACCTGGATATGATACTCTTTCTCTTCAATGCCAGTCACCCCAGAGTTCCACAAGCAAATAGAATCTTGCTCATATAAATCCACCTTATCTCCCCAATCCCTCCAAATGTATTCTTGGATCCAGTGACATTGGTATCCTCTAGCAAGACACTCCATTTTCCAACTCTGGGCATTTTCTCTGACTGTCCCTCATGCCCGAAATGCTCTCTGAGCTCACCTCTCCTTCCTGGCCTCCCTGGCATCTTTCAAGTCCCAGCTAAAAATTCTGCCTTCCACAGGAAACCTTTCCCAATGCCTCTTAACTCTAGTGCCTTCCTTCAGTTGATTACTTCCCATTAGTCCTGTCTATAGCCTGTTTGTTCATAGCATGGCTTGTCCCCCATTAGATTGTGAGCTCCTTGAGAAAAGGGACTCTCTTTTTTCCTCTCTTTGTATCTTTAGTGTATGACTCATTCCTTGTGATTCACACTGGTAATCCTGGTATTAACTCAATTACTGCCACCATGATAGGAAGTATCCAGCTATACTCCCTTCTTTGTAAAACGATATTCTATACACCAATAACCATGCCAAAATCAAGATTACTAGTGTCAAGAGAATTTCTTGAGGTTCTTTTACAACCTGCAAAATAATAAATAATTATAACTATATTTTAAACTCTTATCTTCCATGAATAACTTACTGCTTTTCAAGTCAGGGGTCTCAGGAGTCAAATAACTCATAGGATAATTACCAGCCCATTGGAGGAACAAGCTTACCTATAATACATCCCAAACACAAAAAAATCAGAAATTTATTAGAAAAGTAGATTTTTAGGTGATGGTTTCCTTCAAGTGGTATTGGAATGTTCATTGTCCTGAGCAGTTTTGACCTTGAACTCCCTGGAAAATCCATCTTTCCCTCCGGCCTCAAAGAGCAGGGAGGGTTTCTAGAGCAGCTAGGGTTTACTCTACCATCTTGGTCCCTGGAAGTTGAAGTAGGTAATTTTTAGACATACAGGCTGCTGGCTGATAGCCCCAGGAGAAGTTGCTGCTGTGAGCCCTGCGCTTTCTCTTACCCAGCTTTATGGTGAGATATCTGCTAATTGCCCTTGCAGCAGGTGGATCCACTGGCTGGGGCCCACTCTCACTCTGCTGTGCTCTGCTTTTAGGTATGTGCTGGTGCAACCCCGTGAGCTCTGTGCTCCCCCTGCCCAGACCTATGTGGGTACTTTCCTGGGCTGGGAATCTGCCATGCTCTGTCTCTCAATGGATTCCATCACTCTAAAATCTGTTCAGATTCACTTTTTATAGATTAGTGACAGAATTCATGGAAGAGCTCAGAAAAGTTCCTGCTTCCATTCCACCATCTTGGCTCTGCAAGCCCTGAATGTCTGCCTCTGACACTCTGTGTGACCAGGGGCAAGACATTTAACCCTCAGATACTCCAGATAACTGTCTAAGACTATATGGAATGTATGTAATCAGAGGAGTCATCTGATTAATTTGAGTCATTCCCTAGTCACCCTGCTGAGAGCTTATAGGTCATACAAGATGATGAAATTGTAAGCTACATGTCATAGGGACGAAAGGGTGCCTCATTATGGAATGTGAGCGTGGCTAGTGGCACCTTACTGATTGTGTATCAGAGACAAGATTGGCTTCTGATGACTAAGAGTTAGCTATGAATCCCTGTGGTCTGTTAAAGAGAGCAGAGAAATCCGGTTTGGTCCCTTTTTACTTTTTCTCTTTTTTCTTCTTCTGAGCTGTAGTCCTTCTCCCCTTCCCCAAGCATTAACAGTGATAGAGCAGAAGCACATGGAAATGCATGTTCTGGCATCTGACTTGAGAGGGCACATCATAGGCAAGGCTGGTAAGCCTTAACTCCTCTGAGTATTTCCTGATGTGCCATGCTTCTTGGAGAAAGAAGATTTTCTCCATAGTTCCTGTGCAATGTTCTACTTGGAGAGCAAAATCAGCAGTTACTGGGACAATGCAAGTATGATGAGATGTATTTGTTCATTCAGGAACCCCCAAAGTGTATTTCCCTTCCAGACAGATTCTAAATCACACGGTGGTATTATGAGTCTTGGGAAGACTGTATTGGATTCTGTGGGAACTAGAGACAGGAAGCAGTGGGGTGGCTCAGCAGATAGAGCATTGGGTCTGGAGTCAGGAAGATCTGGGTTCAAATCTGATCTCAGGCAGTCACTAGCAGTATAACCTTGGGCAAGTCATTTAACCTTTGTTTGCTTTAATTCACTAGGAAAAGAAATGGCAAATCACTTTGATATCTTTGCCCAAAAAACCCCATGGACAGCATGGATGTGCTATGGTCAATGTAGACATGAAGAGTCAGACATGATCTAGAATGACAGAATATAATTTTTAAAAAATGACAAAATGCCTGATAGTAACCTCAAGTTAAATTCCCTTCCAGGGGAAGCTGAAGGACTATTTCAGTTCTCTCTTTCTTTATTTGTTCTTGGGTTCATGTGAATCTTTTGCATCTTATGCGTTTTCTCTTAGGGTGAAATAAAGGCTATCCCATTCCCATATTCATACTATACGTTATACTCCTTCTATAGAGGACCTCACTACCTACATTTGAGGAAACCAAGGCATAAATAATTCCTAATTTTCCATGTCAGATTTTCTAGGATTAATGACAGGTAGAACAATGAGCAAATGAAAAAAAAAGACCTACTTGGGTCAGTTCCCAGAGCTAAGCCAGGTCCATCTAATTTCTGAGTCTTTGGAGGTTCCTAAATGATGGGTTACATGTAAGTTACAAAATAGCTGCTGATCTTTTTTGATAGAGGGAATTGCCTTCTTGGTAGTTCTACACACCAATGAAATAGCATCCACTATTTGGACCCACCTTCTTCCCTCCCCCCCAAAACAACAACAACATCCCCTACCTCAAAAGAGTTGTTTTGAGATTCAAATGAAATAATGCATATAAATTGCTTTGTAAAAGTTGAAGCACTATATATAAATATCAGTTCTAATTAGGATTGTAACTGATAATTATTATTATTAGAGATCATCTAGTCTAATTAGGGTTTGCTGGAGCCAACTGGAATTGAGTTGGTTGTTACATTTTGAGTGTGAGTGTTTATGTCTCAGAAGTTGTCAAACACCACAAATCAGGGCTTGATTTGTTGTCAAAATCGCATTTTATTTTTTCCAGTTACATGTAAAGACAAATTTTAACATTCATTGTTTTAAAAATCAGAGTCCCAGACTTTCTTCCTCCCTTCCTCAACTCCCCCTCCCTCTAAGATGGTAAGCAATTTGATATAGGTTATATATGTGCAATCAAGTAAAACACTTCCATATTAGTCATGTTGTGAAAGAAGAAACAGATAAGAAGGGGAAAAAAACCATAAAAAAGTGAAAGTAGTATGCTTTGATATGCATTCAGACACCATCAGCTCTTTCTCTGCATGTGGTTAGCACTTTTCATCATGAGTCCTTTGGAATTGTCTTGGATCATCATATTACTTAGAAAAGTTAAGTCACTCATAGTCGATTATCATACAATGTTGCTGTTACTGTGTAAAATGTTCTCCTGGTTCTGCTCACTTCACTTTTACATGCAAGTTCATGCAAGTCTTTACAGATTTTTCTGAAATGATCCTGATTGTCATTTCTTAGAGCGCAAAAGTATTCCATGACAATCCTATACCACAACTTATTTAGCCATTCCCTAACTGATGGACATCCCCTCAATTTCTAATTCTCTCTCACAATAAAAGGAGATGCTCTAGATATTTTTTGTACAAATAGATTCTTCCCCCTCTTTTTTGATCTCTTTGCAATAGACTTAGTAGTGGTATTGCTGGATCAAAGAGTATGCTCAGTTTGGTTGTCCTTTTGGCAGGTTTGATTTATTGTTTTGTTGATTGTCTAGACTTAAGAAAGTGGTGGAGAAAATATTAATAGTGAGGAATGAACTTAAAAGTGTGTTGTGCATACGTTTTCCCCCCCTATAGATCTGGTTGTTAAATATTCACCAACATACCCCTGAAAATAGTTTACAGAAAACAGAATGTACATAGTGTTAATACTAATTAATGGTACTGTGAATCTATGATGAGAGAGATGATTAGAGAACAATGTATTATATAGAAGCTGAGAGAATGTTGGTGTATTTGTTTGGGGGTGTTATTTGGGTGTGACTCCCCAAACAATTTAAGGGTACAGATTCCTGTTAGTTTGTAAGTTTTCTGGATGTGGAATCTTTGTGTGTTAAGGTTTGGTCCTATGATTACCTTCAATCTTTGAGAACATGGGGAGATAGTTCTTATGGAGGCAGGCTCCCCAGCCCGGTATCCAGACAATGAGAATGAGTGAATGAAAGATGCTCATATAGCATCTGGAGACAGTGATGACAAACCCTGGCAGATGTGAGTTATCTGAATGACATAGTCCTGAGCCTCAAGTATTCAGTCTTCCCCATAGGAAAACAGAATGACTGAGGCAGAGGATCTATTCAGATCCTCAGAGGATCCAAGCGAGTGGGTCCATGTGAGGATTAGCAGCTGTTTGGATAGCAGCTGAAATGGATATCTTCATAGGCTATGTATGGGATGCTGCTACGGCAGGGCTGGGTAAGAGGTGGGGGCTGCAGTACATAGTCAGGCTCTTGCCAGCCAGTTATGACCGGGGGGAAGAGGTGATGAGAGACTATGATTATAGGTGGTGAGGTGAGTGTGGAAGCTGGTAGCACAAATCAGGGCTAATATGTTGGGGATGGGGATGGGAGGTGGGGGATGTATTCAGGGACCAATCCTTGGCCAGTTTGAGGACACAGAGCTTCAGTAGTCTGCTGGGATGTACTATAGCCAGCTTGTATCCATCTGAGAAAGCTGGCTGTTAAATATTCAGTGTGAGCATTTACAAGATTGGAATAGAAAACACCATAAATCGTGTTCTAATATGCTGCTTTGTTGATTATCTAGAGACTTATGAAAGCAATGGAGAAAATGTTAATAATGACAATTGAACTTAAAAGTGTGTTGTACACATGACTAATATGGGAGTATGTTTTACATAATTACATATGGCAAATTCCATCTTAGGGAAGGAGAAAATTTGGAACTCAAAATTTTATAAAAAGATGAATGTTAAAAATTGTCTTTATGTATATTTGGAAAACATAAAATGCTATTAAAAAAAGTGAGTTGTGCACACTTTTCTTTTTTAGGCAGCTGGTTATTAAATATTTACTAGCACATCCTTGAGTCCAACACTGATTTTTCAGTTGAGAAAACAGGCATAAACAGGAGAAACAACTGATTTAAGGTCCCACTTGCTGTAAACAGCAGACCTAGCATTGGTACTCCCAGTGTGCGAGAGGGGCCTTTTCTTGCTTTCTCTTGTCCTTTACCTGGGACACTAACAGACTCCTTCCTGTCTCTTTCTCTTCCCCCTCAAAGGCAGTTGGAGAGCTCATAGATCCCAGGCCCCTCCAGAACTTTCCTAAGCCTATACCCTCTGTAAGAGTGATGGTGTTTACTTCTATTCCAATTTAGCTACATTTTGATGCCCATAATAAGCAGTGGGTGTCCTTTCCTGGCGCTGTCACCAGCGGGAGGATTTAGAGTCTTGAATGAGCTTTACCTAATTCAAATGCATCAGTGCCTTAGGAAGAGCAGTAATGATAGCCTCCTGAATGGCACACAAACAAAGCTATTGACAGACTTAGACATTTAAAAATAGGCAGGAAAGCCGCTTTCACTCCACAAAAGTACACATCAAAATACTCCCCAGGATGGTCAAAAGCAATAGCTCCCATCATTTCCATTTGAAAGAATAGTTTTTATTTTCGAAGCACTTTGTAATATTTAGCTTGGTTTTTTCCTTCAGGTGGGAGGAAGAAAATCAAAGCCTTCCCTCTGAATCATCCCTCTCCCCATTCCTTCAACCCCTTTCCCTTGAATCTTGCTGGCTGGTTACATGCAAATTCGAGAAAGGGGCAGAAGCATAAGGCAACGAAGGAAGGTGAAAGGAATAAGTCCTTATGGAGTTCCTGCTATGTTCCAGGCCTGTGCTAAGAGCTTTACATATTATCTCGTTTGGTTTTCACAACAACCCTGCAAGGTAGGAGTTACTATCCCCATTTTACAGCTGGGGAACCTGAGGTACATAGAAGTTAAGTGACTTGCCCAGGGTCATATGACTAATGAGTATCTGAAGACAGATTTGAAAGACACAAAACCAGAGATAATGAAACTTCAGAGAAACCTGGTTTGTTAATTCTTAGGATTATATGTGTGTATATACATGGATAGATAGATAGGCAGATGTACAGACACACACAAATATATGTATATATATAGATATATTTTTTCACTTAGGGTTAGAATGGACCTTGGGAGTCCAATTATTGTTGATTAACTTTTAGGATTATATACATGCATATATATAGACACACATACATATATCATACATATATAGACGTGCATACACACATACACATACATCATATATAGACACACATGTATGTGTATGTGTGTATGTGTGTATGTGTATGTATGTGTGGATGTGGATGTGGATGTGGATGTGGATGTGGATGTGGATGTATTTCCTTAGGGTTGGAAGGGACCTTGGGAGTCCAATGGAGTCCAGGTCTCTTCTTATGTGACAGGACCAGTGATTGCCTGACTTGGCTTTTTTCCTTGCATACAACGTGAAGAGGCTTTGCCTAAAGAAGGCAAAGCTGTCCCTGGGTCGGAATGACCCCAGCTTTCCTTACGTAGCTTCCTCCCTCACTCTATCAGAAAGGACAGTGACAAGGAGACCTAGATTCTGGTCCTCATTCTGCTTTAGCTAGCCGTGTGACTCTGGGACAAGTCACCTGCATTTTTACACCTTAGTTTGTTTATTCATAAAATAAGGGGGTTAAATGTGATGATCTTTAAGGTTCCTTTCAGTTAAAAAAAATGAATAAGTGTGAGAAGATCTCCCTAGTTCCATTGGCTCAGATAATCAAGAATTGCTTTGTGTGGAAATAACACTGTATTTTGGAATACAAAAATCCATTGGTTTTTTTTTTTTCAGTTAAGTTATATTGGTTCTGAGTCTGAAATCGTGTTTGGGGAAGGCAGTGTAGAACAGTGGAAAATATATTGGCCCTGGAGCCTAGGTTCAAATCTTACCTTTGATGTTTACTACATAGACAACTCTGGGCAAGTTACTTACCCTCCCTTGGCTGTAGCTTCCTCATATGTAAAATGGTGGTATTGGACTAGATCAGGGTTGTGGTTGGGGCTTGATGCCATCAAAGGGCTGCACTTGAGGACCTAGAGGACCACATGTGGCCTCGGGCTACAGCGGCCCCACCCCTGGACTAGATAACTTCTAAGATCTTTGTCATCTCCAGGTCTATCATCCAGCTACTCTATTTGGCCTGTGGCCATCAGTGGATCCAGGACCCTTGGCAAGGTGCTTAACCTCTCAGTGTGCCAAACAGTTCTTTAAGGCTGAAAGCTACTCTGACAATGGGAGTTTCCTTCTCCACAATTCTGTCCCGGCAAGGCAAGGAAAGGCTGGTGATCAGCAAAATATAATCTCCATATAGAAGAGTCCACAGAACCTATTTTCCAGCGCAATGTTCTGTTATTTGGAGCGTAACTGGTTCTGGTCTGTTAACAACGTAATGAAGAGATAGATTGTTGACTGGTTTTGTAGCCAGGACTGGGGTGTATTCAAAAGGCACTAACAGGCCAAAGTGAGGCCTTCCCTGTTCCTGCCTGCCTGTGTTCTAGGGAAGCGGCAGCCCTTGGTGGGGAGAGAAGCCCCTCCACCAAGAGGCTACTATGGCATGGTCGGTGAACTCATGGCCCCAAGGTTGTTTCTGTCTCTATTGTGTCTATGTTTTCTTGTTTTAAAGAAAGGAGTTATTGGAGATGGCTGCAACCTTGTGATTTTCCAAAGGTCAAAATGGTGAGCTGGCCAGCAGGAGCCAGAGTCTGTACTGGCTTTTGGGACTGGCCAGTGAAGTCCTGAGTGAAAGGCTTGATCCATTCCAGCAGTAGCCAAGATGCAAACTCACGCACCCATAGAGCCATGCCACACTTGGAAAAGAACTTGGGTTGGCAAATGGTACATGAAAATCATATTTTCACTTTCCCAAGGTACCCAGAAGAGTGGGCCCTTAGATACTGGGGGAAATCACTTATATAACTTCTGTTCTTTCTGTATCTTTTAAGCAAATAACCTCATGTAAAAACTAATTGATATTAATTGGCTAAATGGAACTGGGGCACTAATCATTGGTGTCTAACAGTGGATAGAAGGATGACTTGAACTGATGGTAGTAGTACCCCCAAATCCTCCCAGAGGCCTCAGGGAGTGATTTAACTAGTCTCACTCTGGAAAAATGAGTCCAGAAAGTCATTACAGAAATAATGTATCTAGACGTATAAGAAAAAAAAAATCCTAGATCTCATAGTTCCAGGCCTTACAGAAGGCAATCAGTGTGGGGGTGGGGGGAGGGGAAACAGCATCCAGCAATGTCTAAGTATAAAGTCTGTAGTTCTGTTTCCTTGACTCTAACACTCTAGTTCTGGGACTGGACATTCTCCTAGGACTTGATAGACCAGCACAGGAATAGCTCACTCTTCTGCGTCTTTTTACAGAAATACAGAGCAGGACATGGAGATTGCATCATTTCATTATGAAAAGGATATAAACAGGAGCCTGAAAAGGACTGTTTCCGCTTTGAAACAGAAAGGAGCTATTAGGCTTTGCTATTAAGCTCTTAATGTTAGCAAGTCACATGCCTTGCATATGCATTTTTATATTTACCCACACACTTTTCATTGATAAAGAAATGCCTGACTCTTACATCCCCACCCACCTTCCTCTTACATTTTTAGATGATTTTAAATGCAGCCTGCTATCCTATTGTTGAGGCCCTGACATATGCACACATACACACCATGTGGTCTCATGGCCTGTGGAGCTGGAAAAGCCTTAGAGTTGGGCCCAAGAAGTGATGTGACTTGCCCAAAAAATTTCTAGCCCTAAATCAGATATTTGTCTGAGAGTGACTGTAATTAAGGCTTAGATAGAAGGTCCAAAGACAGATGAAGGCTCTACTTAGCTGATTAGTTATTATTTGCTCTAAAATAGTTTAGATAATAAACATGAAGGCTGCTCTAAGTCTCTGAAAATTTAAAGATCTTATGAAGAGAAAAGCTACTGAGGGTTTTCCCCTAACTTGATTCTACTAGTATGAAGAGTCTATTTCACTAAAAGAGCTAAAGTTTAGGTCTCGGGCTCTGAGCTAGAAAGGATATTGTAGATCTTGCTTTTCTCTAATACAGAAATAGCACTTTAGCTATAGATTCTAGCCAAAGGCAGAAGCAAAAAGCAGACATCCACAAACCAGGGCTTAGCAGAGTATACTTTGATAACACCTATTATGATCAAAAGACTTGCAAGATCTGCTCACCAATACCCATAAGACCAAAAGAGCATCGTCTACAGGGACCACAGGACCGATAGATCATGGCCTGGCAGAGACTATATGTTATGCAAAATTAGTGAAAAACAATGTGGTGTTGCCATGTATTGGGGCTGAGCAAAGCACAAAGTGTCAATGGCTGAAAGTCATATCATTTTTCTAGGATCTACACCTCTTTAGATCAGCAAGCTCAAAGGGGAAATCTCTGTACTATATTCCTTTCTAAGCTTTTCAAGGCACAAACAATATATTCCCTTGGGCACCACAGTGAAATCTTTTCAATGATACTCCTACATCCTCTCATTTAGGCTGGATTTTTCCTGCAGCTGCAGAGAGAGAAAAAATAATGAAATCCATACCACAATGAATGTAAGTAGGCTCTTGGGGAGGAGATGATGGGGGGAGGGCGGTTAAGACCTTCTGAAAGGCAATGTGGGCAAATTTACAAGCCCGACCATTAGGCAAAGTTTTCAGGAGTGGCTCTTGAATATAGGTGGTATATGGCTTCCCTGGGCAAGTTAATCCTAACTGATCTGTTGGGTTGCCATCCATATCTGCATCCCATTTCAACCTTTGAATCTTATTACTTTCCTTTGCACCCTTTAGGGTCTAGCAGAGGTGGGGAATCTGTGCTCTTGAGGCTGCGTGTGGCCCCCTAGGTCCTCAAGTGTGGCCCCTTAACCAAATCCAAACTTCACAGAACAAATCCTCTTAATTAAAGGAAGTTTGGATTCAGTCAAAAGGTTAGATTTGAGGACTGAGAGGGCCACACATAGCCTCAAAGGCACAAATTCCCCACCCCTGGGTGTCAAACCTGCCTTCTCATTGTTCCTCACATATGACACTATCATGCCTTCTATGCCACTGCATAGGCTGTTCACTGAGTCTGTAATGCTCTCCCTCCTCACCTCTATCTCTCAAAATCCCCAATTTCCTTCAAATCTAGGTCAAGTATCATCTTGTACTCAAGGCCTTTCCTGCTTTCCAAGATGCTACTATCCTCCATTATCTGGTATTCATGTATTTTTTTTTGTATACCTTTATTTAGGAATGTCATAAACTCCTTGAGGGTAGGGGCTAGTTCTTTATTGTCTCCATCCCCAGTGCCTAGAGGAGTAGCTAGCATATAATAGGTGCTTAATACATAATTTCTGATTGATCCATCCTCCCCTGTTCTGCCCTAAGACTTTTTTACTTTGCAGGGTTTACATTCTAAGGGCTGGGTAGGAGAGTGTAACACTCTATGGATGGAGTGTTTCTGCCTATGTAAGTGAGGAAATGAGTGGATTCTCCCTCTCCTGATAGAAATATCCCACAGATGTTCCAGGGTACCATTGACAAGGCCTCTCCTTGTCTAGTGTGTGGGTGGGTGTGGGAGAGGTTAGGATGGTAGGAGAGGAGGAATGGGGAAAGAGGGTGTCTCCCCATCACTCTGACTCAATAATGTTACCATCCCTCTTCAGTAGGTACTTCACTGCTGTATTCCGTATTTCCAGGCACTTGGTGAGCACACACACACACACACACACACACACACACACACACCCTCCTTCTCTTGGTGTTACTGCATCTACTTCAGTTTAATTCAGTTCTTAGAACAGTCAGGCACTTAACTCGATCATCTCAGAAATAATAATGACAACAAACACGAATGAAATGAATGTGACTTCCTGTTTTAGCCATCATCCTCATGCTTCCTGTCACAGTGTTTAAGAACACTTTCTACTGGGGGCAGTAAAAGACATTGTTGACAAAAGTGATGATTATGTCCAGTTCCCCAAAGGCTCAGAACAGGCTGAGTACATCTTACTGTTCTTCCTTTTTAAAAAAAGATTCAGAGTTTCTAGATCTGTTCAAGGTGTGAGCTAATTCACAAGAAGAATAAGGACGTTCGCCATTATCCCTTGACATAGGTCAAGGCCCTCATTAGACATCAGTGTCTTGTTGGGAGCTTGATATCCAAAAAGGGATGTGGAGAATTTGGGCATGTCTTCTGGATAGGGGAGAGAATCAATCACATGGTTATAGGATTATTCAGTATAGACCTAGAGCAAAGAATGCTTTACTGTATTGTTTGGAAAAATTGTTGATTAAAATTATTGATTATTTCAATCTATATGAATTGAAATTGAAATATATACACATAAATTGAAATGGAAATATATAAATATATATTTAAGCTTATATAAAAATTATTGATTAAATTTAAAATTGTTTAAATCTAACTAGAGACTGTTTGCACCTAGAATATTCTCCTGACCCCATTTGCTGGAGATATCTACAAGGTATTTTGGGATCCAGGTTCTGGATCCACCCAAAGCATTCTTGTTTTGAGTCTCCATACCCAGGCCTTGTTTTGGGTCCACCCAAGTTTCTGTTTTGGTTTCCCTTCAGGCAATTCTTGTGTGATTCCCATGCTATACCTTTGTCAGATGATTTGTGTGTGACTCCCATGAGGAAACTTTTGTCCAAATCCATATAATGTTCTGGAGAGAATCTGGGGAGAAGGAGTCACTCCTTTCTGACTCTGTGTCTGCGTTTGTCTCTTTCCTTTCTCTCCCTTCTTCCCCCTCCCGCCCACCATCTAATAAATTTCTTTTAAAAACTTTTTCAGGTTTGGTGTTGAGAACAACAGAGAACCAGAAGGAACCTTTCAAACGGTGTAGTCCAAACCCTTCATTTGATAGACGAGGAAATTGAGGTCCTGGGAAGTTATGACTTGCTCAAAGTCAAATAGGAAGTAAGCATCAGAGGAATGATTTCAACCCAGGGCCTCTGACAATGGAGTCAGGGCATTTTAAAACAAATTTTACATTTTAATTTCTGAATTTTAAGAATAGAGAGCAAGGGGAGAGGGAGGAGAGGAAAAGGGGGGGAAAGAGAGAAGAAAAAGAGAAAGAGGGAGAGGGAGAGAGAGAGAGAATTAGTGAAACCATCTTCCATAGTACTTGTTTTTTAAAGGCATATAATTAATTAAACTCATCCCTTTCAAAATCATCATGTTTCTTTGTGCTACTTTCTATTCTCTATGAACTTTTAAAAATGTTTCAGTGGCTTTCCTTTTTTCTTTTTTAATCACCACCATTACTACTGTCTCTCCACCTCCCCCATTTAAAATAGGGGAATAACAAACAAGTCTTGTAACAAATAAGCAAAATCAAGCAAAACTAATCCACTCAGTGGGAATGTCTCCAAAATGTTTATCTCCCACCAGTCCTAGAGCCCAGGAGCCGTGTCTGGAGGTGGGCAGGGGGCTTCGTCCCGAGTCTCTGGAATTCCACTTGGTCCTTGCATTGGTCAATTCTTAAGAACTTCTTTCTGAGTCATTTTTCTTATTGTACAAATAATTCTGTTTCTGCTCTCTTCACCTTGTATCAGTTCCCGCCTCCCCAGATTCTCTGAAATTGTTTCTTTCATCATTTCTTAAAGTCCACAACTGGTGTAGCCATTTCCCAACTGAGATGCACACCCTTAGGGGTCTGGCACATTTGTAAAGGCTCCAGCTCCCTCGTTTTGGTTGTTTGCTTTTTTGTTTTGGACTAAACCTGCAATGTCATTGATGAAAGGAAAGGAATTCCCAGTGGGGAAACTCCCTTTACCAAAGCAGATTGGAATCTATTCTGCAACTTAGCTAATGATATAATAGCGAGCATATGTGGTGTCTGGCGTGACTTCTAGCTGCCTTGTGATAGCCCATTGTTAAGTTTTCAGTGTGAGCATTTACATCTCAGAAACTGGCCATCTATAAATCAGGGCTGTATTTATAATTTTGTTAAATTAACTGCCTAGTCTGGACCCTAAGAAGTGTCAATAATTCAAATTAAAATGAAAAATATGTGTACATATATTTTAGTATTTTCTGGAAAGTCCAGTTATTAATCATTTACCAGCCCATCTCTGTATTGCTCCATGAACATTTTTTGAGCTCAACAGGAATGCAGGAAAAGGCTTAGGGAATGAAGTCATCACCAGTCTGGGAGTGTGGTAACTGCAGGTCAGTAAGAATAACAATAACTTGCACTTAAATATATGTATATAAGCATAAATATTATGTAAATGTCACATATAATAGTTATGTTAGAAAAAGGAATATTACAACAATAATGTAGCTCGCAATTATAACTTGTGTTCTAATAATATTTCTTGTATAAATATTTTTATATGTATATTTAAGATTGTAAAGTACTTTACAAATATTATCTCATTTTATCCTTACAATAATCTTGGAAGGCCGGTGCTATTATTAACCCGGTTTTATAGATGAGGAAACAGGCAGACGGTGGTTAAGTCACTTGTCAGCATGTTACAGATCTAGTAAGTGTCTGAATTAGAAATGAGCTCAAGTCTTTCAGGTGACAGAATGGATAGAGCACCGGGCTTGGAATCGGGAAGGCTCATCTTCCTATATTCAAATCTGACCTCAGATACTTACTAGCTGTGTGATCCTGGACAAGTCACTGAACTCTGCCTCAATTTCCTCATCTGTAAAATTAGTTGGAGAAGGAAATGGCAAACCACTCTAGCGTCTTTGCCAAGAAAACCCCAAATGGGATCATGAAGAGTCAGACATGACTGAACAACGGCTTTCTTACTCGAGGTATGGCACTCTATCCAGTCACCTAATTGACTCAATTTATATTCTTAGAGATTTTTATCCTTAGGGACCTGAAAGATTAAGTGACTTGCCCAGATCTGGAGAGTCAGTTATATATCAGAGGAGGGTCTTGAACGATGGTCTTCCTGACTCTGAGATCAGTTTTCTCCACTATGACACATTGCCTCTCTTTATTTTACTTTATTATAGAATTGTACAGACCCTAACCTCCCCAGGCCACTCAGAGCCAGCTATAAAGTTCTGCGAGGGCTGTTTCCCTAGGACTTTTGCAGAAGCAGCTGCTTCAATAACTGGCCCATCAGGACACATACAATTTTCATGTCTTTCGCTCATGAGATTGATTTGAAAACATCAACCTCAACCATGCCCCAGTGAATATGGAGTTCTGCCTCTGTGCCTTGGAATCTCAGATTAATTGGTAAAGGGTTGTTTGTAAGTTAAGAATTTTGAAAAACCTGCAAGCACTATAATGAATGCAAGCTATTGTTGGTTCCTGTACCTGTCAAGAAAACTGCTGAAAATGCCTACATGACTCCACCTTTCCTCCCGCAAGGGGTTTGTCAGTTTCAAGTACGATTTACTCACATACTATTTTTGCATTCATTGTCTGTTTCAAAAATATGAAATTTAAACCCTGTTTGGCTTCAGGACGGATAGTCTTTCCGAGCAGATTAATGACTAAACTGTTGCCAGTTGCTAAATATTATTCACCATGCAAAACAATTTGGTAAAGAAAATAAATTTGTCTGTTGAGTCAAGAGGAAGACACAATGGACTTTAACATAATTCTTTTTTGACTTGCATTGGTTGCTTGAGAAGTAGCAGAGAGTGATAGAAAGAATACTTATTTGGAGGCAGAAAACTTGGATTTCAATCTCAGCTCTGGAGCTTCCTAGCTTTGTGACACTTGGACACTTTACTTCACATAGATGTAACTAGGACAAGACAACTTCGGCTTCAAACCAGTTACTGACATTTACAGGGCTAGAGGGTTCTGAGAATACACACATTCCTTCAGTGATATCGAAACAAAATTTAACACCTAGTTAGCAAGAAGAATTACAGTTATCCCTTTCACACTGCAACTTTCCCCAATGTGGTTTCATTAGGGTTGGCTTAAGAAATATAATAAGTAGAAAACATAATATATTATTGTGACTCTTGCAAAAATATTTTATGTACAATTAGGGAACTGTTGTCTCAGTTTTACTCTACTCATAAATCTCTCTCTTTTTCTTTCTCTCTCTCTCTCTCTCTCTCTCTCTCTCTCTTTCTGTCTGTCTCTCACTCTCTTCCTCTATCTCCCTCCTTCTCTCTCTGTCTCTCTCTTCCCCCCTCTCTCAGATCAAACAACATTGTGATCAAAATAAACCCACACTGAAAGTTGTCACACATGCTTGGAACAGTTTCTGGAGGACTTCTACCTAATAGATAATCTCCACATTAATGCCGTTCCCTGACAGCCAAACTTAGAGTCTTGTAGCCCACCTTAAGGTCTTGTAAAGACAGAGTGAGTGACAAACCAATCATCTCTTGTTAACTGAAAACAAGTCCTTGAAGTACATGTTTCTAGAATGGTTTGAGTCAAATAACTTCCCTGATACAAAATTAAGTTGCTGGAGCCCATTTAAAATATCAAGACCATGGACACCTCACATTATCCTTGGCAGGTAGATTTTACAGTCCTGAATGATAGCCTCGATAGAGGCCCTTTAAAAGTTTTGGCTTTAGGAACGTATAGGCTGGATATGAGGAGCGACTCTAATATATTAAGTTTAGCTATTATTATTGTTTTAAAAAAAAGAAAAATAGGGAATGGCTGAACAAGTTGTGGTATATGAACGCAATGTAATAATACTATTGTGCTATAAGAAATGAGGAGCTGATGGACTTCATAATAACCTGGAGAGACTTATATAAACTGATGATGAGTGAGAAGAGCAGAACCAGGAGAAATCTGTACATGATGACAGACACAAGGTATGTGTGACGACTAACTTTGATAGACTGGGCTTCTCTCAGCAATGCAAGGTTAAAAGACCACTCCAAAAGACTCATGATGGAAAGAGATGTCCACATCCAGAGAAAGAACCACAGAGTCTGAATGTAGATTCAAGCAAACTACTTGCTCTCTTTCTTTTTCTGGTTTGGTTTTGTTTCCTCTTTCCCACTGTTCATTCCATCCATTATAATCCTTCTTTACAACCTGACTAATGCTTAATGTGAAAGTATCTGTAGATCCTATATTTGATTGCATGTCACCATGGGGAGGGGGAAGGGAGAGGAGAAGAAGGAAGAGAAAACTCGAAACTCAAGGGATTGTTTTTTTTAAAATACATTTTATTGAAATGATTTCTTTCTATCACCAGAATATTTGCCCCAATTCTTCCTCCATGCTCTCTCAGAGAAAGCCAACCCTGATTACAAATGCTTTTTCTTCAGGGGGTAAAAGGGGAAAAGAGCAGAAATGATCAACACATCAAAAAGCCCAGAGAAAATCCAGACCTCTCATCTTTGCAAAGTGGTGGGATTAGGGATTCTTCTCTGATGTCTCATGTGGAAATGTGTTTTTCTGTAAAATTTTGCCACATTCACTATTATTGTTTTGAGGTGGTTCCAAACTTCAATTTTTAGTTGTC
>CM053596.1:149068673-149079099 GCA_028646575.1 Pseudocheirus occidentalis
AGCATCCCTCAGCATAACCTACAAAGGGAAAGAACATAAGGGAAAAAACAGCAGCCATAACATTCTGGCTTTTCACATCTAGCACGGTATGACTCCTTTTTTCTCCTTGTCTGGTAGCCAGGTGGGAGCCTGGGATGCCTACAGTCATCATCTTCTAGTGGTTCTGGAGCAGATGAGGGGGGCAAAGGAGTCCCAGAGCATTCTTCATCCAAAGCCCCTTCCATTTCATTGTTCTCAGGATCCCTTGAAGCAGATATAGTATCACCATCATCCACAATGGAGGCTGGAGGTGAGACTTTCTGATCTTCCCATTGACTACTGTCCCTTTTCTCCTCCATTTCTCCAGCTATTCCTCTTTTCTCTACAGAGCTTGTGTAGCTCTATTCCAATTGAATTTGCAAGTTGGGAATCTGGGGGCTACCAGTGGGCACTATGTCTTTTTGGAATAAAGCATGTTCTTTGCTATAGGCATCATCCAGATTAGGGATGTTACTGGAATCTCTGCTGCTGTCTTGCTTTTCATTGTGGTTCTCAGAATTGTCACCATTACTCATATCCCTGCTGACAGTCTGGTAGGGAGGTTGGAGGTCAAGACACACAAGGGCATCTTCTAAGTCTTCAAAATGTCCTGGAGCCAATTGTGGTGTCAAAGGAACTAGAATGAATTCTTCATCACTCTCTTCACTTCCACTCTTTTCTGGGTCACTTGACACTGACATGGTGGCACCTGTGGCCAACATGGAGCCTGAGGTCATGGCTTCCTTATGTTCAGGCTGGTTTCTTGGTTTCTTCTCTTTCTGTAATTCTCCTTGCTTCTCTCCCACTTCCACAACCTTTTCATTTCTTTCTTCAGTTTGTCTTTTGGAGTCCTCAAACATCTTTCCTTGGTTGAGAATGTGAAGGTAAACACTGTAACCTTCCTTTTCCTTTGATGTCCTTCTTAGAGCTTTCTCATCAAGGAACACAGCTCCAGTTGGAATCTCTGCCCTGAGCTGGAATCCGAAACTCAAGGGATTGTGGTACTGAAAGTTGTAAACTAAAAGTAAATAAATAAATGAATAAAAAAATCAAACAAAAGAAAAAAAATCAGTAGTAGAAAGGTTCCCTGACTTGAAATTTGAGTCTTGAATGTTTAACCTTGAACAAATCATTTAACCTCTCAGTTTCCTCATTTGTAAAAGGGTGTTAGAAACACTTGAAGTATCTACAGCAGAGGCATGTCGTATCGTAGCTGATGATGTATGTACAAGTGGGTTTTGACCATTATAGGATACATGAGGAAATTAATGAATAACTTTAAAAGCATTTAAATGTGTACTGAGCTTTGTCTCATTCTACTTACATCACCCACCACACCACGATCAACTGCTTTTCTTCTTATTCTAGGTTCTTTCATTTTACTCATGGTGGCAGCAGGCCCGCTGTACCGTCAGTCCTCTGAAGTCATCATTGGTCATTGCATTAATCAGAATTCTGAAGTCCTTCAGTATTGTCTTTGTTTACATTATTTTGGTGATGTTGTAAATTGTTTTCCTGGTTCTGCTTACTTTGCTCTGCATTAGTTCATACAAGTACAAGAAAGGCCATTAGTGGGTCCATATTTGGCTGGGGGTACTGTGAATCTTCCTGTTCTGTACCTAAGTAAATGTTGTGGCCTGAGTTCCGTTTTAAGGAGTCTAGACTTTGATGAGAGGGGCTAAGCTCTTTGTTTTCATACCCTTTGACTCACTGACCCTTGATCCTGGTATCCTAGAAAGGATTTTATTTGTAGCTTAGGTTATAGTTCACTTCTAAAGTTTCCCCTGAAAGGAGGATGGATAAAGAAAAGTATGGGCAGCTAGGTGGTACAGTGGGTAGAGTGCCAGGTCTGGAGTCAGGAAGACTAAGCTTCTTGAGTTTAAATCTAGCCTTAAGATGCTTATTAGCTATGTGACCCTGGGCAAGTCACTTAACTCTGTTTGCCTCAGTTTCCTCAGCTGTAAAATGAGCTGGAGAAGGAAATGGAAAAAGACTCCAGTATCTTTGCCAAGAAAACCCCAAATGGGGTCACAAAGAGTCAGACATGACTGAAATGACTGAATGAATAGAAAGGAATATAATACATGGTTTGAATCAGGAATGGTCGGGCATTTATTCCTATACACAGAAGTGCTAAGCATAAGGGATGGTGTGTATTAACAGAACAATTAAATATGGTTCAATAATAACTGTGACAATCTACCTGGAAGGTTAATATTTAAACCTCATCCAAACATAATGAAAGCTGCTCATTCATCATTTTACAAAATGTTGGTATACGTAGTTTTCATAGGGGCATGGGATGATAGATTTAGAGGGGAAAAAGACCTCGGAGGCCGTCTAGTCCAGCCCCCTTCATTTCCAGATGAGGAAAATGAGACTTAGGAAGATAAAGTGATTTGTCTAAAGCAGTGGTTCTCAACCTTCCTAATACTGTGACCCTTTAATACAGTTCCTCATGTTGCAGTGAACCCCAACCATAAAATTATTTTCACTGCTACTTCATAACTGTAATTTTGTTACTGTTATGAATTATAATGTAAATATCTGATTTGCAGGATGTATTTCATTGTTACAAATTGAACATAATTAAAGCATAGTGATTAATCACAAAAGCAATATTTAATTTTATATTGTGAAATATTTATTTCTAATTACATATAAATTTTGTCTTGAAGCATGGTGTAGCATGACTAATAGTCTTAATGTAACAACAGTACACTACATTGCTATATTTTGTGACAGTATGCGGCAAAAGCCAACATCAGCGTGGAGGTTGAGATTGCTTCTTTCTCACAAGATCAGAAATTCTCGGGGCAATCTTTGCAAGAGCACAATGAAGATCATCTTTCACAACAAGTGTACGTCTGTATTTAGACTTGATAACCAACAAACCAGAAAACCCTGTTTCACAAAGATATGTTGTTGGAAATGGAAGGAGAAGGCGCAACACAGTCTCAGACAGAACAGTATATGACTGCAAACACTTGATCCAGAATTTTGTTAACTGGCCTTGTAGAGAAATCAGTTCTCACTGCATTGCTGTTAGTAAGTTCACTGAACTCTTGTACTTTCTCAGGAACATCTTCAACTTTGACTGTGAATGGGCTTCTGACAAGTGCAAATGGGGTGTCAGGTAGATTTGGAAAGTACGATGAAATTTTGTCTGTAAGCATGTGCAACTGTTATTTCACAGAAATTCTCATTGTGATCCTTTTGTCTGGTTCAATGTCATGTTCCTCAAAGAAAGCAGATAAGGTAAGCAACATGTAAATTTTATTTTCATCCAAATTTTTTTTTGTCAAAGCTGAAGTTTCATTTGGAATGATTGGATCTTTTCAGACGAAACAAGGTATGTTGCATTTGGTCTTTGCAGATAAATTTAACTCATTCAAGATGGCAAAAATGTCAACCAAGTAAACTATTTTCTGCAGTTCACTTTTATCGTTGAAAAGTACTTTGAACTGTGGTCTTGTTTTCTGATTAAAAAATGTTTTGAGTTCTTCACAAAGCTCAAAAACACGTTTTAAAACTTTTCCTCTAGACAACCATCTCACTTTAGCGTGAAATAGCAGAACATTGTTTGGTGCATCCAACTTGTTGCACAGTTGCAAAAACAGTCGACTGTTTAAAGTGCTTGCCTTAACAAAATTGACAGAACTTATGACACTTTTCATTACTTCTTGTAATTCTTGTGGCAGTGTCTTAATTGCTAATACAGTGAGTTCCGATGACTTTTGGTGACTCATTCAGTATCAAACATTGAAATCCAGATCAACATCCTAGCATAACTGGAGCACCATCTGTGCAAACACCACAAACCTTTTCCCAAGAGATCTTATGCTCCTTCAGAAATGAATTAACTGTGTCAAATATATCATGTGCAGTAGCTGTCGTTTCAAGAGGTTTGCAAAAAAGAAACACATCTTTAAAGTCGCCATCATTAACATACCTCACGTAAACCAGTAACTATGAATAGTTTGCAATGTCTGTAGATTCATCAAGCCGGATACTAAATATTGGAAGTGGAGCAGATTTAATTTCCTAGATTACCTGATCAGGAATATCAGCAGACATGTCATCTGCAGACAGTGTCGTTAGATAAGGAAATTGCTCTCAATTTTATAATAAATTTGTCTCCAATCATAATTGGAACAATGTCTTTGGCCGCTGCCAACAGTAAATCCTCAGCAGTGGTGTGAGGCTTCATAGCTCTGGCGATTCTGAGTGCCACCAAATATGAAGCTTCAGTGGCTGCTACGTTTTGTTTGTGGTACTTGCCACCAGTGTCACGTCTGACTTTCTTGAGTCCATCAGCTGTGTTTCTAAAATATTTGGTATCCTTGCCGGTGAAGCTCAGATGCTTGCTATCAAAATGGCATTTTAGTTTGTTCGGCTTCATGGATTTGGCTGATAGAACTTCACAACAAATAACACGTTGTGGTTTCTCAATTCCCTCTGTAATTATTGAGGTAAAACCATGTTGTAAAAAATCCTCACTATATTTTCTTTTCTTAACGTTCTTCTCTACATGATCCATTGTCATGGGATAGTTTGCTAATGAAAATAATATATAACAATAGCTTTAATAATATAAAGGATGATACATGGCACAATTCAGTCAATACAGTTCATTAAAGTTTCCTGTTTTACCATTCTCTGTGTTGTTTTTCATTACATACCTGTTACTATCACAAGGGGACAGTATTCATATCAACCATAGCTGAATATAAAAAGACAGATCAACATCCAGAATAAGTTCCCATGGTACAGATATATATATTTTTTGCAGTAGTTGATGATTTTACAATCCATAATTTTACATTTACTCAATAATTATAATTCATGAAGTGTTGTTTTACCTCCAATACTTCTGCTTTCAGCACAGCAGCTGCTCTCTACACATGTGTGACTGGTCCGCATAAGTACATGATGGCGCCAACCCTGTCACATACACCTGTATTTGATGATGTCATCATGCCGGGTACTCATACGTGGGCATATCTGCATGTGGGTGGACACCCCTGGAGACGGATAGGGGAGTAGTGTCTGGGTTCCTAAGACCACTGGAAATATGTGTTTTCTGATGGTCTTAGGCGACCCCTGTGAAAGGGTCGTTTGACCCCCAAAGGGGTAGCGACCTGAAGGTTGAGAACTGCTGTTCTAAGTCCACACAGCATAAAAAAAAAGATTTGAACCCATGTCTTTTGGCTCCAAACTCAGTGCCTTTCTTCTGCCCTACACTGATGAGAAGACAAAGTAGGTGTTGAGAGGGGAAGGTATAAAAGGAAAGGCCTGCTTGGGGTGGTGACTGTCTTCTGGGCATAAAAATAATAATAGGTAGCATTTATATATAGTGCTTTCGGGTTTGCAAAGCATTTACGTGTAGTATCTCATTTGATCTTTGCAATAATCTTGGGAGGTAGGAGCTCTTATTATCCCCATTCTACAGATAAAGAAAATGAGGATAAGTATCTTGTCCAAGGTCATCTGGTTAGTGTTTGGCTTGGGATTTGAGTATGGGTCTTCCTGACTCCAAATCTAGTGCTCTAATTCTTCTGCTACACCCATACCTACCACTTCATGAAGTGTTTGCTCCATGGGGAGTGATTCGTTAATGCTAGCTAGCTGACAGACAGATAGGTAAGAGTAGAGAGTAAGAGAATTGGTGTGGCAAATGGAGACACTGAGGACTCAAGTTCCAATGGTATGGTATAAGTGGGATGAAATAAGGAAAAATGCTACAGAGCTTCTCGTCTGGGTTGGATGCCAGCATATCCAAGAAGAGGGTGTAGTCTAGTAGCTAGTACTCTCAGTCTAAGATGAACCAGAAAGAGCTGGAGTCTGCAGACCTCTCTGAGATATATAAGACTCAGGTGTTTCAGGTCGCCTCTGTTCTTGATAATAAGCACGTCCCCCCCATCTCTACCTAACCTCCTTTTTCCTTCCCTTTCCTGGAAACTTCCTGTACTGCTTCTTGTACTCCCTATTTGGTAAGATTAAGTCTCCTGTGACATCACAGATGAAAACCCACAAGATGAACCTAAGAAACTTCCTCTCTCAATAAAACCATGCCTTTTGGCTCTTTGGTTGAGGCAGGGAAGGGAGAATGGCTGTCCTGGCATCAAGATAATTGTACCCCAAGCATTCAACATATTGACTAGGAGGTGTCATGATGAGTTTGACAGAGATGTCTGATGAAAGCCTTGCCAAAATGTCATCACTGACTTCAATTCCTTCAAAGACCATCACACTTGAGGGTCCAACCTGGTTGCCTCCTCTAATTGTCTGAATTTCCTACATAGTCTTGCCCCCTGGCATTTTGCTTTAGGATATGAGTTTCCACTTGTGTGAGCAAAGGTGTATTAAAATAAAGCCTTCTTGATTCATATATCACTGGTCTTTCTGTTTCTCTTGTAGAACCCACTCTAAGTCCCCAAACTGACATCAATACATTAGTTAAAAGGCATCTATTAAGCAATTGTTATGTGCCAGGCACTGTGTTAAGCATTAGAGACACAAAAACGGGCAAAAACATTGCCCCTGCCCTCAGGGAGATCACATTCTACAAAATGCCCTACTTAGAATATATGTGTGTGTGTACACACATGTACATATACATACATACAGTTTAAATAGAGGTGTAAAATTGTTAAGGACCAGGACAACTCCCATATAGCATATGTCATTGATGAAAGCTTAAAAGACCTTATTTTTAGCACATCTTATTTGAACTGGGACCAGCTGAGCTCACTTTTGTGACTCTGCTTCCAAAGGAAATTGCCTGGGATTTGGAGGAACTAGGCAATTGGACAATTAAGATGCCCATACTTTGTCTTGCCAAGGTGGTCCTTAGATAATAGATCTATAATTAATTCCCCTTGTCAAGTAGTAGATCCTTGTAGAAGCTTGGGTTCCTCTGTCATTGTTTTTGAGGACACAGAGAAGACTTGAGCAATGGAACATTGACTATGCTGTGGGTGGTGAAGATAATTCCCCAAAGAGAAGCTTCACAAATGCCTTGACCCACTCTGGCCTAATTAAGCTGGGGAATGATTACTCTTATTTTCCAAACCAGCTGCTAAATGGTACAGTGGATAGAGTACCAGGTCCAGAGTCAGGAAGACCTGAATTCAAATCTGGATTCAGATACTGAGTGATGCTGAGCAAGTTGCTTAACTCTGTTTGCCTCAGTTTCCTCATCTGTAATAATGAGCTGGAGAAGGAAATGGCAAGCCATTCCGGTATCTTTGCCAAGAAAACCCCAAATAGGGTCATGAAGAGTTGGACATGACTGAACAACAAATTTTGCAAGCAGGAAAATGGAAGCTTAGAGGAGAGGTCAAGTCTGAAAGACATTGGTAGAACAGAAACTAGCATGTGGGTGACCACAACTGCTGGACACTCACCCTTGTGCTGCCTATTTCCCCTCTATGCTATGGATTCTTCCAGGTCCTTCATGAATATTCACCAGGTTTCTAAAGCCATTCATTTCTCAGAGAAGGACACAGCAGCAGTTTTGTTTTCTGGTAGCCAAATTGTGATTTTTCCTAGGGTTGTCATTTTTCCTCCAGAGACAAAAGATTGGGTAACTTAATGTCATTTACGGAATGTAAATGTCTCTTTGATTTGACTGTTTATTCTTATAAAAAGAAAGACTTTTCATGGAGATTGTAATAACTCAAGAAATGGCCAGCATAAATAGGGAAGGAAAAATAACCCCAATACGTATCATAAACACAGTTGAAAGTAAGATTGATTTTGCCCCTCTTTGGCTCTTATTGTTGCTGTGACTCTGCCCTTCAGATCTGATCACCAGAGATCTTGCCTGGGTG
Source organism: Pseudocheirus occidentalis (assembly GCA_028646575.1). NCBI lineage: Eukaryota > Metazoa > Chordata > Mammalia > Diprotodontia > Pseudocheiridae > Pseudocheirus > Pseudocheirus occidentalis. The sequence continues at coordinate 149,076,527 of CM053596.1, forward strand.
TAGCTAAGCCATTAGGCTCAGCCTTCTCTGGGACGAAGGATCTTCATCTTCATCCTGCCCATTTTCAGCCCTTCCCTCAGGTAACCATTCCCCAAGGGTGTGATAGAGCCTGCTCAACCCAAGAGCAGTGTTAATATTTATACCTTGGGCATCTGTAAATCAGAATTTAATTTATTGTTTTGTTAGTTGTGCAGATTTAAGAAAATGATGGAGAAAAATATTAATAATACAGATTAAACTTTAAAATGTCATGTACATATTTTTCTACAGATCCTGTTGTTAAACATTTGCCAGGATGATGCCTGCCCTCTCCCCCAGCCCTTCTCCAACTCTTTTTCTCTAAAAAACTGTAATCAAATCAATAAAAGTGTGCTAATGGATTGCTGCAAAGGTCCACTCATAATCTTTATGACTCCCCAACTATGACTCTCTTCTCTGTCTCTCACTATTCTAAAGTGTCACTCCTCCTATTCAAATATAAACTCCTAGAGGGCAGGTAATATCTCATTTTAAAATTTGCATCCCAGTGTTTAGCATAGTGCTTGGCACCTAGGAAATGTTTTATAAATGCTTTTCATCCGTCCATCCATCCATCCATCCATCCATCCATCCATCCATCCATCCATTGTAATTATACATTACTTAATTACAGAATACATAATCTTAATTAAGAATAAGAAGACTTCTTTGCAAAGCAGGTTCAGCTTCTAGGGTCCACAGGACTCTGGGGGTTGGCACGAACATTTCAAACTGTAGCAGACTGGTCATGTTATTTTAAAGGGTCATAAAAGGTCTCAGAAACAGGAGCCCAGCTAAGCTCTGGCTGAAATTCCTGCTGGGTGACCTCTTATTTCTGTGTCTTCCCTCTCTCCGCAGATAGTTACAGGACTCAGCTGTGTCTGTGTTGTTGTCTCAGTCAGTGAGTCATTGTGGCAAAGACCCATCCTCTTATCCATTGTATGCTAATATCTCCAAACATAGACTGACTGGATAGAGAATGGGGGAGAAAATGTTGGGTTTGTCTTGTTTTCTGTCATTTCTGCTGGAGCAGAATCTTGCTGTATTTCTAGGGAGAAAAGAATTTGCAGGCTCTCAACCTACAATTATGTACAAACCAAGGCTTTAAAATGTGTTCCTCTCAGTTAGCTTGTAACTGCTAGCAGGGCATGGGTACCCCTGACAAATGCATTTCCAGGAAAATCATTCCATTTATTGCACAAAAGACAGGATGACAGGAACAGAATATGGAGATGTAACTAGCAATACTTGTACCTGGGGCAAGTGTGACAACGTGCACCTGGGGCAAAGAGAACAAAAGGCATGGTGGCTGTAGATAGGACTCTGAGATACCAGCTGCTTTACAAGAGGCTGCCCAATTTGTGGTGAGGAGGTGGGGAGGAGCTCAGCACAGCCCACCGTCTGGTAACTTCCTAATCTAATTCATTACTCCTGCTAACTAAGCTACTGAAAGACTGCAAGTGATTTCAGAGCCCTCTAAATCCAGCACCCAGGAGCAAAGCCCTCATGACCCTGTCCTAGTTATGGCTGTCATCATTAATCTTTAGGAAAATCAAAGAGCATTAGACTACCCAAAGGTAAACAGTGGGGTGTCATAGAATGAACCCTGGATTTGGGAAAATAGGACCTTCATTCAGATTCAATAGCTGCTATATGACTACAGTGACTTCCCTTCCTGTATCTTATTTTCCTTATTAGTAAAATAAAAAAAAAATAGATGGGTTGCGCATCTACATCCATATGGGGGTGCGGGGGGATCTAAGATCCAAGATCTTTTCCATATCAAAATCCTATCATAAGAAAGCAAAAGAGTAGGAACAAGCAGTATGTTAACTTTAAGATCCTGTTACAAGAAACCAATCAGACCTAAGCAAAACATTGGGGCCCGTCCAAGACTGTTGGAGACAGAAGAGATCATTATTTATTTCCACCATTTAAATTCCCCGCCCCCCTCATTTTTTCAGAGGAAGAAACTGAATTTGAGGCCAACTTTATATCAGACTGTCTTATCTAATGGGTCACCAATGCTCTGGAGATTTTCTCCAACTAACACGGCAGTTTTCAAAAATTAAATTGTCTTTAGTTACCAGTAACTTTTGGAAAAACAGTCTTTGAGGGTTTAACTGATGGCATATCTCCAGAAAAAGATTGTGCCCATATAATGGCACATTGTGTGAATGGAGGGAAACATAGCAAAAACCTATCTCCTACAATCAGATGCCCATACTTTGGATATCAGTTCTTTTGGCAGGTCAAGCATGTTTTTACCTCAGAACAGTCTGTGATTGCCAAGAAAACTCCCCCTGTGTGGGGGCACTTTGTGCTGGTGGGAGGCATCACCCGGATGACTCCAACCACGGTAGACCTGTTCACCTAAATGCCTTTCAGGGAGCATGACCTGAGGTGGCAGAAAGTACTTTGAACTAGTTTTTCTCTAAAACTTGACTGGATTTCAGTTGATTAGTATGTTTAAAGGAGGTTCTTATCCTCGAATACACATTGATAAATCCCTTTCAGTAACCTCTTATTTTTCTGCCTTTTGGGGGGGGGGAAAG
>CM053596.1:149079599-149109787 GCA_028646575.1 Pseudocheirus occidentalis
CTTTAGATGGAAGTTACAGACTTTCATCACCTCCTCCCCAAACCTTGTCCCTATCCTCATCCTTACTCACTGGTCATACTTCAACCTTCAATCATGTCTTAGCCTAGTGGTCTCTATTTTTTTTTGAGCATGAAATTGCTTTTTAACATCAAAATTTTGCAGATGACAGTTGTATAAATGTGATTAATTGTATTATTAGTACTGTTAGAAAGAGAAAATAGACCTCACCAGTAGTTCAGGGCTTCTTCTCCCCACCCCTAAGGGATGTAGCTCATATAGACCAGGCTTAATCGAGAAACCCTGATGCCAGAGGAACCCCTGTACAAAACAAAAGAGTTTCTCTTTCTGACTCTGTCCCAGTCCTGGAGTAAGATTCCAAAGAAATAAGCAAAACAAAATTTAATTTTGGTTCATGTTTAGAGTTTGCCCAAATATTAGTAACAGTCTCCAACAACTACACAGGTAGGGTACAGTCTTTTAATTTCTCCTATCGCAGAAAAATGTAGGTCACATGATTTATGGAATCAAAGTTACATGTGAAAAATATAGGAAACATAAAGCATTAAAATAGCCCATTACACTCATTAGACTCCCTCTCAAAGAAAAAGACCCTTTGAGGGACTGCTTGATGAATATTTCCCATTTACCCAGGTCTTACACCATCAGAGAGGCTCATGGCAAAATCATACAGAGTTGGTGCTGTCTGGATTTCTTGGCCCCTCATTGCATAGATTTACTTCATGGCTGTCCACTTCCAGGAAACCGGTTAAATGCTGCTTTAAATCCATCTGCCTGACTCAAAGATGTTGCTGTACCTACATCTGCTGCCATACTGACACCCCCTGCAGGTCTCTGAAGATACACAGGTTTGGGTTATATTCAGGTCCTTCATTGCATGGATTTAGTCCCTAGCTACAGAAAGTCCTCTTCATTCTCTAAATTGTGCCATATGGAGAAAATCTCTCTCTGGGAGGTTGGTATCTAACTCAGGAGCTCTAAAATTTAGCATTACCCATGATGAAACTCTCCAGGTAGGAAGTGTTCATTGTCAGGATCACTAGCCTCTGCCATGTGTTCAAAAAGGAAGCAGAGGCAGAACAGGAGATCCAGCACAGAATCCCTCCTTCTGAGTCATGATTTTCTCCTCCTGGTAGAAGAGAGGAAAGAAAAAGAAATCCCTTCCTCTTACTTCTTCCTTGTTGCATGCTTGTCTGGAAATCCAAAGGAGAAGAAACCCTCCAATAAGGTGAAGAAGGGAATGGTGGGTCTTTCACAGCTCACTCTTATAGACCACAGAAGAAAGGGTGAGCCTCAGTCTACCAGTCATTAGGAGGTCTTTCCAGGCTTTGGATCCCACTCAGAAAGATGCCAGGCAGATTTAACTCTATGAAAGACTCCTTTCAATAAAGTTCCAAACACCCTCTAATCTCATCAACTTAAGGGGGGGAAGGAAGATTCAAAATGATTAAGGGTTCCCGTGGTCAACTTTGCTAAGACATTACTTTAAAATGAATTTCTATTTTATTCATAACCGCACATATGTATGTTTTTAAAATGATTCATAGCTCCCTTCCAAAAACTCCATGGCATTCCAGAGATACATAGTCCAAGGATTAGGAAACATTGTCCTTGTACATTCCTCTATGACTTTTGGAATCTCTTCTCTTCTCAACAATTTTCTTTACACCAATGAGCTTTAAACTCTCTAGTTTTAACTGAAACCTGCCTTTCCCTTAGAGACAACCTTCTCCATTCTTACTCCCCACTGCCCCATTTCTCTTCATCTGTCTTTCAGTAACCCTTCTTTCATTGAAGTCCACTTGAGTGATTTCCGTTCTTTCTCTTATTAATTTTATCTATTAGCATTCAACTTTCTTGGTTTCATGGTATACCTCCCCAGTCCATCGCCTGTCTTCATCCTGAAAGACATCCTTATCAGTGGAAGTCACATGGCAGATCTCAGCTGGGGCTAAGTAGGCATGTGCCAAGGATTAGACAAAAAACTCTGAGTTGAGTTATCCCCAATAGAGATTGAGTAGGCAGGGTCTGGGTGGGAGAAGAGATTGTTTAAATGAAAAATGCTAGTTAGGTTTGGTGATGAGGTATCCAGACAGTGTTGAAATATTGCAGGTTTGATCCAATCACTCAGGAAAACAATTTTGAGCTCTACCCAAAAAAGGCATTTAACTCTGCATACCCTCTGACCCAGTAATATCACTATTAGACCTCTACCCCTAGACTGGTCAAAGGCAAAGAGAAAGGACTAACATGTACAAGAATACTTATGAAAACATCTGTGGTAGCAAAGAACTGGAAATTAAGATGCTTATCAAGTGGGAGATTACTAAATAAATTATGGCATATGAATGTAATGGACTGTTATTGTGATGTAAGAAATGATGAATGGGAGGAATTCAGAGAAATCTTTAAGAGCTCCTATGGGCTGATATGGAGTGAAGTGATTAAAACCAAGAAAACTAATTCTATACTGGCAACAACATTGTAAAGCAAAAACTATTTTAATAGACATTAATTCTGGTCAGTGCAAGCATCAAGCATAACTCCAGAAGACTAATAATGAAGTATGCTTCCCACCTCTTGATAGAACAGTCATGGAAAAAAGGTACAAATTTAGACGAGCATTTTTAGACACAATGTTCACTTTTTTGCTTAACTAAAGTTATTTTTTTTTAGAAAGAAGGGCTTTGGGGAGTAAATTGTGGTGAGTAGGTAATGATAGTGATGCAAAAAATAAAACAGCATCAGTGAATCATTAAAAATACACAGATTATTATATTAAACTTAATTTACACTTTTAAAAAACCCAAACTATATGTAATTGGGGTTCATGGTTTAATATGTAATTCTGTTTTTCTGTTCTTTGTTGTATATTGAAATGCTCATGTTTGTTAAGTTCATCATTTTAAAAAATAGTCCCAATGTGCTAAGATAAGCAAGAAGGTGGTTATGAGAGTGGAGATTCACAATCAGAAGGTTCTGAAACTAGGAAGTCAAGATGTAGAGTCCCATAGAGTAATGGCTTTATCTGACAACACCTGAATTGTCTGTATTTCTGGCTCTTTCTTATAGCTGCATGCATTGCATATTCCCAGCCAACATCTAAACATGATCATGAGTGAAGTCTGTACAACCTCCTCTTAGCTACTTTGATGGAATTCTGGGTACATATACTTCAACCACCTCCACTCCAACATCCTTCTCTTCTTCCCATTTCAATTACTCTACCCTGATTCATTTTGCTCCCCACCATCTCCTCTTCAGCCTCCATGCCAACTGAGAACCTGTAGCCCGTCTGTCCTTCATGCCTCTTAGAGTTCTGGTGCTACAACCAAATCAACATAGTCCTTGCTGTGGCTAAGGGTGAGCCATTTTATTCCCCTATGGCTCCACTTACCTTCCCTGTGACTTTCCAAATCAAATAACCTCCCTGACCACCACTTTGTTGAATACCACTTTATTTGTTGTTTGCTTCTATCAGAATATAAGCTTCCTGAGGGCAGGGACTGTCCTTGCTTTTCTATTTGTCCCCAGCATTTACCACAATGCTTGGCACATAGTATTTGCTTAAATATTTTTTCATTTATTTACAATAATACTGTGAACTTCCCCACCTCTTGGAATTGAATTATCTTCAAGTTAAGAAATCTTCAGGTTCCATTCTTCCCAAACAATCACCTTCCCTTCCATTCCTCCTAAACTTACTTTTCACCCTTACTGTGGTCTTTGGTCCCTTGACCCTTCTATATTCTCCTAGTCCATCTGTGGCTACACTAGCTTCTATTCCCAGTTTTGACTACATGGTCAGCCATTTTAATGTCTCATTCACTATTATCCCAGGATCCCTTGCCCCCCACTGCCTTGCCATCACAACTCAGATTATCACAAAACTGAACTGTTTCCAACTCATAAATTCGTAACTATAAATGTATAAACTCAGCTAGGTTTTCATTGCTATTCCAGTCTTTCCAACGTACTTGGCTCCCTATCTCATTCTCTATGGCAGTTCTTCCCAATCTTTCCCCGAAGCCCCCAACTCTGCTTCCATTTTCTACATTTATAGCAGATGATTTAGCCTAATTCTTTTACTAAGATGAAGGTTTTCTCAGTTCCCCTCTTCTACTGCTCTAAATTTTTAAGCATCATCTCTAATTTTTCCTCTTGTTTTAGTGGAAGAGGTATCCCTACCACCTTGATAGCTTCAATTCAAAACCTATTTCTGGTCCTGTATGTGAAGGGTTCTTCTAGGCCTTTGGATGGATTTCCAGAGGATCCTAAAACTTGGATAGGAAAAAAAATACATCTCTATTTTCACTAATCTCCAGCTGAAATTAGTATTTCCTTCCATTATTTAAGAATATGATTCTGGAAGTAGATCACTGACTTCATCAGACCACCAAAGGCGGACATGATGCCCAGTAAAATAAAGACCCCATGCTTTATATTAACCTTGGATCCCCATTTCCTGTTTCCTCCAGGATTTTGTGCTAATGAGCATTCCCTCTCTCTCATGTATCAGCCATCTCTCCAGCTTCACTGACTCCTTCCCTTCTGTCCATAAATAAGCTCAAATCTCCACCCCACCCCCAATTATTTAGAAGCATGTTATAGCAGTTGCTCAAGGCAATAATCAGGGTGTAAACTGAACTGATCTCAAGCATGGAGAAGAAAGACCAGAGAAATGCTAGCTTTAGAGGAAAGGGGCATCTCAGTCCCTCCTGTAATTCTGTGGGTAATCCTGGCAAGAGCCCCACTAAGAGAACTAAGCCTTGCCAGTTCTTTGGTGACTCCAGAATGACATTTCTTCCTTGCCACATTTGAAATAGTAGGAGGGTTTAGCCACCCACTCGGATATGACACACACAGCATAGGCTCCAGCAGGATGGCCCCCAGATAGGGCCGACTAGCATCTGAACCAGTGGAAAAGGCAAATCTTGCAGGCTGCTTTTAAACCAATCAGACTCCCACTCCCATGCCTCCGTACAACATCTCCCTAAACAACGTCTTAGTTAGTCTCCCAGTTTAGAGGCAATGACAAATGTAGAGGAGACTCTTTTTCAGGCACTGATTAGCTAAAGTGCTGAACTTGGAGTCAGGAGAGTCTGGATTCCAGCCTCATCTCTGACACCGGCTCTGTTGTTACTGTTCGGTCATTTTCGGTCATCTGACTCCTTGTGACCCCATTTTGGGTTTTCTTGGCAGAGATACTGGTGAGGTTTGCTATTTCCTTCTTTAGTTCATTTTACAGATGAGAAAACTGAGGTAAACAGGGTAAAGTGACTTGCCCGAGGTCATTCAGCTAGTTAGTGTCTGAGGCCAGATTTAAACTCTGGAAGATGTCCTCCTGACCCCAGGCCCAGGGCTCTATTCACTGTGCCACCTAGATGTTCATAATGACTATCTGACCATGATCAAGTCCTTTAACCTCTCCAAGCCTCAGGTTCCCCATCTATAAAATGGGATGGTAATACAAACAAACAAACAAAGGCCCTAAGGCCCAAGACCATCTTCTACATCTAGGAGAGAAGGCCTGGCATAGTGACTGGCTGTGGGAGCAGGAAGACTGAGGTTTGAATCTCATCTCTGACAGTGGCTGGGTGACTGTGGTCAAATCATGTAGCTGCCCAGGGCCCCAGATCACTCTTTAAAATCAGCAATTATAATTGAGTTGACTATCTGTGTCAGTGAAGAGACTTTGCATAGTGGGAATTCTATAATCAATCAAATCAGAGGTCCTAACAGGAGAAAACAAAACAATTCACCTGCAGGTTTGAGGCGAAGCTCACCGGCAACCAATTGTGTATATAATGCGCTTGATACAGACATTCATCATTATTGCTGCAATGAAGCACCCTTACAGTACGCTGTCCGGTCTGTTGCAAGGGGAGACGACCACAGATTTAGAACTGGAAATGGACCTCAAAGGACATCCAGTCCAACCCCCTCATTTTATGGATGAGTAAACTGAGACCCAAAGGGGCTAAACAATTTTCTCAGAGTCACACAGTTACTAAGTGCCTGAGGAGAGATTTAATAATGACAATAATAGCATTCATACAGACACTCTAAAGTTTACAAATCACTTTACAAATATTACCTCAAATGATTTGATTCTCTTTTTTTTGAGGAGAGGAAGGTAAGGCAAGAGGTTAAGTGATTTGTCCAAGGTCACACAGCTATTGTCAAGTGTCTGAGGCTGGATTTGAACTCACGTCCTCCTGACTCCAGGGCCGGTGCTCTATTCACTGTGCCACCTAGCCGCCCCTCCTCATTCAATTCTTACAATAATTCTGAGAAGTAGATGCTATTGCCCTCCCCCCATTTTACGGATGAGGAAACTGAGGCAGGCTGATGTTTAGTGACTTGCCCAGGGGTCAAAGAGCTAGTGAGAGTCTGAGGATGGATTTGAACTCAGGCCTTTCTAACTCCAAGTCCAGCACCCTATGCATTAAGTTACCACATTGCCTGTAAGGAAGCCAGGATTTCCTTACTTCGGGTATAGCTTTTCTAGCCACCACATCACATTGCCTTACTTAAGAGAGTAATAATTGATGAGGATGAGGATGAGGATGAGGAGGAGGATGAGGATGAGGATGAGGATGAGGATGATGGCAGCTGATGCTGATATAACCTTAAGGTTGGCAAAACATGGCGTCTATTATCTGATTCTCACCACCAGTCTTTTCTATTTTTTTAAATTAAATTAAAAATTTTCCCTTAAGAAAAAATTTTCTTTCTCTACCAGCCCCCCTCTTACACACTTAAAAAAAAAAGAAGAAAAACAAAACCCTTGTAGCAAACACACACAGTCCGGCAAAGCCGTGCATGGATAGACGGGTCTCGTTCTGCACCTTGAGCACATCCCCTCTGCGAAGGGGAGGGTGGCATGCTTCTTAAATGAGGAAACTGAGCCTCCAAGAGCAGATTCAAATACGTAGGAAAGAATGAGAATGAGAGTAATGCTCATGTAGGGAGCCCTCATTTGATCCCCTACCACAACCCTGTGAGGGAAGTACTATTCTTATCTCCATTTTACAGTCGAGGAATCTAAGGCAAATAGAGGTTAAGTGACTTGCCCAGGGTCACACAGCTAGGTAAATGTCTGAAGCTGAATTTGAACTCAGACTTTCTTGACTCCCAATGCTCTATCCACTCCTTTACCTGGCTGCTTTATAAAGAAGACTACGGTTGGCAAAGTGCTTTTCTTTTTAGGTGAGAAGGTAAAAAACCAACTATTCAGGACACTGCTGTGCAGTTTGGGGACCATCTAGTTGAGGTGGGGAGCCTGCAGCCTCAAGGCCACAAGTCTAGGTCCTCTAGATCCTCTAGGTCCTCAAGTGACTAAATCCAAACTGCACACAATAAGTCCCCGTAATAAAAGGATTTGTTCTGTAAAACTTGGACTCAGTCAAAAAGCTGCACCCGGGGCGGCTAGGTGGTGCAGTGAATAGAGCACCAGCCCTGAAGACAGGAGGACCTGAGTTCAAATCCGGCCTCAGACACTTAACACAAAACCTAGCCGTGTGACCTTTGGGAAGTCCCTTAACCCCAACTGCCCTCCAAAAAAAAAAAAAAGCTGCACCCAAGGACCTAGAAGGCCACATGTAATCTCAAGGCTACAGGCCCCCACCCTCGATGGCCCTCCTCTTCCTTCTCTCTTCTGGCTGTCTTATCACCATTCTAGTGGTCAAAGCCTTTACCAGAGGATAGGCAGAGAGTGAGGTTCCCCTGATTTACTTTGTGCTGCTTGTGGACATGTCCATTAAGTTTTGTTTTGTTTTGTATTTTTGCTAAAGGAAGGCCTGAATTGTTGCTTTAAAAAAGGACTTTTAGATGATCATAGGTATTAATTCTGTGGTTTTCTTGTCTCTTATTTTTGGAAATCAAGAATTGACTAAACATGAGGTGCTCTCCGTATTCTTGAATGGCTCAGCAGTAACTTCTTAGGCAGACGCTGGGCAGATAGAACACTGACCCATCAGAAAGCGTCCTTCCTTAATTAGTGCAATGTCTATGTTTGCATAGCGTGTGTGTGTGCATATAAAATTATAAATGTGTATCTGGAAAAATGGTCATAGTTAGTAGTTTTACACATAAGCGGTCACTAGAAGGAGAAAATAATACTTGGAAAATCCTGAAACACCAAGTTTACTTCAAGGTCTATTAGATGTTTATTTTGTTTTCTTCTTTTCCCCCAGGGGGGACAAAGTAATTTCAAAGATAATAAAAATCTGTTGCCAAATTCCAAGTAGTGTATGATTCAAAGGAGAAGAGTCCATTACGTGACTGTGATAGGCTGATATCATGTCAACATAGGAAAATCCCTGTGTGTAAACTCCCTTCACTAATACAACTTGCCATCTATAGTTTACTAAAAAAAAAAAAAAAAAAAAAAAAATCCTAGGGACTCACCTGAGGCATCCAGGATTATAGGATCAAGTCATTCAGTCCCATTCCCTCATTTATCAGTCAAGGAAATTGAAGACAAAGGAAATTAAGCAACTTGACCAAAGTCACACAGCAAATAAGCATCAGAAGTGAGATTTGAATTCCAGTCCTCTGATTAGAGCCAGAGATCTTCCCAGTGAACTATCCAGGGGCCTTTAGGCTGCAGTTGGGGACCTAGAGGACCACATGTGGCCTCGAGGTGGCAGGTTGCCCACTTCTAATGACTTGCTGATGCCTACACAACTAGTATAAAGCAGTGTTTGCACTCAGATCTTCCTGACTACAAGACCATTATTGTGCCCACTACACCACATCTATTATAATAAGCATAATATGTGCAGAAAGCGCAAGACTGGAAAGTAGGAGAATTTATGACTTGACCTCTTAAAGAACCTTGAAATCTGCCACTTGTCTACGTCATACCCCAGGCACCTTTGCATTTTCATCTTGAACCAAAATTCTTTCTGCCAGACACAATCTGTCTTTACAGAATATCCCAGTTGTTTTTTGTTTCAGATGGAAAAATCTCAGACTAAGCTTAAAGAGTTCAATTCCCACCTAGAAAATGTATTTATCTGGGTCAAGTGAGTTGATCTGTCAGTCCAGAGCACAGCCAGAGACAGCTGATGCTCTTCATGGAGAGGGAGGTAATTTCACCAAAGTGTCTCCTCTGATTTGGTTCCCACTTCCAAGCATTTCATCCCCAAGATCAGCGGAGAGAAAACTGGTGCCTTCCTCTCCTCCTCCGGCTTAGTCACCTGAAAGGATTTCTATATATGTATCCATAATTACCTCTTCCCAAAATAAGTAAATAAAATTGGCCATCAGAAATTTATTGTTTTACCGTCTGCTGATTCCTGCTAAACATTTTGGGGTTCCTTTCCTTTAGAGCTGAGTGAATTATCTGGTAACTTTTGCCTCCCACTCACAGATTTCCTCATGCATACTCTTTTTAGAGTTTACAGAAACAGACAAGTTTATTTCCAGTAAAATCTCTTCCCAAATATTCTCCTAAGCCAAGAATTAATTGTATGACAAAAAAAATGTGCTGTGGGCTTAAAAAAATAAAGCAGCTTCTGGCTTCTACAGTAAAGAAGGATTAGACGTCAATGTCAACTCTTTTACTAAATAATAATAATAATAACAAAAGCCAGAATTTATATAGTGCTTTAAAGTTTGCAGATCACTTAAAAAATATCTCATTCTCTCCTCATAGCAATCCTGGAAGTTAGGTACTGTTATTATTCCCATTTTACAGATGAGGAACTGAATCAGACCTGAGTTCATTTCCGGCCTCAGACACTTACTAGCTGTGTCACTTGGGCAAGCCACTTAACCTCGGCCTGCCTCAGTTTCCTCAACTGTAAAAAGCAAAGGACCTGGCATATAGCAGGCACTTAAAAATGCTTGTTTCCCTCCTGCTGCGAAGGAGGCTGTGGCTTGGATTTATTGCCTGTATATCTTTATGAGATGATCAGACTTGGGTAAAAAATGAACCAGTTCTGTTGTATAAAGATTCTAAAGTTATATAAGTTATAGAAAGATTCCAAAAGTCTTTCTCTAGAGATTCCACTGCTGGTGGCACAGTGCATAGAGTACTGGCTGTGGAATCAGGAAGACCTGAGTTCAAATCTAGCCTCAGACACTTACTAGTTGTGTAACCCTGGGCAAGTCACTTAAGCTCTGTCTGCCTCAGTTTACTCATGGGTAAAATTAAGACAACAATGATATCTGGTCCACAGGGTTATTGTAGGGGTCAAATAAGATGACATTTGTAAAAAGCACTGAGTACAGTGCCTGGCACTTCCCTATGAAGCCTTTCTTCCTCTGAAGGAAAAAATATAGAAGTTGTTCACCACTTTTAAAAGTATACTTTCAGTGGTGATTTGAAATGGTAATTCTCAGCCTGACAATTTAACTCACACATATAGAACACTCTAATGGGCCATCAGAGTGCTATCTAGTCAATTATTACAATCTTTGTGTCCTCTTTACCTTTTTTGGTATGAGACAGGCTAGAAAAGATGTTGCCTGGCAAATATTAGTACTTATTTGCTGAGTAACATTGGGTATTTGAGACTTCAAAATTTGAGACTTTGAAAACTCATCCAAACCATAAAACCTTTTCTATAGACAATATTCTGAATGTATGTATGAATAGAGGTCTCTGTCTCCATTCCATTCCCCTCTCAGGCCCAGCCCAGATTCCACGCTTCCTTGAAGCCTGCCCAGACCATTCCAACCCTTATGGCTATCTCTTTCCTCTAAAATTTTACAGTATTTCTTGTTTGCATAACTTATTTGGTTATTTACTCATCTTGTCTTATTTAAATGACTGAACTTTTTATTTTTTGTAGTTAAGATTGGAACCTCTCATGGTCGGAGACAATCTTATACTTCCTCTGTAACCCACTCCCCTCTTCCACTTTGGTCAAACAGGGCATTTCACATAGTAGGAAACGATAAATATTTGTTGACTTGAATGGAGATACAGGAGCGGTGAGAAGATTTGGCTGGCTATGACATCTGCTTCCAGACTGACTTGCTTAGTGTCTTGGGATGAAAGCTTTTCATCTCTTTGCATTGGAGGCTATAGGCACAAATTAGTTTTGGGAAGAGCAAGCTGAGCTGGGAGTTCAGAAGGTGGTTAGGATTCAAATCCAGCCTCAGAGACTTTCTAGCTATGTCACCTAGGGCAAGTCACTTAACCTCTCTTAGCCTGTTTCCTCATTTGTAAGGTGAGGGGTTTGGGATTCCAAAGCTTATGAGCCTATTGACTATTTTGACTGACCTGAGCGATAAATTTTTAAAAGGCAGATAAGAAGCATAAACATCTTTACTGCTTTGCCATTATTCTTTTTAACTAATATTATATTCATGTGTAGACAATGCCTATCATTTCATTTGTATGTAATGTTGTGCCCTGTCAACTCAGTAAGCCCAACACATTAGGACTAGGGCGGCAGACGCCAATCCCGTTTTTTGCTATGTATCCAGGTCATTGTTTAAAGGAAACAAGCTATTAGTCTCAAAATTGTAATTTAGCTGAAGTATCTTGATTATTGTAGGGCATCTTTTCAAATGTGAGCTGGTTTCCATGGCGATCCAAGCAGCTGCACCGACTGCCTTTCGGCCTATACTGCGAGGTGTATCTGCCTCCTCCTTGGCATGTAGGAGTAGTGGCTGCCTTAACACAGGCTGCTTTATTAAGCAGTCACCTTGAGTTTGGGGCAGCACAGACAGGTGCTACCTTGGATCGGTCACACCCCTGCTGAGCTCACCTGCACACCTAAGACTTTGCAAATGACTTCCCAGGGATCTAACTAAATAGGCAAATATGTGTGGGCTGTCTTCTTTAATGCTTCCTGGAATGTTTAAAACATGAGACCACAAAGAATGCCTGGAATTTACACAGCCTTTTCTTCCTGGAGCCCAAAACACTGACGCTGTATATTTCAGTTATCCTTATGAATTTTCATTAGAAGAATTATCTGGGGTCATCAGTCAATGCACAAAAGAAATTTCACGTATTTAAAATGTGCTATCTTCCTATGGCCCCCAGCATGGTCCATTTATTTTTCTCATTTTCACCCTCATTCCTACCATATGTCCCTGCTACCGTTCCTCTCACATTTCCCTTCTCTTTCTTCACACTTACTTCCATTCACATACTCATGGCCTTCTTCCTAACATACATGAGACTCCACTCTCACCAGCTCATTCATTGTCACACCCTTGTTCTCACATATCCTTTATTTTCCTTCTGTTTTAATCTCGCTCATTAACAATCTTTATTTTTCTATCAATTTGGGAAATAATTCTATCTCCTTAATCACATTTACTCTCCAGTTTTATACCTTTAAGTTCATTCATTCCTAGTATACCCCCCACACACACACCCTTTAACCTACTTCCAAGTCCAGCTCATCTTTGTCAATTCTTTCATTTCTGCGGTTATAATGATTTGCTTTTCTCCTCAATCATCCTTTTTTTCAAGATATCAAAGAGAGTGGGAAAACATCCCAGATGGTATTATTAACAAAAAACAGTGACCAGGAAAACATCAATCCATATGCCTATTTTTTCATCTCTATAAAACATCTTTATAAGAAATGACATAAGCAGAGCTAGGAGGACAGTCTATACAATGACCATGACAAAGTAAATGGATAGAATAACCACCACAGAATGATCAATGTTGAACATTGCAAAATTATAAAGAACAAGCTTGACCCCCAAAAGAAGAGGAGAAATAAAACACCCTTTCCTGTTTCTTTGTGTGGTTTAGGGTTCGTGCGTATGAAACAGTGCATAGAATGGCAGATTTTGTCTGGGTTTTGTCAATGATCAGTTCTGCTGAATTTTTCATCTTAATCCTCTTTTCTTTTTCAATTCTTTGCTATGAGATGGCTCTGTTGGATGGGGGAGAAGAGAGGAAAAGGATCCAAGGGGAAATCCAGGCAACGTACAAACAAAGTATGTCCATTGATATATATTTTAAAGAGTACAATATATACAATGACCACAAGAACATAAATCAAAACGCTAACAGACATTGGAATTCAGATGAAATGCAGTGACCATTATTGGTGTCAGAGGCCCAGTGAGGAATCACACTTCCTACCTCCTGATAGGGACATGGTGGAAGGAGTACAGGTACAGAATGTTAGCTATACCATCAGGTTTGATTCAGTTACTGTCTATCTTGCTTAACCATTTTTCTTGGTCATGAAAGATGTTTCTGTGGAGATTGAAGGGTTCATTTGGGAGTAAAAAAAGCACAAATAAAATTTTTTTCAAATCAATATTTTTCAAATTAAAAAAACCTTCTAATAATGATCAGTGAACATATTTAGGGACTTTTTATTGCTGTTTTTAATAAAGGGTTTCTACTGGTAAGGTATCGTAGGAATAGGTACTCCAAAACATGGGCAGTATTTTTAATTTCTCAGCTTTTTAACTTCTTTTTCAAATGTTGTTTTCCCCTCCCCTCATTAGACTCTGAACTCCCTAAGAACAAGAACTATTACCTGTCTTTGTACCCTCAGTACTCAGCACGGTGCCCAGCATATAGTAGGTGCTTAAAAAATGCTTATTGACTGACTACCTATTCTAATCCCCAGAAGGGGACAGTTGATATTTATTTTGCTGAGTCTTAGGAGGAGAGAAGCCTGGATTGTTTGGGGGAAGCTGTGTGGTGATGACCTCACGTTTCTCTTTGTTCCAACAAAAGCCCATTTTGTTTGTTTGTTTAACATCAATATCCTTCCAGTGATCATGTATGGGTGTGCTATAGAGTATGGAGAAGCACATAGTTGGCTCGAAATTGGCTATGATGAGTGAAGGGGTTATTGGACAGTGAAATTTGTAAGTTCCCAATTTGCAAGCTGGGAGGTAACAGGTATGTAGGCTGTGCACTCTGCACAGTGTCAGAAGAGTTCAAGGAGGGTCCTGTAGCACATTGGATGAGCTCCATCTGGAAGATTTAAAAGAAGATAAGGACAATGGGCACCAGAGGGAGATGTGGGTGGGTGAACTATTGGAGAAAGCAGTCATGGTATTCCAATTTCAGATCCATTGAAATATGGAATTCTATGCCTCTGACTGCTAGAAATCTCTAAAAACCTCTATTATCAACAGCATTAGCATGTTACCCAAATGTTCTTTCAGTGATGATGCTTAAAAAAAAAAAAGGACACATTTTGTCATCAGATGGATGCTACTCGAAACAAAAGAGATTAACCAGTACTTTTTTGTTATATCATTCTGAGACGTGTCCAGAAATTTCTAAAACAACATCTCACATCTATAGCAAACTTAAGCTGCGTCAATTTGACATCAGATAGCCTTGAAGTCAAGTATTATGGAAAAAATGTTCCGGACTGTTGTAGATGTTCTTAGATCAAGTCGTATTTCCCTGAAAAGTGATGTCAAATGCTAAACTAATGAGGGGGAAAACATGAAGAGGGCAATGAATTCTTATCTTAGTTTAAAAGAATTTGGCTTGTATCACTACTCACAAGTTTCCTAATTAGTAATAGGAGATTAGAATTCAATTGTTGGGTGCTTACTAGTTTGACTTTTTAGTGGAGTCTGTAACATGTTTCAGGACTGTAGGAGTCTAAAAGGACTTGAGAGCTGTCACGGGGGAAACTGAGTCCTCAAAACATTGAAAATGGAACTTCCTGGAGTGAGGAGTCTCCAAATAGGGTGAGATTCTTCATGTGGGTACACAACCTGACCCTGCCCACTTTTACCTTTTTGCAAATTGGGGGACTATTGATCCACTGTTCGATTCTTTCCAGGAATCTAGGAGCAATGATTAATCAATCAATCAATAAAGATTTATTAAGTGCCTACTATTTTCCAGGCACTGTGCAAAATGCTACAGATACAAACAGGAAAAAAAAAGAGTGAACGGGAAACTAAGAACCATTAGAGGTGCAGCAGATCCTGGACTACTGACTTCTTATGAATCTGCCACTACCTTGAAGCACTACATGGTGAAGGGAGAGATAGACTATGGAAGTGGGATAGCTGAGGCCTAGAACCTGAGGTAGACGCAGGACTGAGACCCTGGGGTGGCCACTGAAAAAGCAATTCAATGTTTTAAAAATAAGTGTAAGCAACAAAGAGAGAAGAATTTCCCAGACAAGTAGGAAAGGGGGGCTAGAGTCATATTGAAATTTCTATAATTTGATGAAATGTTTCAGAACAATATTCTGTTTCCTTTTTGGCATCCTCTTAAATCAACACTGAATGGTTCCAGCATACTCACTGTGTCAAGAGCCATGTAAGTTTGGGACAACGAAATAGGGAGCAGACTAAGGGCTTATACACAAGTGCCCTCCACCAACTTCTCATTAGGGATATTGAAACTTTTGAGGAAGCCAGCACATGGGCACAGACTACTTTCTGAAGAAACCACTTGGCTGATGGTTTGAGTATAGCACCAGTTGATGGCCTAATTATATATACACCACACTCTCTTGTTTAATTAATTAATTGCTTGATAATAAAGCAACAGTTTGCTTTTCTCTAGACCTGAAGAAAGAAGACATGGGTCATGTGTTTCTACCATTACACAAGTGTCATATCTGGGACATCCCTCAAGGGCACAGGTAACTTGTCCCACTGTCCCACTTTCACGCATGTTTTATCTTTTTAAAAATACACATAGAAGAATATATATTTGAAGTTAAGACTGACATTAGGCATGAAGAGAATAGCATAGTCTTTCATTAGAGAAATAAGATGACTGTCTAAAGAGATTGCTCGAAGCTATTTTTAAGCTTTATCTAATTACTTTTTATAATAATTGACATTTTAATTGAACAATTCCAACAGAGGATTTTGATTTAGATAGAAGCTCAGGAAACTATATAAGTTTTAAATGACATTTAACCCAAAAAATCTCTGATTAACCAGAACTCAGCTAGCAGCCTCAATCTTTTCCTTATTTGCCTTTTAGAAACAGGTAATACAATGGATAGAGCTCTAAGCCTGAAGTAAAAAAGACCTGAGTTCAAATTTAGCATCAGATATTTACTAACTGTGTGACCCTGAGCAAGACACACCCTCTGTCTGCCTCAGTTTTCTCAGCTGTAAAATAATAATAATGACACCTAGCTCCCAGGGTTCTTGTCAGGATCAAATGAGAGATTTGTAAAGCGCTTAGCACCATGACTGGCACTAAATAAATGCTTGTTTCCTTCCCCTAGAAAAAAGAGCAAAAGTTATTTTTAAAGCTAATAATAAGTTTCTTAAAATAAAAACAATTTCCTGGCTGTGTCCTGGGACCAATACATATAATTCCAATTTCTTAGACTTTCCGCGTCTACATCTAAGCTGCTTTACTTTGAGAACTGATATTATCAGATGATCCTAAGGTGATACAAAATCTGTAATAATCAAAGAAAAGCCTTTGCCCCAGAAAATTATTTTTCTTTAAATATATTAAAGAGGTTCTCTGCATGGAAAAGAAGGGATTTTGTTATGGCTTTTTTATGAATCAGGGCTTGATTGATTATTTTGTCAATTGTTGAAATTTAAGAAAGTTGATGGAGAAAATGGTAATAATACAGATTAAATTTAAAGTATGTCCCAAGTACATTTTTTTGAGCACTTGTTAAACAGTTTCCAAAACATTACTGGGTGGAGGGTACTACAGATGTGAAATGTTGCAAGCATTATCAGATGAGGTTACTGCATTATTAATTTTACTTAACCTGCTTTTCTTTGTACAAGAGTTCTCAAGAAATGAGAGGAATCTGTGAATTGTGATGTAAGAACAGAACACAACAATAAAACTTCTTTTTAAAATTACATAATAAATTCACATTTTCATATACAATCCTTTTGAATGATTCTTTTTTATAAACGTTTTTGTTACTTTTTGTAAACATTTTTTTTCAAATATCATAATAAAAAGGAAAATAAATTAAGGAAAAAATTAGTATGGTTGAACTTGACCAAAAGACAATTAATTATTTGCAGATTGCTGAGAAATGAAGGAAAAAGAATCAGCCTTGTCCTTCTGGAAGCTCCTCTGAATGGGTTCTGACCTTATGCCAGTTTGGTCAGCATGCTATGGAAAGACTTAGGTTAATTTATACTCCTTGATGGGGACATGAATGGGGTTAAATGTTCTGCAATATCTCTCCATTCTGTGTTTTTTCAAGAGTTCCTGTTTGTTACTATCCCTTGTATGTCTTTTTCTAGCAGTATCATTGTCTTCCCAGAAGAATTAAGCAATGAAGGATTTTTGTTTTCATTTGCCATTTCTGGTTTTACCCCATCCTAGGTCTTTCCTTCATGACTCAGAGAACAAATATTTAGCTCTTCTTCCTTTTTATGTTTCTCTTTAGTCTTGTATTTGCAAGTTAAATTTTCTATTCAGTTCTGGTCTTCTCATCAAGAATTCTTGAAAGTCCTCTATTTTGCCATGTTTCCATCTTTCCCTGAAGCATTATGCTGAGTTTTGTTGGGTAGGTCATTTTTAATTTTAATCCTAGCTCCTTAGCCCTCCAGAATATCATTCCAAGCCCTTAGAATTCTTAATGTAGAAGCTGCTAAATCTCCACAAGACTTGAATTCTTTCTGGCTGCTTGCAGTATTTTCTCCTTGACTTAAGAGTTCCAGATTTTTGTTATAATGTTTCTGAGAGTTTTGGGGGGGAGCATCTCTTTTAGGAGGTGATTGGTAGATTCTTTCCATTTCTATTTTACCCTCTGATTCTTGTACACTATGGCATTTTTCCTTGATAATGTCTTTAAAAATGATGTTTGGGTTCTTTTTTTGATCATGACTTTCAGGTAATCTAATAATTTTTAAGTCATCTGTCCTGGGTCTGTTTTCTCAGTCGTTTTTCCAATGAAATTTTTCATATTGTCTTCTATTTTTCATTCCTTTGATTTTGTTTTGTTGTTTCTTGATTTTTCATAAAGTCATTGGCTTCTGTTTGCTCAATTCTTATTTTTAAGGAATTATTTTCCTCAGTGAGCCTTTTGTACTCCTTTTCTATTTGACCAATTCTACTTTTTAAGTTTTTTTCTTCAGTGAATTTTTGTGCCTCTTTCCCCATTCAGCCAATTCTCCTTTTTAGGGCATTCTTCTCATTGGCTTTTTGTACCTCTTTTACCATTTGGTCTAATCTGTTGTAAGATGCTATTTCTTCAATATTTTATGTGTTTCCTTTACCAAGTTGTTGACTCTTTTTTTATGATTTTCTTGTATCACTCTCATTTTTCTTTCCAATTTTTCATCTAACTCTTTTACTTGATTTTCAAAATCCTTTTTGAGCTTTTCCATGGCCTGAGACCATTTCGTATTTTTCTTGGAGACTTTGGATGTTGGAGGTTTGCCTTTGTTATCTCCTTTTGAGTGTGTGTTTTGATCTTTCTTGTCACCCTAGTAACTGTCTATTGTCAGATTTTTTTTAATGTTACTTGCTCATTTTTCTAGGTTATTTCTTGACTTTTAATTCTTTGTTAAAGTGGGGCTCTGCTTCCAGGGTGGAAGGTGCATCATCCCAAGCTTCAGGGGTTTTGTGCAACTGTTTTCAGAGATACTTTTAGAGATATATAAGTTTTCATTTCTACCAAAGTGGTATGATCTAAGGAGAGCACTCTTTTTTTGGCCTTGAAAGTGTAAGGAGGGTCCCTCCTCCACTGCGGAGCTGCAAACTCTGGCACGCTAGTGCTCCTCCTGGGACTGCCACCTAGATCCAAGTATGGCAAAGCAATAAAGTCCTACCCCCATTGCCAGCAAAGAGAACCCTATAATCTCCTGATCAGTTGTTCAACCCCCTTTAAAAAAAAGTTCGTGGGCTGAGAGTTCTGGGAGCAGGCACTGCCACTGCTGATTCAATGGCTACCAAGGTCTGTTCTTGGTTTTTCTGGCCTGGTATGTACTGGTGCTGCCTGTACTAGACTGTGCTCCACTTTCACCCAAGTGCAACAGACCTTTCCTTACAAGCTTCTAACTTGTCTTTGGCTGGAAAATTATTTTACCCCATCTTTTTATGGGTTCTTCTGCTCCAGGAACTATCTTATGTTGTTATTTAAAGGTGTTTAGAGGGAATTGGGGGAGACCTCAAGGGAGTCACTGCCTTTTCTCTACCCTCTCACCTATGCATTTTACTATGTCTTGTGGCAACATTTTCTACAGAAAAGCACCCCCCAATTGTATAAGACAAATCAGTGAGAAAATGATTAAGTGGACAGAAATTTCTCTAAGATATGAGGAATACACTGGCTAAAATGAGGCACATTTGTACATACGAGTGACTGGTTATGAGGGCTTATTAAGAAATGTCACATATGCTGATTACTTAAATACTAAGGTACCAAAAAATTACCCTCTTCTCCCTACAAATAATATTCTTAGAACCCCATTGACTCAAAAGGTTTCAAACTGGCTTCACTTGGTGTAATTATAGCAATACTTTTGTAGTTCTGAAATGTATCACCTAAGCTAGGATATGTCATTTCTGGTTGAAGATCTAGGCCTGAGCTTTTACTTAATTTATAATCTAGCTCTTCACAAGTATTCCACAATATAGATCTATGAAAACAATATTTTAATACATACAAGCAATGAATCTTTTTTATTTCTATAATTTCTATTTCAAGTTAATTTTTTAAAAATTAGTTACAACTTGTAGTAATAAAAATTCAATCTGTTGTTATTTCATGTTAAAAAAATCAAAGAAAGGTTAAATTATATTCTATTTATTCTGGTGAATATTCAGGGGCACAGCTTCTAGTGGCAAAGGAAGAGGGGGGAGAGGCTTGCAGGCACAGGTTGGTGCCACCAAGGGATCACAGAACTCTGCTCATGTTGTTCTGAGATTGATAAGAATGGAGCTTTAGGGAAGAAAGTCACTAATGAATATAATGAATATCATTCTTTTAAATTTAATAACTAATGAGTAGCAAATGTTTATGCCTAGCTAAATACAATATACGTATGGGTACCTAGGGGTGTGTGCATGCGTGTGTTCATATATATGTATATATGTGTGCATACATGTATATCTTTGCATGTAGGCATGTACACATTGTAGGTATGCATACACACCCATGTATATGCATATCTACATAAATGCATGTAAATGGTGTGTTTGAGATACAATACTTATATTATTATGTACATACATATGTGCATCCACATGTTAGGTACATGTACCCACATACATATATGTTTATATATTGCATGTATGGATATATCTATATGCACTTATGTATATAGATCATATGTGTGTCTCCATATGTGCACTTGCATGTCCATGCGTGTATATATAAATGCATACAGCCCAATACATATATATACACACACACACCTACATGTATAATTGTATATGTATCTGTATATACATATATATATATATACAGTTCTATGCACATATATTTATATAAACTATATATGTATAAACTTATACAGGGCAGCTACGTAGTACAGTAGACAGAATGCTGGGTCTGGAGTCAGGAAGACTCATTTTCCTGAGTTTAAATCAGGCCTCAGACAATCACTAGCTGTACGACTCTAGACAAGTTTGCCTCAATTTCCTCATCTATAAAATTATCTAGAAAAGTAAATTAGAAACTACTCCAATATCTTTGCCAAGAAAGCCCCAAATGGGGTCACAAAGAGCCAGACACGACTGAAAATGATTGAATAACAACCAAAAAAATATGTTTACATAATACATGAATGTATATGTATATACCTACTTATATGTTTGTGTGAGTTTAACTAGGCATAAATATTTATTATGGGATAAACTATTTACTATACATATGTGTGTGTGTGTGTGTGTGTGT
Source organism: Pseudocheirus occidentalis (assembly GCA_028646575.1). Classification (NCBI taxonomy): domain Eukaryota; kingdom Metazoa; phylum Chordata; class Mammalia; order Diprotodontia; family Pseudocheiridae; genus Pseudocheirus; species Pseudocheirus occidentalis. The sequence continues at coordinate 149,100,389 of CM053596.1, forward strand.
GTGTGTGTGTAGATGGGCTCAGAAATCTTTATCCTACAAATATCCACACGCTTAAGTGGAAAAACATCCGGGTCTATATCTCTCAGTAAACCACAGTCACTGGAAGCCCCAGCCCTCTGACTTACCTGGTGGCAACCTCTTAAATTGCAGACACAGTAATAATTCAGGATGAAACAAATCTCTGAAGGGCTAGTTTTGCAAAGCCCAGGCTGTGGAGTGATGATACATGTCTGTTTCTACTTATCTAGATTTTTCTGGACCTGAAACACACATGACATGTCTCTTGGATTTATTGAACTCCAAATTAGTCACAAAAAGATATTTGCCTTGCCTGAGGAGGCCTAGATAAGAAAATGAAGCCAGGCAAACTGACCAGAAGTTAGCATCTCAAAGGTATAAGTGGCAGTTCACTAAAATCACTCATAGAACCCACTGTAGCCACCTGGTACATTTTTGAGCATCCTGTAGAGAGAGAATGAAAGGCAAAGTGGAAGGAAGAAGGAATCCTTTCACTGAATGAAGACCACAAATACAAAGGAGACAGAGGAATAGACTGTCAGTTGCTAAATCGGGGTTTCTAAGAATAGACTTTCCTTGACAAAGCTACTTAACCTTTCATCATTCACTTCAAAAGTTATCATTTCCAGGATATAAAATTTATCCTGAGCAGACATAGACTGGCAAATGGATTTTAATTTTTCTATTACTCCACCCATGTAAAACTGCAGTCCTGGCTTCCCCAGTATTGAACCAATATATTTTCATGTACTAGACCAATCGCAGACAAGGACCTGCTACCATTATGACTTTTGGTTTTTTTACCTCCCAACATTTTACATGGTCAATCACCTTTTTTTAAATATATAGAATCCAGAGACTTCTCCTACTCCCAAGGTGTGTCCCCAGCAGAAGGCTACCCTGGGGACTCTGTGAGTCCACATGATTTAAGACCATAACTCATGAGCACCCACCAATGTATTTATCTTTAATAGACAAAAGACACAATTAGCTGAAAGCAAACAGATTTGTTAAAACAGCATAGAAAGAAAAGATTAACATTTTCCCCATAAAACTAATATATACTGTCATGTAAATGCACACAGCATCTCTGAGAAAAGTGGACACAGATAAGGAAAACATGTGGCCCTAGTGGAGGGTCAATTCATGCCTCTGATTCTATTGCTCAAAACCCTTCAGTACCTTCCTGTTGCTTTTAGGAGAAAATACAAACCCCATCACCCTAAGTTTTATGGTCTTCAATAACTTGGCTCCAACCTAACTTTCCAAGTTCATTTCACATTAATCCTTCTCCTTGTCATGAATTCTCTATTCCAGTCATACTCGAGTGTTAGCCATTCCCTGAATTCATTCTTCTTCCTCTCATTTACAAGAATTTTCATAGGCTGTACCCCATACCTGGAATATACCATCTCCTCACCTCCACTTCTGCCAATCTTTATTCTCCTTCAAGGTTAGTTCAAGTGCCATTTCCTCCCTCCTCCTCGAATTACCCTATATTAACTCAACTGAATGGTAATTTTATATCTCTAGGTAGAATTTAAGCCCCCTGACGGCAAAAACTATATTGTTTTTGTCTCTGTAGAGCCACCTAGCACAAAGGACTACATGTAGTAGGTGCTTAATGAATATTTATTGAATTAACTTGAACTGAAGCCCTTGTGACCTCTCTCCTGGACTTTTATAAGAGCCTCCTCACCCACTTTTCCTCTCCCAACTCTAATCCAGTCCAAGACATCACTATCAGATTAATTATCTGAATGCATAGCTCTGCTCATGTCACTCGGCTACTCAGCACCTTTGTTTACTCCCTGTTACCTACTGAATAATGCCCAACTCCTTTAGTCTAACATTCAAGGTCTTCTGTAATCTTGTTCCAGCCTGTCTCACCATTCTTATACTAGTCAAACTGGACTCCTACCCCCAAAAAGGAGCCCAGCCTTCTCCTACCTTTACTCACACTGGTTCCTAGAATCAGAAAATGCATGTCCCTGTTGAATTCCTACCCCATTCTTCATGGCCCAACTCGAATGGTACTCCTCTCATGAGGACACAGCATTAAAGTATACTGTGCCACCCCTAAACCTAGTTATAATCTTTCTTCCAAGTGAACTCACAGCACTTTGTATTTTTCTTATGTCTTTAGCATAATTTAATTTGCATTAGAATATAACCTCTACTGTATTGTAAGATCCATTAGAGCAAGAACCATATATTATCTATCTCTATGCTTTGGTTATTGTTGTTATTCAGTCATTTCAGACTCTTTGTGACCCCATTTGGGGTTTTTTTGGCTAAGATATTGGAGTGGTTTGTCATTTCCTTCTCCAGCCCATTTTACAGATGAGAAAACTGAGGCAAACAGCATTACTTGATTTGCCCAGATCACAAAGCTAGTACATGTCTGAGGTCAGATTTGAACTCAAGAAGACGATTCTTCCTGACTGCAGGCCTAGCGCTCTATCCACTGTACCTCTTGGCTGCCCACTGAACTATACAGCTGCCCTGATCTAGTGAACTCTAGAACTTAGTATAATTGTGGTTGGGGGTGGGGGAAGAAAATCAGGGAAGGAAGGGAATAAATATCTATATAGCACCTATTATGTGCCAGACAATGTGCTAAGTGCTTTACAAATCGTGTTTCATTTGATTCTCGCAACAATCTGTTATCTCCATTTTTAAGAAAACTGAGGCAAATGGAGGTTAAATGATTTGCCCAGGGTCACACAGCTAGTGCATGGTTGAGGCCATTTGGACTCAGATCTTCCTGACTTCATATCCAGCTCTAGACAGTGTGCCAATGAATTACACATTGTAGGTTCTTAACAATTGTTAGATGAATGAGCCAATGCTCAGATAATCCCTGACACCCAGCACATAGTAAATATTTAATCAATGCTTTTAAGCTAGTCTGTGGTATAACCCAGATGCCATCTCCTCACCTCTACTTCTCAGAATCTTTATTTTCCTTCAAGGATTAGTCCAAGTGCCATTTCCTCCATGCAGTCTTCTCTGGCCATCCCCTCCTCCTCAAATGACCCTGTATCAACTCACATCACTGGTCCTTCAATCTAGGGAAGGTTATAGAGTAGCCAGGTCAAAGGTCCTGGCAGATTGAAAAGACCTAGTATCCAAGGTCAACAGAAAACTCTCCTCAGATCAAAGGATGCTTATAATACCCAGGTTTTCGACATTGAGTCTAAGACGAGACAGAAGTAGAACAATGTGTCAACTTTAGACCAATCGTCCAGGGCAAAAACAGGAGTCAGCAAAACTTTAAAAAGGAAGGTCACAGCATGGAGCCCAGGCAGTTCAAGAGCATGTGGACATTTGTTATGTTCAGTGAGCTGGGACCACATGTGGACTTTAAAGTCAGGACTGCCAGGGGTATCCCTACCTAATCTAGTCTCTCTGATGAGTCACTGCTATAAGATATACCTGAATAGGATACAACTGTGGTAAAAAAAAAAAGTTGGTAAACACGCATTTATTAAGCACCTACAGTATGCCAGGGACTGTGCTAAATGTGGAGGGTACAAAGAAAGGCAAAAGAGAAAGAAAGAAAGAAAGAAAAAGAAAAAGAAATAGAAATTAAAACAAATCCTTAGTCTCAGGAAGCTTGAAGTCTAAATGGGAAAACATCAGGCAATCAGCTGTGTACAAACAAGATCTATACACTGAAGATAATTAGCAGAGGGAAAGCATTAGAATTAAAGCAAATCAGGAAAGGTTTCCTGTAGAAGGTGACATTTTAGCTGGGACTGGAAGGAAGCCATGGAGGCCAGGAGGCAGAGATGAAGGAAGAGAGAGTTCTGGGCATGGAGGACAGCCTGTGAAAATTACCCAAACTGGAAAATCTGAGTGGAGGATGGACTGCAGAAGGGAGAGACTTGTGGTGGGCAGATCAATCAGAAAGCTTTGCATGCAGGAGATGTTAAGATGTTTGCATGCAGCAGGGTTAGGGCAGTGTCAGAGGAGAGAAGAGGTCACATTCCACAGGAATTAGCAACAGATTGGCTGATGGAGGGAGGTGTGAGAGACAGGGAGGAGTTGAGGGTGACATTTTGGGTGCCTGGGGGAATGACAGCACCCTCAACAGTAATAGGGAAATTAGGAAGGGGGAAAGAGTTACAGGGAAAGACAATGAGTTCAGTTTTGATATAATGAGTTTAAGATATCTACAAGATATCCAGTCCAAGATGTCCAATAATTAGCTGGAGATGTGGGACATTTGGGTACCTTTATCAACACTGATGGATTTCCTAAAATTTCTATAACCTTCTCCTGGACATTGGGTCCCTTCTAAAGAGACCATAGTCCCTTTCACAGAATCTAATGATTCCCATACATTTAAGCATTCCAACAGAATGTAACAGTTCTAAAAGGGATAAATGAAGTAGTTTAATTGCACACAGAGGTTTTCAATGCCAATCCTCTCAGCACTTTGTTCCAAATTGCTGAGGAAGCCCCCATCTACCTGGCCATCCCCAATTTCTCCTCCCTCCCACCCCTCAAAAAAAAGGCTTCTCTATTTTCAGGAAAGAGTATTTCTTTAGAGAATGAGACATGCCTTGCTGCCATGCTCCCCAGGCCATGTGCTTTACTCCTCAGATGTTTCTGCCAAAGCTAATAACACCATCAGTGCACGGTTAACTGAAAGGTCATGGCCCAGTTAATAGCTCTTTCTTGATGTGAGCAACTGTAAGTGTGAGACTGGAGGAAGAGGAGAAGTGAAGTTCATGTCACTGGACCTGTCTGGGTTTGGATTCCTCAATTAATTCAATGTGACCTTTCTGTCCCCGTGTGTCATGTTCTCCTACCCCTTTTCTGAGAGTAGTAACTTTTAAAGTAATTACTCTTGTATCTGATGTGTATCCAGAAGATTACTACAAGTATCGTCATGCAGAAAACTCATTAGCTCTGCCAACCAGTTCCATCTGTGCCAGAATCATCTATGACTCACCTCCTTTACGTTAAAGGTATCCCATCTAAGCATAATAAATTGGTAATCCTTGAGAGATGTTTAGCCACAAAGGATATTTTAACATTTTTTGTTCCTTAAATATTCCCCTGGTGATGCTATGTTTATTCAAATCATGGAACAATACATTATTCAGAGAATTAGAATTGTAAGTGACCCAAATGGCAATGGTGAGATGATAGCACATTGCCAGTGATGATACGTGTAGCACCTGTGACCCTTATACACATGTAGCCTCTCCCCTTCGTGCCACCCCAAACACATTGTGGACTGGGGCAATATCCCCACACCACCATAGTGCAAAAGTCTTCATCAGTGTATTTCTTTTCCCAGACAACCAGAAGATGCATCAATTTGAAGCAAGAGATGTTTAATTAAACAATAGCAAAATAAGTAACAAGAAAGATTCCTTCACCTTCCTCATATCATAGTGGGTATAGTGTCCCACAAATCACCATACCACCAGTGGGAGAAACAACATGCAGAGGGAAAACACATGGCCATTGATCGTGAGTGCTGAAGAGCACATGTGGAGGGAGAATAGATGGCCTGGGCAATCCATACTTCTGCCTCTTCTGCTGGCCCTGCTACAGAGCCACTGATACCCTCTGGTGATGCCAGCAATTAAGAGACCTTCTCCACTGGGATGGGGTCCTCTGTTGTTCTCTTCTCTCTGCTGGCCTCTCCACTGAGCTTTTCTCTGCTACTTTCTGCTGGGCTTTAGCTACTACAGCCTTTCTCCTATTGGCTCTTACAGGTTATAGCCCAGTAGTTATTTGACATTTTTGTGATTTCAAACCCCAATCAACTAGTCACAGAGGCCCTTAAGTATTTTAAGTCTTTCTTTTTAATTATTTTGTCTGCCGCCACTCACTTGTGATACTACAGTCTGAGTTATGTTCTAAAGTTTTGTTTGTATTTAATTTTCTTTTGTACCCCTGAATTGAGAGTCTGGGTTCAATTCAAATAATCCTGGGAACTCTACATAGTAAAACTGCAAAGGAGTAGAGTGAAACTGGAAAGATTCTTTGCAACCTCCATAATGCCCCTGGTTGCCATGCAAACCAACTTCACTGAAAAGGAGAGAGGGAAATGAATGCCTTTCAGCTTTTTATTGAGCAACCAAAACCCTGACACCTGCATGCAAGAGATGGAGGAAACAGTACCATCCAAGAAAGGTCTAATTAGACAAAGATCCAAGTAGATCACAGCGAAAATGATACTCTTCTGCATTAGAATATATGACCCTGAGCAAGTCATTCAAACTTGTTTGACTCAGTTTCCTCATATGCAAAATGAGCTGGAGAAAGAAATGGCAGACTACTCCAGTACCTTTGCCAAGAAAACCCTAAATGGGGTCACAGAGAACTGCACACAACCGGAAAACGACTAACTGAAGTTCCTGACTCCAGACGTAGCACTCTGTCCTCTGTGATACCTAGCTGCCCAATTCCTCTTTAGGCCTTTTTAAGAAAATGTAGACATCGCACAAAGAGATAGGCATTTAAAGTTCCTAATATTTTACTGTGCCCAAGGAGAGCTCTCTGGACACCTGAAAAAGGGTTTCTTGAAGCCTGGATGTTAGAAGTGAAGAAGACAGAAAGAAGAGACTAGAGGTAATATTTTGCTTCAAACATATATAGTAGTAAATCCTTTGCAACTTAGTATGAACGAGTTTGTCACCTCTTAGAAAGATCAGGCGTCTACTAACAGAAATGTTTATATTTGGCTAAAAAAGAGGAATGGGGTCAGGCAGGAGCTGTAGCTACAGTATTCTGTGCTTTGCTTGAGATTGCAGTGAACTATTACCCTTAATTATTTTTCACATCAACTGTTGCTTAGTCACATTTCACCTCTTCTGAACACTTGAAAATGAATTTTTGAACTTGTGTAGCAAACTCTATGTTTACTCCCATTATATTTCACCTTATTAACTTTTAATTCCCAGTGAATTTTTTTTAATTTTGCAGATTCTGACTCTGCCATCTAATTAAATTAGCTATTTTCGTAGTGTCTGCAAATTTGAAAAAGAAGCTTCTATGTCTTTATCCACAGCACTGATAAAAAAATATTGAAAAATTAGGTCCTCCTTCAAAATATAATTCTTTTGAAATGTTGTTAGAAACCTTTCTTGAGGTTATCAACCATTAATCATTACTCTTTTCATTTAGTCATGGAGTCAGAGAATCTCAGAAATGCAGGAGTCGAGATATTTAGTCTAACTCATACCAGCTGGAGAATTCTCTTCATAAGATACTCAACAAGTTGGTTGGAGGTTGTCCTACATTCTCAAAGAGGACCAAAATGAGATCATTATGTTGGAGTCAAGGTCTAGTGTGTCCCACTGTGACTGATCAGACCAACACAAGCTCAGAAGGCTCTACCAGAGGTCAGGCACAAATAGTCCACGTGAAAATTTGGAGTGAAGGTGTCCCTTCATTTGCTCATCTCACATTTCTTTTGAGCTATTACAACTCTGCTTCACTCATAGAGCACAAAACCTTTGATGCAGGCACACTATGCCAGGTGGTCCTGTGCTAGTGTCTCTCATGTCTCATAGTTGATTACAAAGTTCTTAGGAGACAGCTTGAGAGTGTCCTTGTATCACTTCTAACCTCCATGTGAGTGCGTACCCTGTGTGAGTTCTCTGTAAAATAATCTTTTAGGAAAAATGTATGTTAGGCATTTGAACAATGTGGCCAGCCTGTTGGAATTGTGCTCTCTGCATAGAGTTTGAATGCTTGGCAGTTTAGCTCAAGAAAAGATGTCCGTGTATGGTACCTCATCTTGCCAGGTAATCTTCAGAATCTTCCTAAGACAATTGAAATGGAAAAGATTCAGTTTCCTGGCATGGAGCCGATATACTGTCCAGGTTTCACAGGTATACGACAATGGGAGCACAGCACCTCTGTAGACCTTCGATTTGGTAGGCAATCTAGTGCCTCTTCTCTGTCATACTGTTTTTCAGGGCCTCCCAAATACTGAGCTAGCTCTGGCAATGTGTGTGTCAACTTCATTATCAGTGTGTATATCCCTGGAAAATATACTGCCAAGCTAAGCGAACTTATCCACGGCATTCAAAATTTCCCTATTTACTATAATTGATGGTTCCATCAGTTGGTGCAATAGACCCTTCCTGTCAGCCTGCCAGGCTGCCTTCATCAGGAGATTTGTTTCTCTCTGTCACTTTGTGGATTCTGTAGCTCTAAAATTAGTTTACAGTTATAGACAATAGAGTCATTTTTTTACAGGTATTGGAAATGGTTGGAGTCGGAGCTCAAGTCAAGTTGGTGCTTTTATTCTGCCATCTTGGCTCCTCCCCCTGTCATGAAACTCACAAACAATACTCATGAGCTTCCATGGGCAACCAAATTTTGCCATGATCTTCGCATATGAACTCATGAATATGAGTCTTCTTTATTCCAAGTTCAGTGTTCTGTCCACTGTACTACCTAACTGCCTGAAATCAGAAAGACCCCAGTTTAAAGTCCACCTCAGACACTCACTATGTGACCCTGAACAAGTCACTTAACCCTGTTTGCCTCCATTTCCTTATGTGTAAAATGATCTGGAGAAGGAATGGCAAACCACTCCAATATCTTTGCCAAGAAAATCCCAAATAAAGTCATGAAGAGCCAGACATAACCGAAATGACTGAACAACAAAAAGAGATTAGTTAAGCCAAAGGAAAAGTTACTATAAAGAAATCAGGTGGAAAGATATTTGGAATTATGGCATTTTTCTAGCTTCCCTAAAATCATACAGTCTAGACCACGACCTACTCTGCTTTTTTGGAGCTGGTGTTGTATAGTAGATGAACATAGAACTTGGAATAAGATTTAGGCACAAGTCAGTCAGTCAACAAGTATGTATTAATTCCCTTCTATGTGCCAGGCACTGTGCTAAGCACTGGGGTTATAAAACAGGGCAAAAAATATAATGGGTCCTTGCTCCATCACTTAACTATTATCTACTACCTACCTTTATCGTCACAACTGTGTGACCTTGGTCAAGTCACTTATATTCTCTGAGTCTAGTTTCCCATCAAATGGGGATAATGTTTGTCATACCTGACTTGTGTGATTACTATTCATTCATCCGTAGTCCTTGCATTAGAGTTTTTCTTTTCTGGTAAGAGACACAGTTGTCTTGTGGTATCACTGCTATCATGATAAAAAAAAAACAAACAATCCAGGAACTTCTTACTTAAGGTACTGCATTTCACCGTTGCTGCCTTTAGTAGTAGTAGTAGTAGTAGTAATAGTAGTAGTAGTAGTAATAGTAGTAGTAGTAATAGTAGTAGTAGTAGTAGTAATAGTAGTAATAGTAGTAGTAGTAGTAATAGTAGTAATAGTAGTAGTAGTAGTAGTAGTAATAGTAATAGTAGTAGTAGTAGTAAT
>CM053596.1:149110287-149140303 GCA_028646575.1 Pseudocheirus occidentalis
GGCAGGGGACAAAGGGACAGGGACAAAGTAGAGAATAGAAGAAGTGGAGGTCAGGATAAGATGGAGGGAAATATAATCAGTCTTTCACAATATGTCCATTGTGGAGATGTTTTGCATAACTATACATATAAGGCCTGTATTGAATTTCTTGTCTTCCCAGTGGGGGTGGGTGACAAGGGAGGAAGGGAAAGAATCTAGAATTTAAAAGTTTAAAATCAAATGTTTAAATATATATATATAATAATTATTGCTATTATTTACAACTGGGAATGCAACTGGGAAATAAGATATACAGGCAGTGGGGTAGGAAGATCCATCTTGCCCTACCAGAAAGTCAGAGGGGTGAAGGGGGAGGATATAGGAGAGAGAGCAGATTGGGGGAGGGGGTATACAGTGGGATTGGTGTTTTGGGGTGGTAGGTAGGGGAAAGACAGGGGGAAAATTTGTAATTCAAAATCTTATGGAAATGAATGATGTAAACTAAAAATATTAAATAAATAAATTTTTTTAAAAAGAAGGAAAAAAAAAGACCATACACAATCTTTCAATTGAACCTCGCAGTGGTTAGACCCACCACAGACCATTTTGTTGATGAGGAGACAGATTCAGAGAAGTTGAATGATTTTCTTACAGACACACAATTAGCAGGACCCATGTCTTCTGATTCCAAGTACAGAGTTCTTTCTGCTACACCATGAGTCAATCCAAAGCTTTTAGGGAGCCTTCAGTCTGTTATTGTTGGGTAAATGGAAAAGGAGATTCCAGCTATCATATTTTCCTGATTGAATATAGATGGTGTTTATAACTCAAAATTTCTGAGGGTGACAGCAGTTAACAAACCTTTAGAGATAGATTTTGGTACTGTTTGCATTCTGATTCACACCCAAAAAGCATCTGGGCCTGAGTCCATGAGAAGCAACTGTGTTGGGGGAGGGGAGGCTGTGGAGTCTTGGTCCTCATTAATGTAGGAGAAGCTGTAGCTAGGGTCTCTAAGGCATCCTTTGGGTGAGTTCAAATGTAAGGTGGAAGGGATGGGGTCCTAGTTACCTTTTTAAGCTATTTTTCAGTAGTATCTAACTCTTTGTAACTCCATTTTTTTTTGGAAGAGATACCAAAGTGGCTTGCCATTTCTTTTTCCAATTTGTTTTACAGATGTAGAAACTGAGGCAAACAGGATTAAGTGACTTGCCCAGGATCACACAGCTAGGAAGTGTCTGAGGCCATATTTAAACTCAGGGAGATGAAGTTTCATAAACTTACTCAAGGCCAAGCATATATCCTGGGTCAATGCCATCTCTTTTCTAGGGAAGCTTATTGATTTTCAAGACTGTTGAATGAAATGTTTTTGTTGCTCTCAGGAGCGCCCTCCAGTTGCCCCTTCCTCTAAATCCTTGTCTCCAATAACCATAGCCTTTTTTTTTGTTCCACATCAACCAAGTGTAGAATCAGAAGTTACACGTTTATTGTCCTTCCATGCACCTCTGCCTTGCTTGTCCTCGTCAGTTCCTTCATTCAGTCATTAAACATTTGTAAATACCCACTATGAGCAAGACACTTTGCTAGATCCAAAAGAAGCAAAGAAAAAAAAATAAAGTCTGCCTTCAAGAAGTTTGAATTCTCCTAGAGGGAGGGGCATGTTAGAGAAGATGCAACATACACATAAATAAGTAAATTTAAAATGCCAAGTCCCTTTAGAGGAGTATTAACTGTGGGTTGGGGGGGCAGCTAGGTGGTGTAGTGGATAGAATGTGGGACACAGAGTCAGGAAGACGTATCTTCCTGGGTTCAAATCTGGCCTCAGACACTTACTTTCTAGCTGTGTGACCCTGGGCAAGTCACCTAACTCTGCCTCAGTTTCCTCATCTGTAAAATGAGCTGGAGAATGAAATGACAAGCCAGTCCAGGATCTTTTCCAATAAAACCCCAAATGGGCTCATGAAGAGTTGGACGCGATTGAAAAATGACTGAATATCAACAACTATTGGGGTCAGAGGGATCAGAAAAAGCACTAGGTAGGACGTGATGCATGAATTAAACCTAGAAGGAAACTAGCCATGGATACTGAGAGGCAGGCTAAGGAAGGTCTGCTTTTCAGGAATAGGGAAAGGCATGGAGGTGGGAGATTGGAATGTTATTTATGGGGTACTATAAAAAGTCAGTTTGGCTGTAAGGTAAAGGACACACGGCAGTTACGTGAAATCAATCTGACAAGAGAGTCTGGTGGCAGAATGTGAAGGGTGTTTTCTCAACGCCCCAAAGGGGAGATTGTACGTTATTATAGAGGCAATCTGGAGTCCCCAAAGCTTCCTAAACCAGGGACTGACCTGGTCACACCTGTCCTTTCACAGCTAGGGGAAGGGTAGATTGGAGAGAGAAAAGACCAGGGGCAAGAAGACCAGTGAGGAGGCTATGGCAGTCGTCCAGGCAATTTCCACTAAATTCCACTGAATTCCAATAAAGCCCAGCTTGCCGCCAAAATGAGGTTTCTGTGTGGTACATCTGTTAGGATTCCCTTATTCTGACACATCTGTTTATCTCAAACTCAAGTTCAGTGACTTTATTGCCAAGACGGAATTTATACTCCTAAGAGTAGTTGAGTAGTTGAATGAACACAATTAAGGATGACCCATATGACCTTTTGGGGAAGAGTTGTTTTTGTTTTTGTTTTTTTGCTTTTTGGAGGGAAATTGGGGTTAAGTGACTTGCCCAAAGTCACGCAGCTAGTAAGTATGTTAAGTGTCTGAGGTCAAATTTGAACTCAGGTCCTCCTGACTCCAGGGCTGGTGCTCTATTCACTGCGCTACCTAGCCAATCCTCTTCATAAACTTTTTTGGAAGGAAAACTTACTACCTCTTGAGGCAGCCAGTGTTTCTGGATGGTTCTGTTAGGAAGGGTTTTGGGGGATTTTTTTTTCAACACCAGCCTAAATCTACCTCTCTGCAACTTCTGTCCCTTGGTCCTAAGTACAAACAGTCCAATCAATCAGTAAACATTTACAAAGCACCTACTATGTGCCAGACATTGGGCTAAACATTGGGGATACAAAAATAGACCAAAGATAGTCCTTGCTCTTCCAGGACTGAATCGAATGTGTATAAACCCGGAGCTTCAGTTCTGAGTCTTGGGTCATATTGACAGACCATCCCTTCAATAATTTCTTCTGAAGTTTTGTCAAGAATTAATCGAACTCAATGGCCTCTCTTCTCTTCCTTAAAAAAAATCAGGATATTTGTACTTGTTGAGCCATAAAATCAAAGAATTTTAGGGCTGGAAGTGACCTCAGTGGCCATCAAGTGGCCAACCATAGCAGAACCGCACTGTGACATGCCTAACAAATGGACATTCAGTCTGCTTGGAGACCTCCCTCCAAAAAGGAGAAATCCACTACTCTCCCACACAGCTCATTCCACTTCTGGGGAGTTATTAGCAACTCAGGGAATTGGGAAAGGCTTCATGTAGGAGACAGTACTTGTGTTAAGCTTTGGTTGTTTTTTGTTTTGTTTTGTATTTTATTTTATTTTTAACACCATTTATTATCTATTGCTACCCCTCACCTTTAAACAAATTTTAAAAACTTTCAAGAAAATATGAATAGTCTAGCAAAACAAATCCCCACATTAGCCTTGTCTTTAAAACTACATGCCTCATTCTGTCCTCATTTGACAAGAAGTTCCTAGCATGTTTCATGTGCAACTCTCTGGGACTGTGGTTTATCACTGCTTTGATCAGAGTTTTAAAGTCTTTCCAAACAATTTTTTTTTATTGTTGTTGTTCAGTCATTTCAGTACTGTCTGACTCCTTGTGATTCCATTTGGAGTTTTCTTGGTAAAAATCCTGGAGAGGTTTGCCATTGCCTTTTCCAGCTTATTTTAAAGATGAGGAAACAGAAGCGATCAGGGTTAAGTAACTTGTCTAGGATAACAGAGTTTATAAGTGTCAGGGTGGATTTGAACTCAGGTCTTCCTAGCTCCAGGCCCAGTGCTCTATGCAATTGTTCTTCTAGTTCTGCTGACTTCATGCTGTACCAGTTCTCTATTTCCTTTGAAACTGTCTATTCCATCATTTCTTGTGATAAATTATATTCATATACCATAATTAACTATTCCCCAATAGGTGGGAAACTAATTTTTAGTTTGGGCCTACTATGAAAAGAGTTGCTGTAGATATTTCCATATATATGAATCTTTTCCCTCTTTTTTCCCATCTTTTTGGGAACATAAGGATAGTAGTCATACTGTTGGATGGAAAGGTATGAAAATTTTAGTCACTTTTGGGGCATGGTTTTAAATTGCTTTCCAGAATGACTGGACTAAGTCACATCTCTTTGAGCCGAGCTTTGAAGGAAGAGAGATTTTCTAAGAGTGAGGGAGCTGAGGAAGGAGTGAACTCTAGGAGGGGGGAACCATATAAAGGTGTTGAGATGAGACATGGGAGTGACTGGAAGAGTAAGATGGTCAGGATGAATGCTTTAGGAATCTTACCCTGGTAGCTGTGCTTTGGGTTATCTGCAAAGCTGGTGAGTGTGCCATCTGGTTCTATGGTAATTCTCCCAGTCTCCATGGTCTCTTTTCTTCTTTTTAAAAGCTTGAATTTCTTTTGTTGATATCTTTTGTTTTGTAGCACTTTTATTTTCAAATATATTCCTCCCCTTCCCCTATCCAATGAATCACCCAACTTTTTTTTTTAGCAAAGAATTTTAAAAAAAATGGAAAAAGCAGTTTAACAAATCAACCAACGCCCCAAAGGAAGCTCCCATTACATACAATATTCAATAGTCTCTCACCTTTGCAAAGAAGGTGCATTTTCTCAACTCTTCTCCAAGGCCAAGTTTGTTCATTATGGTCAGTGTTCAATTTTTACTTCCTGTTCTTTCTGTTTATATTCTGTTGGTTGATTCTGCTTACTTCCCTTTGCATTCACTTTCTGTGTCTCTGTGCTCAAAGCAACCATATCTTCTGGGTGGTGGTTGTTGTTGTGGAGGTATTTCATTTAGTTAAGTCAAATGATTTGATTTCATTGACAGCACCTAGATATTGACAGTCTCTTCATTTATCTTAGGTTTCAAGCCCTACAAACCATCTGCATTCTCCCTTCCTGTAAAAATAAATTAATTCACCATGGCTGAGGAAAAATAGAATAGAACAAAAGCTGAAAAGAAATCGCACCCTTATAAATTATACTTATCATTCATCTCCACTCAGTTTAATCTGTGCTTTAGTGATCTGGGCACTATTTTTACATGTGACATTCTTTTGTATGGATCCCTCATTATCTGATCTTGTTTTCATCACTAAAAAAAACCTCAGGCTTGTTCTATGATTTCCCTATGCACATGTACAAGCCTCTGGCTAGCTCCTCTTTCTTTTCCCCACTGGAATCATTCTTGAGAACTTGTTAAATTTGATCATTTCTACCTGTAAAACATCTCTTATACAGCTCCTCTTCTCTCCACTCACATAGTCACTACCCTAATTTAGCCCCTTTGCATGTCTCTCCTCTCCTGTGGCAATGGCTTTTAACTGCTCCTTGCCTCAAGTCTCTTCCCACTCTCAGCCTTATTTCGCTCCATTGCCAATGAGATTTACATAAAGTTTAGATCTGGTCATGTCACATTCCTACTTGTAAGGTCAAATAGAAAGTCCTTTGCTTGGCATTCAAAGCCCTTTACAAGCTGACCCCTTCCAATCATTCCAGTCTTTATACTTTGTTTCCCCTCTTGTTCTGCATAATCCAACCATACTAGCCTAGTCACTGTATATTCAGTGTGTATCTGCAAGATATTCTGTCTTTGCCTTTGCACTGGATGTCCCTCCATCCCTGGAAGCCTCTCCTCCTCACCTCCACCGTTCAGAACTCTTGGCTTCCTTCAAGACAGCTTGATTTGCTTCCATTGGAGGTCCTTCACTTCCCCTCTCCTCTCCATGTGTCATAGATTGCCTTTCCTCTCTAAGGCTGCCTTTTGTTTTAGCCCGTGTTTATCTTGTACTTAGATATTTACATGTTGTCTCCCTCACTAGAATGTAAACTTCTTCAGAGCAGAAACTATTTTTGCCTTTCTTTGTTATCTCTTGTTCTCAGCACAGAGCCTGGCACATGTAAGCGCTCAGCAAATACTGGTTGACTGCCAGAGAGCTTACCATCCACCTTGGACTGACTTTCCCTGTAGCATAATGGGCCATTGGATCGTATTTTTTCTTGAACCCTTTGAGATTCATTTCCCCAAATCCAAGGTGTGTATTATAGGAGAGAAAAAGTCTGCACAGCCTATGACAAATTCTTTCATTTCCTTTGAAGTTCCCATAATTTTTATTGAAGCAACTAGTTACTACTTGTTAATGCAAATCAGGTGCAGAGAGACAACTCTGTCACTTTCTCTCCTTGAAGAATGGAGTAGAGGGAAGCTGTGCTGGGAAGATTACTAGGGTTAGAGACAGTAGATTCAGTTTCAAGTCATCTTTTGTCCCTTGTTAGTTTTCTGACCTTGGACAAGTCACTTGGTTGGGTCAATTTCTTTAACTGTAGAGTGAAAATAATAACAATATTTGCAGGACAGCAAGGCTGTTGGAAGGATCACAGTCATTCTTTCACTTTGTAATTATAAATCACAAATTTACCATTACTTGTAAATTTTGTCAATTACTTTGTAAGTTTCAAAATACTCTAAAAATGCATATTATTATTACTATTATTATTATTATTATTATTATTATTATTATTATTATTATTATTATTATTATTTGGCTTTTTGGAGAGGGGAAGGCTGGGCAATTGGGGTTAAGTGACTTGGCCAAGCTCACCTGGCTAGTAAGTGTTGTGTCTGAGGCTGGATTTTATGTTATTATCGTTATTGTGAATTCAATAGATATGACTTTTAATCAAATTAAAACCAGGGTTAATCCTTTTCCTTATTCTTCAAATTGAGAAACATTTGGTCTTCAGGTCAATGTGTGTTATGCATTCATAAGTAACCTAGCTCTGTTGTAAGTGCCTTCTCAGAAAGGACAATCATGAGAAGTCAATGCCTTTGTTTCTTGTTTCTTTTCTTTCTTACAACCCCTGTTGGCCTCACAACCTTTCTATGCTTTGTGCTTGCTTTACATTGGCCTTCCCTGATCAAGATTGCACTTGGTTTAGTAGAAGAAAGAAGTCCAATGACTTAGGGTAGGTCTTGCAATTAACCTTCAAGACCAAAGTTGCAGTGTACCCTGTGCTGAGATGAACTCAAGAAAAACAAAGGGGCTAGAAGCATTCATGGATATAAACCTAGGCCATCTACTACGGTATCAGTGAAGAAATACCTGGCAAATTAAAGAGGGGATTTTAAAGAATCATTTCCCATATTAGCAAGGTTAAGTGGCTTTTCTGCTTTCAGTGAGTCTCCCAGGTGTTTTGTGCTGGAAATAACTGCTTTCTGGGGAACACAAGACACTCAGGATGATTACTAAGCAAATGCCACTGAAACCACAAAGCATCACTAGAGTGGCCTTTATTTTTCTAGAAAGAGTGGTCTTTGGGCTCCATTGCTATGGGCATGGACCAAACTTAGTAAGGTAATTTCATTTTAAAATGCACAAAGAAAGAATGACTCCCAAGGGGTTTGCATCATCAATAAAGGGCAAGTTGAATTATTTGCTGAGTACTGAATGGGTTATACTCCCAAACCTGTGCTTTAATAATAAAATTTGGAATTTGCCAGAATGATATGGGGAGTGAGCAGTTAGGAACAGAATTAGGCTAGTCCTGAAAAGATGAATAAGTACTAACAAAGGAAAAGACAATATATTACATATGAACGAATATACTATAGTAAATACTATATAGTATATTCTGTAGTATATAGTGTAAACAGCCCTAAGGCAAGTAGATGGAGGACAGGAGTCTATACAAGTGGGATGAGATTAAGAAGAACAAAAAGGAGTGACAATGGAATATTTTGAGGACTTAGATGAAATTGCAAGGACACAGTGCAAAAATAAGTTTCAAGTCCTACAATTAAAAATCCCATGGTTTTTGTCATTGTTGCCTATGAAAATAAGCACATTGAACTTAAGTGGCTGGTTCTGTGCTTTGAACGCCTACACAAATGGAAAGCATTGAAGTTGCATTAAATGTGAATGAATGAAAAAGCATTTATTAAATCCATGTGCCCAGATACCATGCTAAGCACTAGTAACACAAATATAGAAGTGAGCCAATCCTTGCCTTCCAGAAGCTTCTATTCTAATAGTAGGAGACCACTCATCAGGGGAAATAGTAACCAGGGAAAGGTGTTTTGACCTGAGAAGTCAAAGGTTTGGTGAGTCCTAGAAGTAATGGCAGCGTTGATTTTGGGTTGGAAAATGACCAAGCTGGAAAAGCATGATGATGTTAATGAGCATGACTGGGTCTGGAGGCATCTAGATATGGTGAGGTCTCATCAGTCAGGGCAGTCCAACCTCCCTAAAGAAGATACAACTTTCTTCCATGATTGTAAATCCAGATTTCACATAAACTAAAGATCTGATTTTGGTACATAGCACTCTTGATCCGGAAGGGACCTTAGACACCATCTGATTAAACCTCTTTGTACTACAGAAGGAAGTAGGGAGTAGAGGTTCATAGAGATTAAATGAATTGTCTAAATGCTAGTTTGTGGCAAAGCAGGAGCAACTCAGGTCTTCTCATTCTCAGTTCCATATTCTTTCTGCCATGTTGCTCCAATTCTGATAGAAGAGTGGCCCAAGTTCAAATACATTCACTGCATCCCATTCAGCTACTTGGCTTGTCAAAATGATCAGTTCTGTCTTAATGAAGGCTTTGAGAATTGTTTTAGGGATCTTTGCAATCTGTAGCTGACTTTGCCTTCAAAAACTCAAGATTGTTGATTTGGGAAATAACACATTTAAAAACAATACACACTTTGATAAATAAGAATTTCTTCTTAAAGACATGTAATATATTTATCAAAAGGAATAAAGCAAACTATTTTGGGGATCTATTCACGCCACTCATAAGAAGATGGAGAAGGATTATCTCTTTCACTAGTTTCAATGGATATTGAAACCAAGGTAAAGCTTCAAGCGCATTAAGGGGAAGGAAAAGATTGTTAGTGCCAAGAAGCCTCTATGAGCAATTCATGTTTCATCATTAGAATGCTGAAGCTGTACTTGCCGGTCAGAGACGACGAGCAAGAACATGGCTGTCCCCAGTTTTTATTCATTCTGATAACTTCCACATTAGCAAAAACATTATTTGTGAAAATATAGTGAATATCGAGTGAAAACTTCCACATTACCATAAACAGGGAAACAAGGCAATTTGAGCTACAGAAGCAGGAAGACATTATAGCTGCCAAGAACCCCAACACAGGCATTAGTCTCTCCAGATCTCTGGGTCTACCTGTAGGAAATCTATAAAAGAAAGACAGACTAGAGAGATGAGTTGAGAAAGCGTGACTCCTCTTTGCAGAGATGAGGGGCCATGGGTGTAGAATATTGCGCACACTGCCAGACGTGATTGATGTGTTGATTGGTTTTTTTGCTGAACTTCTTTTTGCTCTTTCTCCTTTTTATCTTTGTTATAAGGGATGGCTTGCTGCTTAGGGGAGAGGTGGGGGGGAGTAGATTCAGAAATGATGATCTGAAAACAAAAGATATAAATAAAAACACAACATTTTAATGAACAATAGGCATCTTAAATGCTTTCTACGGACCAGCACATCCCTGGCAAAGTGAATAGAGGGCCAGGCCTGGAATCAGGAAGACCTGAATGAAAATCCACCCTCATACTAGCTGTTTGAGTCACTTGGGCAAGTCACTTAGCCCTGTTAGCCTCAGCTTTCCCATCTATAAAATGAGCCGGAGAAGGAAATGGGAAACTACTCCAGTATATTCGCCATGAAAATCTCAAATGGGTCCTGAAAAAATCACACACAACTGAATCACCCGAATAACAACAAGAACAACAACAAGAAACCCTAAGAAAATCTAGGAAATTGAGGAAGATTGTTTTCAACCTTCTCAACCTCTCCTTTCTAATTACTTTCTTCCCCTCAATCTTCGTTCTAGTCCCTTCATATATCCATTGTCCTCATTCTCCCTCTCTTCTTCCTCCTATCCAAATCTGCTATACATAAGATTGTTATTCTCACTCAAACTATGATATAGATTACTGATATAATTTTAAGTTTGTATATTTGCTGCTATTTTTTACATTTTATAAAAACTAAACAAAACCTAACCAATCAATTTTCCTACTCTGTTTAAGGCGCAATGGGTATCCAAAAAACAACGATGTATATTCTGTCATTTATAAGTAGAAGCCTGCATTTGTACTAATAATACAATAAATGATCAGTGAAGAGAGATCTCCTCCCATTGGGATGTTACAGGAAGGCTCCAGAGGTGAGATAGGATTTTAGAGGAGCATTAAATCATAGGTAAGATTTGCACAGGCAGAGCAGGGAAATGGCAATGTAAAGGATTGGGGGATGTGACCTTTAAAAAGTTCAAAAGACATAGTTTCTGGGTGATTAATCATTTTCTTAATAATGCTAGCATATTATTAATAAAAGAGATCAGTGGCACTCTCAAATGCCAAAGACCCCTTCAATGCTTATATGCCCTTGGAAGGCTGAGTGTTCCTGAGAGTAGCAATCAATTCTGATCCATTAACAATTAATGAGAGAATAAATATCATGAGATATGGGTTCATTCTAATGAGAGTGTTGGGTGTTAGTGACTGGAATCACCCGTCTTGGTCAAAGAGCCTTTCAAATTTCCACATCATCTACCTGATAAAAGGGAAAATTCACATTTTCTCAGACCTGTCTGCGTAAACATAATAAACAAGAACCCACCCATTCATCTAAACTTTGAAGGAGAGGAGCAATAGAAAGGGACATTTCATTTCTTTTTGAAAATTTCAAATGAAGAGTGAAAAATCAGGAACTGGGGAGTCTTAGAACTCTAACTAATAAAAGGAAGTTGCCTGAGCTTTCTCCAGTTTCCCTCAAACCAACTTTAAATCAAGCCTCAGAACAAATTCTGGAGTGACAGAACCCACAAAAAGAAGGGGTAAGACAATTTTTCAGTCCAAGATAACTTTGAAAAACTGCAGAAAAGGTCTGTCTCACTTGAGTAAAAAGGGAGCATAGTTCAGTACAGGTGGTGTCTGTGCAAGCCACCAGACCCCTACCTCCAGAACAGATCAGCAACTGAGGACAGCACAACAGGCCAGTGGCACAGTGGACCAGCTGCTGAGACCTCCAACCCCAGCACAATAGGTAACTCATCAGTCCTGGTGCATGAGTGGGCCAGGTGACCCTAGTGCAGCAGGTGAGCAGCCAGCTTCCAGGGTCCCAGCCAGCTCCCAAGCCAATGACCAAACTTGTGGTCTCTTTCGCAACAAGCTTGGGACAGTGCCCCCCTCTGCACCAGTCACAAAATAGGCTGGAAAATGAGCAAAAATTTAAATGATATGATTTATGAGATTTATGAGAAATAGCATTTGATAGCAACAATACTATTTAAATTTAATTAATTAATAAAAATTAATTAATTTCAGGGCTTAAAGTTTTGTAACATATTTTAGTCCTTCCTAAGATTCCCACTAGAGTCCTTTTGCACACTGTGATTCATTTTTCCTCTTGTATATTTCTAGTTAGTGTGTTTTAATTCTCCTGGTTCTGTCTTTTCTTTTTTTTGTTTTTGCATTCTTTCATAAAGGTCTTTCTAGATTTCTTTATATTCCTCACAATTGTCTGTCTTATTTACTGACAAAAAATAGGCATAACAGAGATAAGAAGCAAAGAAAAGGAGAAAAAAATGGAGCAGATCTGGGACAGGTGATTTCCAGAGAGAATAGCTGAGAAATGGATTCAGACATGTGCCAGGGATCCCCAGAGGGGATCTGTTTTCTATCACTTCCTTACTCGCTGCCAGGTTCCTGTCTTTTTTGTTCCATTTTGTGAATGTTTTTAAAAACACCCCAAAGGTGTGGGTGTTTTCACAAAAGAACTATTTTCAAAATCTCTCCATCCTTAAGTCTGTGCCACACCATGAAATGCCTGTATGCCTTGATACTAGAGCCCAAAATAGCATAAATAATACCGACAGGCCAGAGAGAGCAGGAAGGATGTTCCCCTTACACATGGAGAGGCCAATATTTGGCTTTGGGCAGATTCACAGGGGTCAGGGGCCAGGGCCCAGAGCATATTTTTGCAAAGTTCTATGATCATAGCTTAGCTAAAGCTCTAGAAGTGGGGAGTCTTAGAATTCTAATAAAAAGATGACAGAACTGAAAGGCTGGGGACCTGGGGTGAAGAAGCAAAAACCTGAGAACAGAAACAGCTTATTTTTTTTCCTCTTGCCTCCCTTTATACTTAATTTGGGTTTCAAAGACAAACTTCAATTTTGCTGTGAGAGGATTTGATTTCTGACCTCTTTTTTATAGAGAAAAAATCATATCCAAGTCAATGAGAACTTATTAGTCATTATTTCAAGCACTTATTATTATTCTGTGTCAGGTACTGTGCTAAACTCAGGAAATCCATAGAAGAATTTGTGATCTTGTTGATCTTGAAAATTTACTTCAACAAGGCAGATCTTAACCCACCCATCTCTTTGAGATATATTCTCCCCAAAGCTGGCCACAACCCATCTACCCAAAGGGATGGAGGTCTCCTTTTTTTCCTGATGTTGCAAAGTGGAGTAGACCTCTGGCTGTCCACCTTTGCTTTTGCCACATGACTAACCCATCTCCTTTTCCTGTCACACAATTCCTTCATGCTTTATTTTATTTCTGTTGTTCTTTGGAATTCCTTATTCCATATAACCTTGTTGGTTACATGTTACACAGCCTGCTCATGCCCACCATGTTTCTCTTCATTGCTCTTCACGTGATACTCATCTTTAGTTCTTTACAATGCTTAGTATTCCACTATTCCTTTATAAAAGCTAACCTGAAATTGGATTGTTAAATGGAAATGGGGTACTAGTCACTGGTCCCTAAGAAGTGGGAAGCACAATTAGTAGGGGTTCAAGCAATGGTAGGAGAATAGAGATTTCCTCAACCCACATTAGAGTCCTGGAGACTTAGGGATGGGATTGGAAGATGAAATGTAACAAGCCCTGCCTTAAGAGAGTGGCCACATAGAAACCATGTTACATAAATAAAAACAAAGTAATCTGGAGGAAAGGAAGAAGCCCTGACAATTGGAGAATATCATGAAAGAACTTATTTAGGAGGAAGTACTTCAGATGAGCTAGTGATTCCAAGAAGCCAAGATGAAGAAGAGAAATATTCAAGGCATGAGGAATGATCACCGGGTCACATACAGAGAAGAGCTAATAAGCCAATTTGACTGAAACACAGAGTGCACGTGGTAGATAATGGGAATCCAGTCTATAAAGAAGTTTGGTTGTGAAGGAATCCAGTCTGTAAAGATAGGTCGAAGCTAAAATGTGAAGGGCTTTGCATGCCAAATATAGGGATCTGGTTCAAGCCAAAACATGTAAGTTCTTGACTACTGTGTTTTAAGTTCTCTACAGTAGGGTCAGTAGACTTAAATGAAGATAAATGAAGATGAACACATTTTCTTAGTCTTGTTCACGAATCAAGCATGGAGTCAGAGATTTCTTCTAACTTTGTAAATCTATGCTTTGTTGATATGTCCTGATATGACCTATGTCATATTTTGTCATATTGTCATATTGAGGTCATGAGGTCATAATTACTCCAGATTGCAAAATACTGAAGGAATCCTAGCAAATTGTCACTTGTCTTTATGGATTTCTTGTCTGAATGACCACTTGCAATTGTGGGAATAATGTGGAAGGGATATGTATTCAGGTATGGGTTGGACCAGATATCATCTAAGATCTCTTCTAATCTGAGTTTCTCTAACTCACAATGCCATGAACAAATAGATGATCAATATTTTTTTGTTTGTCTTTTGTTTGTTGATGTTTTGTTTTGTTTTGAGATAGGGTCTCCTTATTTTGCCCACCTTGGAATTATAATGACCACATAGACTTGAGCCCTCTATGGAAGCTTTTACCTGCTCTGTTTCTGACCTAAGTCAGTTTGCTCCTCTTTTGGCAGCTTGATTTCTCCCACACCTTCTCTTTAGGACTTGCTACGTTGGTACTGGACTTAATAAGTGGAAAAACTGAAATTCAAATGAAGGTCTTCTGACTTCAAATCCAATATTCTTTCCCTTACACCATGCTGCACCTACATTGTGGAAGAATCCCTCTTTCATTTGGAATTTGTGGAAGGTGTCTTTCATGACACCTTGTGATTACTTTGTCTTGTGTATGTCTCATTCTTTCATGCTTTCCTTGATAATGATACTCAGGATCATTGAATAAATTTATCTTTGTGGTTGTATCTCTCAAGGGATTGGATGTTGTAAGATCTTTACTTGAGTAGACTACCCCCCCACATTTTATTCTATTGAGATAAATGTTTTTTAATTTAATTATTTGTTTTTGTAATCAAACAACACAGATAGATCTTGAATTCTTGAACATTCCCACTCAGCTCTGCAAAAAGGTGGTCTGCTGAAGAAAGTTATTTACAAAAATCTGCCCATTTCCTTCTCTCATTTTAAAAATCTAATTTTATTTTGAATTCTAGATTCTCTCCTTCCTTCATCCACTTCCCTCCCCCACTGAGAAGGCAAGAAATGAAAAACACATTACAAATGTGAAGTCAAGCAAGACACATTTCCATATTAGTCATAATCCAAAAAAAAAGGAAGAAAGAAAAGAAGGAAAGAAAAAAGAAAGGAAGAACAAAAGAATAAAGAAAAAGATATGCTTCAATTTTTATTGAGTCCATCAGTTCTCCATCTGGAGGTAGATAGCATTTTTCATCAGATATTCTTTGAAATTGTCATGAGTCATCATGTTGAGCAACCCATCACATTTCACAGTTGATTCGTTTTACAATATCGGAATTACTGTATAAATCATTCTCCTGGTTCTTCTTACTTCACTTTGTATCAGTTCACGTTAAGTCCTCCCAACATTTTCTGAAGCCATCATCACAATCATATAACAGAACTTGTTCAGTCATTCCCCAATTGATGGCATTCCCTGAGTTTTCAGTTCTTTGGCACCACAAAAAGAATCTCTTTCAGTATTTTTGTACATTTGGATCCTTTTCTTTTGATCTTCTAGGTGTAAACCTAGTACTAGTGCTGGGTCAAAGGGAATGTATACCCGGTTTAATAGTTTTGTGGACATAATTCCAAATTGCTTCCCAGAATGGTTGGACAAGTTCACAGGTCTTCCAATAGTGCATCAATATCCCATTTTTCCGCATCCCTTCCAGTATTTGTCATTTTCCTTTTCTGTCATCTTAGCCAGTCTGAGTGGTGCCTCAGTGTTGTTTTAATGTGCATTTCTCTAATTATTAGTGATTTAAAGCATTTTTCATATAACTATTGATATCTTTTATTTCTTACTGTGAAAACTGCCTGTTCATATCCCTTGACCCTTTATCAACTGGGGAAATGCCTCTTATTCTTATAAATTTGACTCAGTTTACTCTATATTTAAGAAATTATACCTTTATCAGAGAAACTTGCTACAAAGATATTTCCCCAGTTTCCTGCCTTTCTTCTAATTTTAGCTGCATTTTTTTGTTTGTATAATAACTTTTTAATTTTATGTACCCCAAATAATCTGTTTTACCTCTCATAAGCATTTCTATTCAGTATGAGATGGTGATCTAAGCCCAGTTTCTGCCAAATTATTTTCCAGTTTTCCCAGAAGCTTTTGTCAGATAGTGAGTTCTTGCCGGAATAGTTGGGATCTTTGGTTTTATCAGACACTAAGTTACCATGTTTATTTGCTTTTTTATATTGTATACCTAATCTGTTCCATTGATGAACTACTCTATTTCTTATCTGGTACCAAATTGTTTTGATAATTACAGTTTTGAAGTATAATTTGAGATATGATGCTGCTAGGCCCCTTCCTCACCTTTTGTTTTTTCATTGCTTCCATTGATATTCTTGACCTTTTGTTCTTCCACTAGAATTTTGTTATCATTTATTTCTACCTCTATGAAGTAATTTTCTGGTTATTTAATTGATATGGCACTGAATAAGTAAACTAATTTAGGTAGTATTGTTGTTTTTATTATATTGACTTGGCTTAACCATGAATAATGAATACTTTTCCAATTATTTAGATCTGTATTTGTGTGAAGAGTGTTTTATAATTGTACTTATTGGGTGAGTAGGCTCTCAAGTATTTTCTCTTTTCTCATTTTCATCAAGAATATTCTTTTTATGCCTAGGTCCTTCTCATAAAATTTTTGTAGAGTTGGGACAGTAGGAGTATGGATGACTAGTTACTTTATTTTCATTCTTGGTCCCCATGGTGAGGATGGTAGTGATGGACAATAATGCTATCTATCCATAATCTTTTTTATTCTTCATGAATCTCTCCTCTTTGAGATCTTGAAAATTAGTTTCTGTGTGCCTTTGAAATTGTATTTCCTTCAGCCCAGATTTCTGCTGTATGCATTTGGTTAGGTCCACTTGATCTTCCCAACTTCATCTCTACTGGGGGTGAGAGGAAGTTCCTCAGGAATCCCCGGTCAATTGAGTGCCTCAATCCAAATGATGAAATTACAAGGCCTTCTTCAGAGTGGGACATTTCCCTTGTAGCTGGACATATGCTCTGGATCAATGCTGAAAGGTTATATGCTTTGTTATGATGCAACAATTCTTGATTGTACCCATTTGTCACTATGACTGGGGATTATGTTAAAGATGATTGATGACTGAATCAGGAAAAGTCTTTTAGTTCATAGAACACCAAGTTTATAAGAGAGAGAGAAATGGCTCTATCTATATTTTTTTAGGCCTTGACTCTTTGGTGATGTAGTCAGTACTTTCCCTTTCATGAACTGCCATCAAGATGAGTAGGGGATTTTTCTCCCCAGTCTCCCCAGTGGTAACGGTAAATACAAGTACATGGAAGTAGAAACATGTGGGTCCATGCTACTCTGAATCCTTAGATACCTTTTTCTTTCTATTTTCCCCTGAGCATAGAGTGATGACCAGAAATATAGAGAAATAAAAGTTTCCAGCCTTTGTAGAAATCTTATGAGTTTGAAGGCTTGAGGCTTCAGGATTTGCTTGTTGACTTCATGAGAATTTTGTAATGGAAGAACCAAAAAAATCACAAGCCATTACGTGAGTTGGCTAGGAGATCTGTGTGTTGTGAGTTGCTCAGAGTGAGTTTGAGTTGAACATGAAGTATCTGTTCAGCAGTCCCACAGAGTTTCTTTGCCCTTTAGGGAAAGTAAAAGTATACAAGGTTCTCCCTTTATATTTTCTTGTATTTTTCAGTTCATTTTGCTTGCTTGTCAGTTACTAGTGTTTTAAATATTTACTGTGATGGTGGGAAAAATTAGCTTTCCTACACCTGTTACCTGTGTTTTACATGACGTCCTCTTTCAAGAAGGGATCCTGCTAATTCATTTTAGGAGCAACTCTAGACATCAGCCACGACTAATCTTTGTTTCAGAGATTTCCCTAGAGCTCTGCTTTGGGGATGGAGCAACAAGTTAAAGAGTAAGAGGGACAGCCTGGTCCCTCTCCTCTTTCGGATCAAGCTACACTCACAATGAATACAGGCTCCATTCGAGCCTAGAGCCAGAATCCCTTATGGGAGGAAATATTCCTTGGGTCATGTGTCATACATTTTCATTTCCTATTTTCAATTCCTAGTATGCTGTATTGAATACAGGTACTATACTATACCTAGTGTAGATATTTATGTGTTAGAATTCATAAATGGTAGTTTTGCTATCATCATGGGTAAGAAGAGGTCAATATGGAAATGTTGGTAAATCGAGTCCATTTCACATATATTTGCTGTCCTCCTCCCAGTATCGTGCATGAATGTTCTTGAACTGATTTGACTTAAAGGAGTCTCATACCAACATTTCTTCAGATTTTTCATCTTTGTTTTTGAAAGTTTATGAAATAATCTTCTGTCATCCTCCTCTTTAATGTTTTGCAAAATAATTTGCATTCTAAACCAGTTCTGCAATTGACTACCATGATTCTTCATTGGTAAGGGGATCAAGTATTCACTGTTTGAATAGGCTTCTGAGTTTTTCTGGTCTTTTTATTGCAGAAAATCTCTAAGAAATGTTAACAGTTAGAGTGCTTATCTATGTCTTTTCCTCAGTTTTTGGAGTCAACGGCTTATTTAAATAAGTCAAATTGGAGTGAATGTAATTGTGTGCAATGCGTATTCATCATTACTTTTTTGTCTGGTTTGATGTTGTTTTGGAACTTTTCTCTAACCAGAGGATGACCTGACCACAAAAACCAAAACCAAAAACAAAACAAAAAACAAATTCATTTTGAAATAACTCCTATATCAGTAAATTTAATTTTTCAGTCATTTATTTTATATGTTTTTATAATTTTATATAACATATTTTATTCAGCCATTTTATTTTATTTTTTTGAAATGTTGAGTTCTTGCCAAATTTGGTACCTTTCATCTTTCCTCTTGAAGGAAATACTCAGGATATATATAGGAATGGGGCTTCTGAAAATTCTCAATGCCTTTGGTTTTTTAATTTCTTTTTTTCACGTAATTTATTATTTATTTAATTTTTTCCATTGATTCCCTTGATATTCTTGACCTTTTGTTCTTTGAGATGAATTTAATTTCCATGTTTTCTAGCTCTATAAAATATTTTTTGGTAATTTGATTGGTATGACACTGAATAAACAACTTAATTGAGGTATAATTGTCATTTTTATTATGTTGGCTTGGCCTGCCCATAGACAATGAATATTCCTCCAATTGTTTAGATCTGTCTTTATTTTTGTGAAGTGTTTTATAATTGTACTCATATAGTTCCCATATTTTTCTTGGCAGGTAGACTTCCAAGTATTTTGTATTGTCTATATTTATTTTAAATGGAATTCCTCTTTCTTGCTGCTAGAATTTGTTGGTAAAACATAACAATGCTGATGATTTATGTGGGTTTATTTTATACCCTACAACTTTGCTAAAGTTGTTAATTGTTTCAACTAGCTTTTTTCTTGCTTCTCTAGGATTCTCTAAGCATGCCATCATATTGTCTGCAAAGAGAGATAGTTTAGTTTCCTCAATGCACTCCAATTCATTCAATTTCTTCTTCTTTTCTTATTGCTATAGCTAACATTTTCAGTACAATATTGAATAATGGTGGTGGTAATGAGCATTCACTCCTGATCTTATTGAGAAGGCTTCTAGTTTGTCCACATTACAGATAAAGCTTGCTGGTGGTTTTATATAGATGCTACTTATCATTTTAAAGAAAGATTCATTGTTTCCTTTGCTTTCTATTTTTTTTTAAGCAGGAATGAGTGTTGTATTTTGTCAAAAACTTTTTCTGCACTTATTTAGATAATCATATGATTGTTGATGTTTTTGTGCTGATGTGGTCAATTTTGCTGACAGTTTTCCTACTATGGAAATAGTCCTGCATTCCTAGTATAAATTCTACCTTGCCATAGTAGAACATATATCTTTGTGGTATATTGCTATCATCTCCTTGCTAGTATTTTATTTAAAAATTTTGTATCAATATTCATGATGGAATTGAAGTATAGTTTTCTTTCTCTGCTTTTGTTTTTCCTGGTTCAGGCATCAGCACCATATTTGTGTCATAAAAGGAATTAGGTAATATTCCTTCACCTATTTTTCTAAATAGTTTGTATAGTATTGGAATTACTTGTTTTTTAAATGTTTTGTAGAATTTACTTATGAATTCATGTGGTTTAGGGGATTTTTTTTCTTAAGAAGCTCATTGATAGCTTATTTAATTTCTTTTTCTAAGATAGGGCTATTTAAAGATTCCATTTTCTCTTCTGTTCATCTGGGCAATTTATATTTTTATAAATATTCATCCATTTCACTTAGATTGTCAGATTTATTGTCAGACAATTGGGCAAAACCATTCCTAATAATTGCTTTAATTTCATCTTCATTAGTGGTGCATTTATTCTTTTCATTTATGACATGATAGTTTGGTTTTCTTGTTTCTTTTAAAAATTAAATTAATTAATGACTTATATATTATATTGACCTTTTTTTCTTAAAACTTGCTCTTCATTTTGTTTATTAATACAGTGCATTTTGGGTTTTTTGCTTTTAATTTTATTAATCTCTTTTGTTTTCCAAGATTTTCACTTTGGTGTTTAATTAGGATTTTAAATTTGTTCTTTTTCTAGTTTTTTTTTAGTTGCATGCCCAATTAATTTATTTGCTTTTTATTCTACTGATGTAAGCATTTAGAGGTATACATTTCTTCTTAAATATTGCTTTGGCTACATTCCACAAATTTTGACACATTGTCCCACTGTTGTAATTTTATTTAATGAAATTATTGTTTCTATGATTTGTTCTTTGACACACTCATAATTTAAGATTAGATTATTGTTTCAAATTAATTTTAATCTATGTTTACACTACCTTTTATTGAATGTAATTTTATTGCATTGTGATCTTAAAGGGATGCATTTAATGGTTCTGCTTTTCTGCATTTGTTTGTGAGGTTTTTCATACCCTAATATATGGTCAGTTTTTGTGTAGGTATGATGTACTTTTGAGAAAAGGCATATTCTTTTCTATTTCCATTCAGTATTTTAGACATCTATGTTTTCTTTGCTTCAACTGAAGCATTATAGATTCTTCTCCAACCCCTTACCTTTGTTAGTATCTATCTGCATAAAGTGTGTTTCTTGTAGACAACATATTGTGGGATTCTGGTTTTTGATCCATCCCCATCCTTCATCATCCTTTCACTTCTTTTATGTGAGATAGTCTAATCAATTCTACCTCACTTTTTCCCCTTCTCTCAGTGCATCTCCTTTTCTTACCCCTTAATTTTACTTTTTTAGATATCATCTCATTATAGTTAACTCACACCTATGCCCTCTGTCCAATGTACACTCTTTCTAACTGCCTTAATGATAAAGTTCTTGGGAGTTACATGCATCATCTTCTCATGTAGGAATTTACAGTTTAACCTTATTGAATCTTTTACGCTTTCTCTTTC
This sequence comes from Pseudocheirus occidentalis, assembly GCA_028646575.1. Taxonomy (NCBI): domain Eukaryota; kingdom Metazoa; phylum Chordata; class Mammalia; order Diprotodontia; family Pseudocheiridae; genus Pseudocheirus; species Pseudocheirus occidentalis. The sequence continues at coordinate 149,131,357 of CM053596.1, forward strand.
CTGTTTACTTTTTAATGCTTCTCTTCAGTCTTATATTTGAAAGTCAAATTTTCTGTTTGGCTATAATCTTTTCATCAAGAATGCTTGAAAGTCCTCTATTTCATTAAATATTCATTTCCCCCCCACCCCTCACCAAAGGATTTTTTACTCAGTTTTACTGGGTAGGTGATTCTTGGTTATAATACTAGTTCTTTTGCCTTGTGGAATATCATATTCCAAGCCTTCCAATACTTTAATGTAGAAGCTGTTAAATCTTGTGTGTTCCTGACTCTGGATCCACTATATTTGAATTGGTTCTTTCTGGGGACTTGTAATATTTTTTCCTTTACCTGAGTGCTCCAGAATTTGACCATAATATTTCTGGGAGTTTTAATTTTGGAATCACTTTCAGGAAGTGATTGGTGGGTTCTTTCTGTTTCTATTTTGCCCTTTGGTCCTAGGATCTCAAGACTGTTTTCTTTGATAATTTATTGAAATATATTTTCTCGGCTCTTTAAAAATACCAAAAACCCATGGCTTTTAGGTAGTCCAATAATTCTTAAGTCATGTCTCCTCAATCTATTTTCCAGGTTAGTTTTTTTTTCCAATGAGGTATTTCATATTTTCTTCTGTTTTTTCATTCTTTTGATTTTGTTTTATTGTTTTTCATGCCTCATGGAGTCATTAGCTTCCACTTGACCAATTCTAATTTTTAAGGAACCGTTGTATTCAGTGAGATTTTTTAACCTTCTTTTCCATTTGGCCAATTCTACTTTATAGGAAATTTTTTACTTCAGTGAATTTTTGTACATTTTTTTCCATTTGACCAATTCAACTTTTTAAGGAGTTCTTCAGTGAATTTTTTTTGCCTCTTTTACCAAGTTGTTGACTCTTTTCATACTTCTATTCCATCATTCTTTATTATTTTCCCAATTTCTCTCCAGATTTTAAATTTGATTGTTAAACTCTATTTTTGAGCTTTTTCAGGAATTCTTGTTCGGCTTGTGTCCAGTTAACACTTTTATTTGAGGCTTTTCCTGTAGCTGTTTTGATATCAATATCTTCTTCTGAGTTTGTATTTTGATTTTCCCTGTCACCGTAATAGAATTTTTTTGGAGGGGATAAGGTAGGGCAATTGGGGTTAAATGACTTGTCCAAGGTCACGTGGCTAGTTTTTGTGTTAAGTGTCTGAAGCTGGATTTGAACTCAGGTCCTCCTGACTCCAAGGCCAGTGCTCTATTCACTGCTCCACCCAGCCACCCCCATAATAGAATTTTGTGGTCAGGCTCATTTTCATAGTCTATTTCTTGACTTAACTTTATGTTAAATTTGGACTAGCTTCACCAAATAGAAGGGGCACTCTCCCACGTTTTGTTTTGTTGTTGTTGTTGTTGTTGTTATTGTTTTGTTGTTTTGCGTCTGTTTTCAGAGCTAGTTCTGGAAGTTTGTAAGTTTTGGGGTGCTTCCAAAGTGGTATGACCCAAAGAAAGGTGTGGTCACAGCTTTCCTAGTCTATGCTCTGATCTTTACCCAGGATGGGACCTTGCTCCCCTACAGCCACAAGTGTCAGCATTCATCTTGGCCCTGGAACTTTACCCAGACCTCCTGCTCTGCTGCAACCTCAAGTGCTAGTGCTCCTCTTTGCTTTCAAACTGGGACCTGGAACTTTGTATAAACAGTGCAACAGGGACCTGCGTCCAGTACCAGTAATCGCTTTCTCACCATTTTCTGACCTTAGTCAGCCCAGTTCTGGGCTGAGAGCTCCCAAACCTGCTGCTGCCATTGTTATAGCTACTTCCAACACCTGCTGCTGGTGTTGCCAAGAAAGGTGCTGTGTTCTGGATGGTCTTTCCACCCAGTGTCACAGACCTCTCCTGCCAACTTCCCAAGTTGTCTTGGTCTTGAAAAATGCCTCACCTCAACTTTTCTGTTGGTTCTGCCACTCCAGAATTTGACTGAGTCATCATTTTACTATTGTTTTATTTGGGGAGGGGGAGCTGAGAGAGTTCTGCTGAGTTGCTGCTTTTCCTCTTCCATCTTGACTCCACCTCTTGGCTTTTTAGTTTCTTAATCTAAAGCGTATGATGGTTTTTTTTTAAGTTTTCAGCATTCATTTCAAAAAGATTTTAAGTTCCAAATTTTTCTCTCTCCCTCTCCCTCCTTCTTCCTCCCTAATGTGTCAAGCAATCTGATATAGATTATATGTGTGTAATAATTTTAAACATATTTCCACATTAGTCATGTGAAAGAAGAAACAGAAAGTGAAAATCATGACAAACAAAAACAAAACAAGTGGAAAACAGTCTGCTTCTATCTGCATTCATCGTTCTTTCTCTGGGCATGGACAGCATTTTCCATCATGAGTCTTTTGGAGTTATCTTATATCATTATATTGCTGAGAACTCAGAGCCAAGTAAATCATAGCTGATCATCACGCAATGTTGCTATTACTGTGTACAATTAAACTATACATTTCAATGATTCTCAGCACCCTCCTGTCTCCTCATTTTCACATTAAAATCACTGGTATATGTATTTTTGAGGGACTTGTTTTGGAGGATTTTGGCTAGTTCTTTAAAGACTCTACATCTTCATTCGCTGCAATAAATGAGCACAAAGCCTGGTGAATAGGGGATGTCAAATGAATGATGATGGTTGATTGATTGCCAGAAAGGCTGAATTCATTTCCATGGGAGTCTGTTTGCTTATTCACATCATAATCACTACAAAGCAAGTTGACCAAATATTCCATGAAAAAGACTTCACATTGCCTTCGGGTAAACAATTAAACCAATGCTGTCAATTCTTTTATTCTCTTTTCCAAGGAAAACCTGTGATTCATCCTTCCATTTGGCCACAACTCCTTTATGCCTTCTGGGTTAATTTCCATCCATAATGTCTATATGAATGTGACTTGGCTGTTTGGGGAGTATATCAGCTTGTTGATTGTTGAACAAAGATCTCATACTTAGGACACCAATAACCAAATTAATGGTGGACATGGTGTAGATGATGCAAAATGACTGTTTCTAGCTCCCTTTTCCCCTACTCTGCTACTATCATCATGGAAGCAGAAGGAGCTGCCCATGACTGGGGACCATTTTGTGTATTTATCTATATCATGGGTCACCATGACCAAAGAATTTATTACTTGATGGCCAACACTGGGTTCCTCTGGACTCAGCTGCTTCTTTGATAGCATAGTCTGTTCCTAGGAAGGTACATGAAGCCTTTCCAGCTTGGTAGAACCTGCCAGAGTCTACACTTCTCCGGCAGAACCCAAGGTCATCAACATACCAATATGGGACACTGAAGTAGACCTTCTATGTGAGCTTAGAAGGAAAAAAAGGTATAAATGGCTGGTGTGAGATTCTTTCCTAAGAGTAGATTGTTACTGAGGAAAGCATCTTGGTCCCAGAAGGAGAAAAGAGAATCACCAAGAAGGAAATAAAAGAGACTGAGAGTTTTGTTATTCCACAAATTGTGCTTTTAGCTGAACTGGTACTTTACTCAAGTTTTATTAAACTCAAGTAGAAATAGATCCCTGTTGGTCACATATGGACTTAAAAAACATAATTACAATTACTTATGTTTCATTTTTACTTATTTGATCAAACATTTTCCAAGTATATTTTAATCTGGTTCCAGTGGTATTGGAAGTTTCATTGCCCATTGTGGCCAGTGTAAGTGTGACACTTCTGGTCTATGCTATAGAGTTCCCTAGAGGAAATAATTCAGTGTGATGCAGTGGAAAGAATGTTGGATTTGGAATCAGAAAACCTGGTGTTCAAATCCTAGTTCTGCTACTGATTAGGTATATGACTCTGGGCAAGTAATTTTACCTCCCTGGGCCTCAGTTTCTTCATCTGTAAAATGAAGACATTAAGCTAGATGCCTTTGGCTTAGCTCTGACTTCTGATCCCCCTTTTAGCTCTAAAAGGATGATCCTATAAATTCCTTCTTTCCCTTAGAGAGATTTAATTTTCTCTCAAGCCTGTGATCTGGCAGATGGCCTCAGAGAGGTTTGTTATTTTTCAGAGCAATTTGCCCATCCTGTTCCATTTTCTGTTTTCAAAGTGACCCCAGAACTTAATTCTACAATTTAACAAGGAGCAAAAAGTTTGACTTTACAAAGTCTTCCTTGCTATGATGAACCACTAATCAGCTGCCTTAAAATGATTTTTAAATGCCCGAGGACGTCCCAAGTTATTACTTCCTCTACCAATGAGACAAGAAGGGCCTAGGACTCCCAGATGCACTAGTGATTTCTCTTGCTTAGTCACTGGGCAGCCCTTCCCTCTAGGCTTATCCTCCTGTAATGAAGTATCAGATTTAATGATTTTCTAGTACTTGTTTCCCTTGTTTATTGTGTATAGCCACTGAGCATGACGCTTAAGGAGCTCATTTCCCATTAAAAAATATTAGAAATCTAATTCTTCCACCATAAAATAGAAGTGCAATAACTCCCACTAATGCTACAAGCAAACAAAAGGCTGGAAATGGAGAAACAAAATTTAACAGCACCCCTTGTTTAAGGCCCTGGGTGGCTAATTCAGGTAGATTATAGTTCCTTTCCTCTTTTCAGATGTCTGAGTTACAGCAATGAAATCAGGATGCATTTAGGTGAAAGCAATCGTCAGTTGTTTGGACAGTAGACATCATTCAGCCCAAATCCTTCATGTTTACAGAAGAGAAACTGAGGCCCAGACATACTGTGACTTTTCTAAGTCACACAGAGAGATAAATAGTCATGGGGCTATCTATCACTAGACCCCAGGCTTGCAGATTCCTGCTCCAGTCAATCATACCATACAGTATGTAATTAGGACTGGGGAATTTGATTCCTAAAATGTAAAGACAGACATTTTGTTCCTTGCACATGGCTCTCTGTCTTGTGATCCTGTGCCTTTCCACTGGCTGTCCCTTGTACTGGAGGTACTCTCCCTCTCTTCAACTCTGCCTTCTGGTCTCTCTGTCCTCCTTCAAAATTCAACTCAGATCACTTCTGCAAGAGATTTTTCCCATTCTGCCTCCACCACTACTGCCTCCCCTCCAAAATCATCTCTCATTTGTACTCTATACATCTTGTACAGACCTAATATTTGCATGTTGTTTCTCCCATTAGATTGTAAGCTCCTTGAGGGCAAGGACTATGTTGTTGCCTTTCTTTGCATCCCCAATGCTTAGCATAATGCCTGGTGCTTACTAAGTGCTAAATAAATTTTTGTTGACTAACTGCTTCTTGGATGCAAAGTGGAGAGTGCACCTGTTGGGATGGGGGCTAACTTAGTTAACACTTCCTCTTTTCCTCTCCCAGGCTCCCTGTGCCAAAGGATGTCTGTAATGATCATTTTCTTGATTTGGAAGCCTACTAGAGACCTGCCTTCCTGTAAGGGCATTTGTCTGTATGAAGCTGAGACTCCTCTCCCCTGACCTCAGGCCCACAGCTGGCACTTTCTCTCCATTTTCAAAATCAAATAAAGACTGAAATATTCCTCATGGCCACCAGTTCTCTACCAGTCAATCAAGAAACATTGACTAAGTTTCTGCTCTGTATAAGGGCACTGTGCTAAGCATTCAAGAATACAATGTCAAAAATGTAATCATCTTTGCCCTCAGGAAGCTTACATTCTACCTCAGGAGATAATATGTATATGTATGTGCATGTATATATGTATATGTATCCATATACATATACATACATATGTTATTTACATATACATTTATCTATATACCTAGATAAGAAATAGGGCAGCTAGGTGGTGCAGTGGATAAAGCGCTGGATCTGGAGTCTGGAAGTCCTGAGTTCAAATCCAACCTCAGATACTTATTAGCTGGATAACTTTGGGCAAGTCACTTGAGTCTGTTTGCCTCAGAAATCACTTCCTTCTCTAGCTCATTATACAGGAAAATGAGCTAGAGAAGGAAATGGAAAACTACTGTAGTATCTTTGTCAAGAAAATACCAAATGGACCATGAAGAGTCAGACGTGACTGAAAAATGACTCAACAATAAAAAACAACATAAGTGTGTGTGTGTGTGTGTGTTTACACACACACATAAGGTAGCAATGGGGGTAGGAGAAACTAGCAAGCTAGTGTGGGGATCAGGAATGGCTAGAGGGTGATTCTTCAGCTGAGCTTTGCAGGCAACTTGGGATTCTAAGAGGTAGAAGTGTTCCAGGCATGAGGGACAGCCTGTGCAAAGGCACAGAGATGGGAGATTATGTTGTATGTGGAGAACCCCAAAAAGTAGCAGTGCTTGAAGGCTTGCTCCTCAGACTAATTTGTATTATTGAATAGTGGGCATCCTCCCCTCTTTCTTGGATATGGTGTGAAATTTAGATGTAAGCATTTGTCATTGTAAAAATAAGTTGAGAAGCAGCAGTGTATATGTGTTCACTAGAGTGTGACAGCCTCTGACAGCCACAAGGCTTTCCTCCCTAAGCGGGAATGTGGAAACCCTATAAAAACCAATTACATTAAACAAATATCTATTGAGTGTCTGCTTTGTGAAGAGCATTGTGCTAGGTGTTAGGGGAGCTGCAAAGATAAAGAAACCATTTACTCTGACAGTCTCCCTTCAAATCGGTTTTGGGAGATGGCAGAGACCCAAGTCTCTTCACCTCTGGGAGCTTTTCATCTATATATCAAAGGGATTAGGCTAGATCAGAAGTCCTTAACAAAGGGTCCTTGGATAGACTTCAGAAAGTTCATGAATTTGGACAGGAACTAAATTATATCTTTATTTTCACTGACCTCTAAATGAGATCTAGCGTTTACTTTAATTAATTGAAAACATAATTCTGGGAACAAGTCTGCCCGTGTCTCTAGACTGCTGAAGGGGTCCATGGCGCAAGGAAGGTTAAGAACCCTTGGATTAGATGGCCTCCAAAACCCCTTCTAGCTCTAAATGCTTCAATCTTATGGGCCAGAACATGTGAGCTTGGGCCTTCCGCCTGTGATTTTATTACTCTTAGGAGTGTAATAAGGGGCGGCTAGGTGGCGCAGTGAGTAGAGCACTGGCCCTGGAGTCAGGAGTACCTGAGTTCAAATCCGGCCTCAGACACTTAACACAAAAACTAGCCGTGTGACCTTGGGCAAGTCACTTAACCCCAACTGCCCTCCAAAAAAAAAAGCAAAAAAAAAAAAAAAAAGGAGTGTAATAGCACAGAACCTTTGTTGGGCACTGAGGCTCTGGCCCTCTCTCCTAAGTGTCCCCTGGTTCTAGACCCGTGCTAGGCCAGTCATGAGGGAGCCAGACCTCTAGAACAAAGAGTTGGACTCTTTTTCTCCGCTCTTTGGACACCCTTTCTGGAGCCCTAAGGGAAGTTACTTAAAGTTCATGTCTGGGATCACTCCAAAAGGGAATTGAAAGTGGCTTAAAGCATAATGCAGAATAAAAAAAGCTAACATTTTTATTTCATGCTTATTCTGTGTTAAGTATTTCATAGTTATTGTCTCATTTGCTCCCTACAACTCTGGGGGATAGGTGCTATTATTATCGTTATTTTACAGATAAGGAAACTGAGGCAAACAAGGAGCAAGTGCCTTGCCCCCGGGGTCACGTAGTGTCTGAGGTCAGATTTGAACTCGGGTCTTGTGACTAGGCCCAATGCTCTATCTGCTGCTGTACTACATAGCTATTCATTTCCTGTAGACAGAAGAAATACTCAAAACAAAAGATTGGGAAGCATACTTTGACTCGACTTAAAACATGAAGCAGTAACTTGTAACTACAAATCTCCAAGAATTTTGATTCTCAGAACCCTAAAACACAAAGCACTTAGTGGTGCTGCTGAATGGGCATTTCACATTGCCCTTGTGTGTGAAGTGTTTGAACAACTCTCTCAGAAATCATGACTTTGGCAGAGGCTGTGCTCCTCTCCTTGGTGGTGGTTGTTGATTATAAGTCAACCAACATCACCTGAGCTCCTGATTTCTTGAATTCAAAAGATTACCTGCAGGCTGGTAATGTTCCTCTCTGGATCACTATTTGATAGCTTGATGTGGTAGGATCTCTCTCTACCAGGGTTTCTCTCAACTCCCTGCCATATGACTTGGGGCTATTTTTCCCCCCTGAACAGAGTGAAAGGTGTTCCTAACACATTACTGGCCCATGAGCTGAGGATCAATCCATGACTACCTTGACAAAGCTTCCCAGCAGCCAATGGCCTTACTGGTTGCTTCTTGGTCAACTAAGGGCATGACAAAGTCAACCCTATGGAGTCCAGGCCCTTTAGACTTGGTGGATATTGAAGGCTCCTTGGGTTAATATACACTGACCAACTACTGACCAACCAGCTTTCCATATGGTGGTGAGGAGGGCCTGGTCTAGCCAAGCTAAGTACTGAAATATCCCTTATTGAATATTCGTTCTATGCTTGGGCTAAGTATAGCCTTGATGAATGACCTACATGTGTCTTATTTTGTTCCAGCTACCAATGTAAACTAAAATGGGATAGACTTGAGGCCAAACACATCCATTACAATTATATTGTGCTAGAATGCATTACTTTTAGTCACTGGTTCTTTGTCTTTCCCTTTAGAGACAGACAAATGTAATCTAGGTGGCATAGTATATAAAGCACTGGACCTAGAGTCAGAAAGACTTGAGTTCAAACATGACCCCAGACATTTACTAGCTATGTGACCTTGGGCAAGTCACTTAATCTCTGCCTCAGTTTATCTGTGAAATGGGGATGATAACAGTAGCACCTACCTCTTAGGGTTGTTGTGATGATAAAATGCTAGATATTACTGCTGCTGCTGCTGCTGCTGCTACTACTACTACTACTATGACTATACATGATAGATCTTCAATATCTGATTGAAATTTTCCCCTAAACTGTGGTGGTGGGGTGTGGAGAGGGGAATTCTTCCATTATAAGAAATCAGTGAGAGAGACAGAGAGAGAGAGAGAGAAAGAGAGAGAGAGAGAGACAGAGAGAGAGAGAGAGAGAGAGAGA
>CM053596.1:149140803-149174206 GCA_028646575.1 Pseudocheirus occidentalis
TGATTATGTGACATAGGACACTGGCGCAGGACTGCCTATCATGGCATGCCCTCATCAGAAAAAGTGCTGTGGGGGCAGCTAGGTGGCACAGTGAATAGAGTACCATCCCTGGAGTCAGGAGGACCTGAGTTCAAATCTGACCTCAGACACTTGACACACTTACTAGCCATATGACTTTGGGCAAGTCACTTAACTACAATTATCCTCCAAAAAAGTGCAAAAACCAACAAAACAACAAAGAAAAGGTACTGTGATCTATGAGCAAAGCAGAATTGAATTAGCTCAAAAGAAATGTGAAATGTGCAAATTTAGAGAATCCACACAAAACGTTCACATGTGCCCCAACTGTGGTAGAGCATTCCAAGCTTGTACTGGTCTGATCAGCCAGAGTCGGACACACTGTAACTTGACTAGCATAGTGATGTCATTGCAGTCCTCTTCGAGAACAAAGGACAACAACCAGTCGCAAAATACCAAAATGATGCAAGTGGATAAACCAATAGTAGTAGAAGAAATAGGAAAAAGATGAACAAGAAATTATGTAGAACAAAAAGGCACCTGGTACTGATGGATTTATGGAAACATTTCTTATGCTTGCCAGGGACCAAACATCTCTGTATTACATAAAACAGCAGCGTATTTTTGTCAAAGGACATGGGTTTGAATCATGGCTCTCTACTTTGCCCTTGATATCACCTCTGTGACCTGTATGATCTATATAAGTGTAGTCACTTATATAGTCATGAAGCCAAGGGATCCATAGATTTAGAAAGAGAAAGTACCTTAGAGACCAGTTAGTCCAATCTTTTTATTTTATAGATTGAGTCCCAGAGAGATTGAGTGGCTTGTTCAAGGTTACCCAGGGAATAAGTGGCAAAGCTGGGATTTGAACCTAGCCCCTTTGACTTCAATTCCTACGCCATTTTGTTTATGCCCCTCTCCTTCCCTAGTCCTCTGTTTCTTCATCTCTGCATTGACAAGCTTAGACTAGATAAAATATTAATAAACTAAGGCTCATGAGCCTAGTAGTCCTTGGACAGATTTCACAGCATCCATAAAGTTGGATGCAAAAAAATTGTATCTTCATTTTCACTAACATCTAATTAAAATTTAGCATTTCCTTCAATTATGAATATAGACAGCAGACCATTTGTAGTATTAACAGGATCTGTGACTTGTCACCAATATAAATGAGATATTTTCCTATCACATTATAACTTTTGCAGATATTTCAAAATATTTTTTATGCTCATCACTTTTTTAGAATTACTGTAGTTATTAGACCATCTGCTAGGTCATATGTCACCATGGTCTTCCTCTCTACCTGCTGTATTTCAGTATACATTTAGTCCTTCCACCTCATGGGGATTAGGGGTGCAGCACTTTCATGATCTGAAAAATCCACATAAAATTTTTGCCTTTCCCTTCACACCAGAGAAGAAGTCTGACTTTTTCTTTTTTTAATGGGGTGTTTATAGTACCTTATTGTAAAAATTTGAGTTGATAGTATATAATACTATACATACTTTTTTTTTGCATTTCTGAGTTTCTAAATTTTTTTCTGTGTCATCTGGTGGCCTTTGTGTGTTATCTGCAGCTTTTGCAAAACTCTCCCAAAATTCCCATTTGATTTCTTATGCTGGCCTGTGATATATAGAAACCATGATGGGGAAAGTCATCACATGGGAAGCATAACTGTAGTTGGTTTCCTTTGTAATCCTATGTATTGTATGCATTTAAAAACATCATGCGGCAAAGGAGTCCATAGACTTCACCAGAATACCCAAGAGATACCTGATGTGCACAAAAAAAGATTAAAAGCTCCCAACTTAGAAGATCTCTATGACAGTCTCTAAGGAGATACTATGAGGAACTATTCTAAAGAAAGTTGAAATAGAGGTTTTATGTTACTAATTTGTTTTATCCTCCCAACCAATCAGTTAACTGTCTGTTAAGTGTCAGGAACTATGGTGGGCACTAGGGATAGAAAGAGGAAAATGAAATACTTCTTGACCTCAGTCTACTTATATTCTACTGGGTGAAACAACAGGTGAACAAATGTGTGTGTGTACAAGTGTATATGTGTGTGTATTACATTTATATTATGTATATATGCATAAACATACATTTATGCATATACATGTATATGTATATGCATATATATGTATGTATGTGTGTATGTATACACACATATGCTATATACACATGTTTAATACTTGGTCTTCTTATCTCACTTAAGCTGCATGGGTAAAGGCTACTTATGGGTCGGGTTCCACTTTTGTTGGCTTGGTAGCTTTGACCTACTCTGTTCCTGACCTGACCACTTTTCCACTTTTTAGGTAACCCAGTAACCCCTTCTTTCAGGGGGCTCACCAAATGAATGTAGAACTTAGTGCAGACATCTGATTGGCTTAACCCGACTGCAGCTCAGAACTTCCGAGCTCAAGAGATCCACCAGCCTTAGTCTGCTCTGCATCAGGAATTACAGGTATGCACCACCATGTCTAGCTCCCAAAGTATAGTGAGGACAAGGGGCAATTCGGTCCCTGAGTTTGCGGGTGCACTCACAGAAAATAAAAGGCAGATAAAAGAAACCAGATACTAATATTCCAAAGAGGCGTCTGCACTCTGTCATCCCTTTACAAAGTAAGAAATGATTTCTTGCTTGAATTGGAAGGGCAGTTGACCCATTTTCTGGGTGAAGATTGGTTGGCTCTGTGGTCAGAAGCCTTTAAAAAGCTAAACCTGACATCTTTTAGAGATAGTCTGACAGTTCAAAAGAGTTCAAGGCTCAGGTAAACATCCAACAGAGAGCAAACACAGGAGGAGGCAGCATTCTGGGCAGTAAGCAGCTTTAAGGAGCCTGACCTCTGATTATGGAGTGGAGAGAGAACTAGCCCTGACAACTGAGCATCCAGCTGTGAAGAAGAACAAATGCAAGGAGCCCAGTGGGGCGACTGCTTCAACAAAGACCCACATCTGAAGGAGGGGGAGCAGTATGAGCACTCCTCCAGGAAAGAAATGACATGTGGATCTTGCAGTGCCAGAGATGGGGGGGTTACCTCGGCCACGGGTGCTCCTCGTGCGTGTACTTCTGTCTGTGCTCTATTTGGCGTCCACTCTTCCTACTGATGCTCTATTTTGTGGTATTCACGCTGCCCCCCTCACCCAGTTTCTGGAAGGAATGCTTTGTAGTTCTTGTTATTACAATGCCAGCTTACTAAGTGCCTTTGCTTTGAACTAATTGTGTTTACCAGCTGACACTGGTACGTCTCCATGGCTCAGTTTTCACTTGGATTTAGACTCAGCAATTGGGATGTATCTGGCTTGGTACAGTAAAACTCCAAACTTGGCCAAAAAAAGTTTGAAGATGTAAAAAAAGATGTTGATGCTGAGAAGATACCCACTAACCCCTGATGCCAAGTTTAATAATGTCTTCTGGATGCTTCGATGATAACTTCGTAAGGATAACCTTTCCTATTTGAGCCATATGTTCCTCGTCTTTTCTTTCTTATTGCATGAGTTTCTTTACTCTGAGATATACTGTGCTGCCTCTGAGCTAAAATGGGGCCATAACAACAAAATCATCTTTTATTCCTCCTAAATCTTCTACCTACCTTTTAGATACTGAAACTTCAGTCATGGGATAAGAATATGCTAGTTTTGATTTAGTGGACTCTCTCCTTACCTCTTCAACTGTGTAGGGCTAGTTTAGAAGTGCAGATCCATGGGGTACTCTTGATACTGTGAGAATAAGTATTCCCTTGATGACCCAACCTGCAAAACTGTAAGTGTTGAGTTGGGGAGATAACTCCAGACATCATGTTACCAAGTAAATGGGGGATGGACACTAGCAGCTGGCGAAACCAGGAAAGGTATTATGTAGAAAGTGGCTTTGGAACTGAGTGCTGATAGTTGCTAAGGATATTCAGGGGTAGCTAGGTGATACAGTGGATAATATATAATATATAATATATAATATATAATAATAATAACTGAACACTAAGCCTGGAATAAGGAAGGTCTGAGTTTAAACCTGACCTCAGACACTCACTAGCTGTGTGACCTAGGGCAAGTCACTTAACCCCTATTTGCCTCACTTCCTCTTCTGTAAAATGGGAACATACTGGAGAAAGAAATGGCAAACCATTTCAGTATCTTTGCCAAGAAAGCCTCATAGACAAAGTCCTTGGGGTCACATAGAGTTGGACATGACAGAAAGACCAAACAGTAAGAATTCTAAAGAGCAGAAATTAGTATGGATAGGCCTTTAGGCAGAAGGACAATGTATGCAAAGGGATGGAAATGAGAGATGGAATGCTATGGATGAAGAAGAGCAATTAGGCAGTTAGGCTGGAATATTGAGTGTGAAGGGGAGTGAGGTGTAATAAGACTAGAAAGGGAGGCCATAGCCAAATTATGCTGAGTTTTGACTACCAAAGAGAGGAGTTTTAATTTTATCCTGTAGGTAATAGGTAACCACTTGAACTATTGGAATAGGAGATAAAATAGTCAAACTTTAGTTTTAGGAATATTACTTTGTAAACTATATTAAGAATGGATTGGAGGGGGTGGCTAGGTGGCATGGTGAATAAGAGTACCAGCCCTGGAGTCAGGAGGACCTGAGTTCAAATTTGACCTCAGACACTCAGCCATGTAACCTTGGGCAAGTCACTTAACTCCAACTGCCCTCCGAAAAAGGCAAAAAAAAAAAAAAGAATGGATTGCAGAAGGGAGAGAATTGAAGAATAGATAGAAGGTTATTGAATAGTGTAGGTAAGAGGGGATGAAGGTTTGAATTAGGGTGGTAACGGCTTTGTTAGTGGAAAGAAGGGGATAGATACAAGATATGTGGAGGTAGAACCAACAATACTTGGCAACTGATTCTGTATGAAGAGGAAGGGAAAATGAAATATTGAGGATGTTTTTATGGCTGTTAGCTTGGGTGCCTGGAAGGATGGTGGTTCCCTTGACATCGTAGCCCCAGGGTGGCCACAGACCCAGTGATTCTAGTAGTGTGGTTCATGAGTGTGTCCTCTGACATTGTACTTGCCGACTTCTCTGGGCTGTTCACTCATCTCAGGCTGCAGCCACAATGGAAAGTTTGGGTTATTTTCTCACAGTGGCACTGGCCAGAGCCACTACTCTTATAATTCAACTCTCAGAGTCCTAAGGGTAACTCTGGATTTTGTTGTCATTTTGGTTTTGTAGCAAGCATTTATTAAGCATTTGCTATATATCAGGCACTGAGCCATGAATTGGAAATGCAAATACAAATAGAAAGAAATTTAGTCCCTGCTCTCAAGGAGCTTACATTCTAATGGGTCCAGATGACACATAAAAGGAAGCTAAAAAGGGAGAAGGTACCTGAGAGGTCCAGCATGCATGGAGACTGGTGAGAAATGAAAAGATCGCTACCTTGGGCACTTTCCTTTAATGGAAAGAGTAAATCTCCATTCTGGACCGAGATATCCAGAGGCAGAGGGTACCATGAATCTTAGGGCTGACGTGATCTTCAAAGCGATCCTCCAGGATACAGAGGCATGATGGACAAGTGAGGAGGGTAGCCTGGTGAGAAATAGAGGTAAACTCTTACTACTCACCACTCTAACTCCACTGGTCCCCCACTGTATGGTTCCTTTTTATACAAAGCCATCAGAATGACCCCATTGCCTCTTAAACATGAAATATTTACTAAAAGAGAAAGCAAAAATGATCATAACAACCTTTATGGCAAAAGCAGAAGTATTAAAATGTAACTCTTAACCACTATCAGCTTCTCTTTTCTAGGAGCTGCAGGGGAATTTCTCTCTCTTCTGACTTTTTTACTCAGTTTCTGTCTGACTTTTACAGCTCAAAGCAGAATCAGCTTAGGTTTAGTGACTAATCTCTACCTTATGATGAGAAACACAAGCAACATCTTTCTGTAAGGTAAACAGCCCCTATATACTTGTTCTATAATCCCCAGACAATTATTTGACAATTTTTTTCTTGGTGAGTTTATCCTTCAAAATTCTGAAATGAGCTCATGGATTACAATATCATAGTCATATTTACCTAAATCAGTGCTTTTCTTTCAAATAGGTCCTCTAAGTACATTTATCTTAGGATTATTTTCCTCTTAGGTCCTTAGTACGGTCTCAAGCTGCTTTTCTTGAACTAATGTACAATTTATCTCCCCTTCTGACAAATAAAATGCCTATATACAAAAGGTGGCAGTAGCTTACCATTGGAAAAAGAAAGTTGGAAAAAAGGGGCAATTTTCTGGACCAAGTCTGTTTCAGGTCAGTCTGGCAGTTCAGATTCAATGCTTATTGACCCTCTAATGTTCACTTACCACTTTCGTGGAAAGAATATTACACGAGAATAGGGTATTGATTCAGGTGGATGCATATTTAGGGTATTTCCACATTTGTCATAGTGGGCCTCGTCAGTAGGTGAGACTTAACTCCTCCTGGGGTAAGGTTTTTTATTTAAGAAGTCAAGAAAATGGTTTGACTCCATTAGCGACCTGGGCCAATTAAATCTTGAGCATGGTTTAATTGCCTTTTAGGGAAACACTGGTCTGGCTGAAGCAGTGCACAAAGAGGAGTGTATAAAAAACTCTGGATAAAAGAAAAACAAAAACAGTCAGCAAAAAGGACAACAAATATTTTAACAACTCCCTTGAAACCAAATATGGAGGGGAAGGAAGATCAGAAATCCCTGGCTTTTCCTTGCTTTTTTGAAAGCACCAAGTCCCACATTTTAATGATTTGATCAATGTGGTAAGTTATGCCAAAACTTTAGTTCATACTGGATTTCCTGATGTGAAGTGAGGATGAGGAACGTGAATGATGATGATGACAAGTTAACATTTGTGCAGTACCTACCATGTACTGGGCACTGTACTAAGCACTTTAGAAATAATATCTCATTTATCCTCCCAATAATCCTAGGAGATAAATATTATCCCTATTTTACAGTTATGGAAAGTGAGGCAGGCAGAGATTAAGTGACTTGCCTAGAGTCACACAGCTAATAAATTTCTGAGGCCAGATTCAAACTCAGATTTTCCCAACTCCAAGACCAACCCATTATCAACTGTGCCACTAAGCTGTTCCTGGGGCATTTTATACGGCAGCAAGACATAGAATATGATATTCTCCAAATAATTAAAAATTATTTTCAAACAGATGGCAATGAAAAAGTAGGTATAAGCAAGCTGTAACATATAGCCAGTAATTAACTTTCAAGAAGAAAAGAAGCAAAAAATGTCAATAATTCTTATTGTAGTATTGTAAGAACAGAAAATCAGCAGGTCATGTTGCAAGGGTGAAGTATGACACATGAAGCCAGGGCTACTAACTTCAAGATGCCGAGAGAAAGCAAGAACAGCCTCCAGTGTGTTGGGTAGAGCACCTGTGCCAGGTTATGGGCAGACATGGACCTGATCCCCTTTAGCTGCTAACATCTTCTCTCATATTGTCTTCCACTTACTCTCTCTATAGCTTGTATCTACCTAGTAACTTACATAGTTGTTTTTCCCCCTCTCATTAGAATGTAAGGTCCTTGAGGACAACTGTTCTTGTCTTTCTTAGCATAGTGCCTTGTACATACTAAGTACTTAATAAATGCTTGTTAACCAACTGACAAACAAAAGGTGCATAGCACGGGCAGGCATAGACAGTGGTATGCTGGCAAATATTTAACAACCAGCTCTTTGGAGGAGGGGGTGCTGTGCACAGGACATACTTTAAAGTTTAATCTGCATTATTAACATTTCCCCCATCACTTAAGTCCATACAATCACCAAAATAATAAATCAAACCTTGATTTATAGTATTTGTCAATTTCTGAGTTGTAAATGCTCACACTGAAAATTTAACAATCAGTTCTTTTGAGCCAGTTTGAGCTGTCCTCAGTGCAGTGTTGCTCTCTGTGCTGTTGGATCAGTGAGGTCACCAATAGATTTGAGTATTTGTGTATTCCTTTTCCTGAGCCACTGCCTCAAGTTCATGGCACATGAGGGTTAGTGGTAGTAACTGGGAATATTTATTCTGCAGAAGAGAAGACCTATGGAGGACAAGACAGCTGCCTGCAAATATTTGGAAGGCTGTTAAATGGAAGAAAAATGAAACTTCGTTCTGTTTGATCCCAGAGATCAAAACTCAAAGCAGAGGGTACAAGCTTCAAAGAGGCAAATTTAGGCTTGGTTTTATGCTCAATGTCAGGAAAAACAATTCTGACAATTAGAATAATTCAGAAGTGCAATGTTGGATGGGCTATCTAGGAAAGCAGAGCATTCCCCTTGGGGAAGGGAGAGGAAAAAAGGGGAAGGGCCTCCCAATAAAGACTGGATAACCACTTTGGGGATGGAGGGTAAAGGGGATAGCTGTTTCAGGAGGAGTGGGACTGGATGATTACTGGTCCCTTCCAACCATGAATTCTGTGGTTCTGAGCCTACCTGCACCCATCTTCAATCGATCAGTCAATATTGATTAGATGCCTACTATGTGCCAAGCGCTCTACTAGGGGCTGTTGATCCAAGTACAATATAATTAAACAATTCCTACACACAATGAGTTCGTATTTCAGTGAGGAAGGAAGTCCATAACACATATATTATATCTCTAGCAATATCAATATCGATATCTATATCTATACCTGCATATATACACATACATACATACTGTAGAGTTTGCATTGGGGAAAGAAAAAACCTAAAATACAGTAATAAGTGAAAAGCCATAAAAACTTCAACTCTGTGAAAGGTGGAAGCCCAGATATGGTGACCTGTTTACAATTATAGTTTAAATACAAAATTATATTTATGTTACTGAGTCAAAACTTAAGATACTATGACCTATGAAAGTCATAATAATAATATTGTGACCCATATGTGACATGATCCATATGCAAACTTATATTCGGCATAACCCTCCCAAGCTTGTTACTGAACAGAAAAACAAAAATATCTACCAATAAGCAGAGATGGACTCTTCAGCTCCTGCCTCTGTCTGTTTTCTATAATTACCACAGGGATTTAGGTGTTCTTCAGTGAGGGATACACAGAACTGTCTGGCTCCCACTGCAGACAGAAGATTGCCCCTGTTTGTAGGTATTCATAATGATTGATTAAACTACTACCTACAATCAATTTAGAGATACTTGGCCTCTTCCTTTGGTATCCAAAGAACACCTCATGGTTATAGGGGAGGTACAGGGTTCCCCAGCCAGGGGAATTCTGGACCTTACACATATATATATTTCACAAAGTTAATAAATACATACATATACAAATATATATATGTATATATATGCACATATGCATGCATGCACATAAAATAGTTAAATATGAAGTAGTTTGAGAGGGAGGGCATTAGTAGATGAATAAAGGAAGCTTTATTGCATTATGAATGCAAAGCATGAGAACATAAATCGGAAAGTAAAACCATCCCTGCTTTCAAGGAGTTCACATTTTAATGGTGGAGACAAGGTTGAAAGATATAGAAGGTTTCACTTGTATGTTAGATGGAAAGGTCCTATGGAATTGGGGGTGTAGCAATAAAGCAGATGTTAATGCTTCTTTGGTTTTTTATTAAATTGATTTGTTTATTTACTTTTAGTTTACAAGATTCAATTCCACAATCTCTTGAGTTTTCAATTTTCTCCCCTCCCTTCCCCTCACTGGCCATGGTGGCTTGCAATCAAGTAAAGAATCTGCAAATACTGTTCATGCTTCTTTTTAAATGTCATTTCCACTGATAAAATTATATCAGTTTCTGATACTGAACCATTTGACAATCCCAAGAACTTTGGCAAAGATTCTGAGTCCATGGCTGTAGCCCCTGCAGGAGTATTTGCCAGGCTGCATGTCCATAGGGGTTCCTTTCCACGTTGGTGCCTGAGGGCACTGGGCTGGAAGCACTGCAAATCCCAAGGCTCTTGGGTTCAGATCCCTGGGCATCTCCATCTGGATATAAGGAGAGAGGGTGGTTTAGGTCTTGGTGGTGCTGGCTTGACTTGCCTGCACATACTCCCTTCTGGCTCTCCCTCAAGGGTTCTGGTGCTGTAGCTAGTCTGGCTTGCCTCTCTTGTGCGTAGCAGGTGGTTGACAGTTGGCAGAGGAAGCTGGTCCTTCTTTATAGGAATTACTTCTTTACATGATAGCCGTGAAGGTTTTACAACAAATCTATTTGCTGTAATAAAGCTAGTAGAGGGGACCTACTCATTGATACTATTTGTTCACAGTACTGAATCCTTGGAGATCATGACATTCCATGATTGACAACCACACAGGATCTTTGGGGAATATTTGAGTCTTTGCACCTGGAGGCAGCTTGAGATTGTTAAAAGTATTATGCAATTTCCCAAATGCAATCCTATCTGCTCTCTTCCCCCTCCTTCATTTTAATTCTGGGTCCAACTCCCTCTGCAAAAATAGAATAAACTGTCAAACCCTTGACTCTACATTCAGTATGCCAAGAACTGTTGCAGTATAAAAGCAGCAATATGATACTTCTTAGTTTCAGCTCTGCATCCTGTCTGGCCACACAACTTCTCAAACTCCTTTTATCTTTGTCTCAATCTATCTTTGAGTTATTCATGGAAACAATATTCAAACCTCATTGAAATGTTTTCTCTTGATGTTGCAGAGCAGATGATTAATTACATATCTTTTGTGTATTCTAGACTTAACATTGAACTCTAGTGACTCAATGGGGAAAAATCATTCCTTTTCATTCAACAAACATCTGTCAAGGACCAACTATATGCCGACTATTTTATCCACCTCTTCAAAAGAAGAGGTACAGTTTCACTTAGAAAGATCAATAAGCGAAGCTTGGCTCCTGGCAAGAGATAAATAATGTAAATTCATGTAGTGGTTCTTTCTTGAGCAAAGGAAAATAAGTCACTTAGAGTCTCTTGAAAAATGAAGTTTTTTTTTAATAGTATAGTTCATTTGTATATGGTGTCATTCATGTACAAAGCATTCAGGACAGAGTAAGACATGCAAGGGGGACCTGTTGCTAGGTTATACTGTACGTGTAGTTGGACAGCATCTCTAGCTATGTCAAGATGGGTGAAAACAGTGTAAAGAAAGATGAATTAATGATCTTAGGGTAAATACCTGAGTTCCTTTCAGAGGATGAAATTAAAGAAAGAGAGGTATACTTGGTGCATGACCTTAGACCTTAGTATTCCTTGACTCCTCCTCAGGAAGAAAAGGTGAAAATGAGTTTATTGTTTCTCTCAATTCCAACAGGATGTCAGCTGTGTGACTGGACAATGGCTAGAGGTGCTATGGCATAATGTGTTGGGGGAGCTGGGCTCCTCACCTCTAGGACCTAGGCAAGTTACTTGGCCTCTTTGGAACTCAATTCCTTATAATGCAAAATGAGGGAGTTTGAATCAATGACTTCTATGTTTCCTTTCAGATCTGAAAGTGGGCACCTATGAAATAAGAGCATAATGACAATCACACATAGCAGTTTGGAGTTTTCTCCCAACAACCCTGTTAGGTAGGTTGGTGTTGCAATTGTTATTTCCCCCATTTTACAGATCTGGAAACTAAGTATCGAAAAGACTAAATGACTTGCTCATGATTACATAGTTAGTGAGTGCCTGAGACAAGATTTGAAACTAGTTCTTTTGGTTTCGAATTCAACACTCTATCTACCAAGCAACATGCCTCATGTAAAGGTAGTAAGCAAGCAGACACAGACATAATTATCATTACATTACTTCAAATGCTTGTGGGCCCGTGAAAGTCAGCTCCCTCTGGTGTAATAAGAGTAAAAATTGTTGAGTGGTTTCAGACTCTTTGTGCTTCTATTTGGGGTTTTCTTGGCAAAGATGCTGGAGTGATTTGCCATTTTCTTCTCCAGCTCATTTTACACATGATTCCTGAAGCAAACTGTATTAAGTGACTTGCCCAGGGTCACATAGCTAGTAAGTGACTGAGGCCACATTTGAACTCATGAAGATGACTCTTTCTGATTCTAAGCCCAACGCGCTATGCACTGTACCACCTAGTTGCCAATAAGTACATTTGGGGGTAGGCATATATTAGAAGTGAACTAAAAGGGGTCCCTTTGCAAAGTTTAATTTGGGGACCAACATTTAAATTCGAGCTTCTAGTAGTAAAGAGTTAACAGCTTCTCCAAGTTCTATGCTGCTATTTGAGCATTAACCAATCCTACCCTTGATGTTATTCTAAGCACCCACTAATTTGTGTATCTATAACTGAGCATACGCATTTCTATTTTTTTTATAAGCACTTGAATAGACCATTGTGCATTTTCATTGCACCATAATTTTGTATAACTCAATGGACACAAAGACAATCTAAATGGAAAAAGAAGACACTAATGGAAACATTTTTAAAAGGAGCTATTCATAGTCCCATGGCCTGGTAGCTTTTTGTCTATACTAGAAGGTCACTGATGATCCTTGTATATTTGTAAATTCAAAGTCTGTTTCAAGGAAAACAGAACATATTGAGCTTCTCAAAACAAAGATGCTACTGAAATGCAAAACTAAATATAATAATTAGTATGCAGAGAGCGGTCCTGATTTTTTTTCCCCCAGTTTTAACATTGACTAATTAGGTGACCTTAAGCCAAAGACAAGTACATTTCCAGGCAGCAAATCCAATATAGGAGTTGAGATGAGGAAATGATAAGTGCATAAGGAATTATAATTAGGCATATCACCCGGGAAGAACTGTTCCTGAAAGAACCCCTTGACCTGTTTCTAAAGTGGCCCATAGCCCAAAAAACTGGACGATACCTTTTGTTCCAAGGAAACCTTTTGTTCCAAGGAAAGGGACACTCTGCCTCAGATTCTGGCAGCCAGGTGGTGCAGCAGATAGAACACTGGGCCTGGAGCTGGAAAGATCTGAGTTTAAATGTGGCCTCTAACACTTACTAGCTGTGCAACCCTGCACAAGTCACTGAATTCTGCTTGCCTCAATTTCCTCATCTGTAAAATGAGCTGGAGGAAGAAATGGCCAAGTATCTTTGCCAAGAAAATTCCAAATGGGATCAGAAAGAGTTGGACACAATTGAAACACTAAACAACAATATGTGCCAGACACCGAGCTAAGCAGCCAGTAATAAATATAAAGAACAAAACAAAAATGAGATAAAGCAACTTGCCCATAGTCACATAGAGCTATAACTAACACAAGGCAAACAAGTCTTTGCCCCAAGGTGCCAATGTTTGAGGAGGTGCATTTACTTTGCATGGTGACAATCCCCCCCCATGCTTGCCTCATGGTACCCCTCAATCCAAACCACCACATGCAGCTGTGTAGTGAGCCTTCATCCCTGAAGGCCTGGAGGGAGGAAGAGAACTCCCAAAGAGGGCTGTCACCCATAATGTCCCTGTCACCAGGGCTTACCTTCTCTCCACCCAAGCCCATGGAACAAAGAACGGACCATCACTGTCTTGGTGTGATTGCACCTTCAGTTAGACTGTTTCATTGTCCTTAATGATCTACCCACTCCACTTCCCTCACTCATTTGCTTTGACCCATGTTACAATAGTTCCAGTTATAGTTCCAGTCGTCTAGGCAGTATTAGAGATGGCATTTCGACTCAGGATCAGAGCTCTTTCCACTCTATCATGCTGCCTCCCTGTATGTTAGACATTCATTGCCTGCCACTGAAGCCTCTATGATGCACAAGGCATTGCAATAGGTTCAGAGAGTATTTGAATACATCAGTGGCTATGCAGTCTCATCAGTCTAAGTATTCCCTCCATTAGTGCAAAACATAGTCAACATATACTCATCACTCCTGCTGAGTGATTCTGTTCTCCCTTGGATGCTCCATCCAACAGACTGGACTCTTTCTACATTTCATGGTTGCCAGTGTAGGCATCATTTGGGTTGAATTGGATCTCAGTATATGCCTCAATTACCTCCTTTACTGATCATACTTTCCTACAGTGACATACCTTAAATCATATTTGGAATTCAGCTCTAGCCCAGGGGCATCTGGCTCAGACAGAAACAGGCCACATATTGACTTAAGAAAAGCACAGATTAACATTAAGAACATTAAGCACAAGTTAACATTATCTGTGTTAATTGTATTGTAATTTCATTGTATTTTTATTTTATTTTGTTAGATATTTCCCAATGCTCTCTTCATTTGATTCAGTTCCATGCTGGCCTCAAGTCTGATACCTCCACAATCTATTTGTGCTTAATATCGGTCTCTCCATTGCCCCTTGGGTGACACACAATTTTTATTGAGTTGGGTACTAAAAGACTTGAAAAGTGGGCATATGAAGGAGAGATAGACTCGTTCTGTCTGATCACAGAAGGTAGATTCAAGAGCAAAGGGAAGAGTTTACAAAAAGAAACTTTTCAGTTTGATGTCAGAAAAAACTTCTGAGCAATTAGAGTTACCCAGAAGTGGGATGGGCTGCATCTGGGGGCAACAGGCTGCCCTTCATTGGAGGCTTCTAAGAGAAGGCTGGATGACCAGCCATGAGGTGTAATAGTTGGGATGCTTCCTCAGGTACAGGTTGGACTAAATAGCTGCTGAAATCCCTTGTGTCTTTGAAATCCTGCACTTCTGATTCTCCAGACTTTTAGGGCGTTCTAAGATTCACAATCAGTCAGTGTCACTGAAGGGAACATTTATGTTAAAAAGAAGAGATTTTGTGTCAAGGAGTAGTTTGGGATTATTCAAAGGACTAAGTAGTTTCTAAATGCAATAATGATAGCTGACATTTACACAGTGCTTTAGATTTTGCAAAGCACTTCACATATATTATCTAATCTGAGCCTCACAACAGTGCTCTGAGTCATTTCCCCTTGCATTTCACACATAAGAGAGGCAGTGTGGTAGAGTGGCTAGAGAATTGGCCTCAAAGCTAAAAAGCATGAATTCAAATCTCCCTTCAGTCACATATTGGCTGTGTGACTCTTGGCAAGCCACTTTACTTTAAAGTATTCTAGCAACTCAATTAGATTATAAATTATCAGAGGGAAAGGGAGCTTTCCCACCCAGGAATTCTGGGGGGATGGATACCTTCAGTAGGAGGATAAGAGACTGAGGGAAGTTAAGTGATTTGTCCATGATTATGAAGTTAGTAAGTATCAGAGGTGGAATCTGAATTCAGGTCATCCTGACTCCAAGTCTAGTGTCCTATCCACTACAACACTCTTGAGTGTAGCCCACATCAGATTAAAGTGCAATTGGAAAGTATTTAATGAAGTAAATAAAAATACAAGAAAACATAGATCACATTACATTTTAAAACCAAATCAATATGTGGCAATCCTTATACATGTATTAGTGGTCCGGTTTCTATTTGCCCTCTCTCAAATGTAAGCATCCTGGGGGCAGGGATAATTTCCTTTTTTGTCTTTGTAGTTTCTATACCTCCAGCAGTCCCTTTAATATAATTGGCACTTAATGTTCATTGAATTGAATTATAAAGATGAGAAAGTAGGCACATGGATCAATAGTTACCTATTGTTAAGTCCCCCCTCCCTCTTCTTGAGTTGCCATATTTTCCAGACACACTGGACCTGGAATATGCAGGAGGCACTGAACATGTCAAGGATGAAGCCACCAATCCCCCCAACTGGCATAATTTGTTGTTTGCGCCCCAAGCTGGACTCCCTGGGTAGCCTTGGGAGTCAAGACAGGTGCCAGTCAATCTGCAACAGACTGAGAAACTGTGCAACTGGGACCCTTAGAAACTGTGCAGCTGGGACCCTTGTAGATAAGCAGACCATCCTGTCTTCATCATTTAGCAGTTCCCAAGGGAAAAGAATATGACTTTTGTCATCACTTTTCTCCTTTCTGGGAGGGGACTAGTCTTCTTTTTCCCCTCCCCATGACTTCCTATTTTTCTTGTAACTTAAATACCAAGGCTTAACCTGAATGACCCAGCTCCTTGGTATAAGGAGTTCCCACACACGTGCCTTTCTCTTGTAATAAATCCAGTTGCGATGTATGTTTCATGAATTTGTGGTACTGTTTTGTTAATAAGATTATCTTCTGGATAACCATTTATTGGGGTGCTTTCAGGCAAGGTTGGCATTATAAGTAGAAACCAAAAAGAAGAGGAACTTCTCCCCCCACCAGATTCCCTTCTAAACCACACCTTTGTAACATTGTCTTATTCATTCTTTCCCAATCTTTTATCCTGTCTAGGAGTGACACTCCCTTAGCCAGTGGCCTTTACTCTGACCCTCTGAGGCACCACCAGTTTCAAAGGAAAAATAAACAAAAGGTGGAGAGTTAGTTAATTTGCCTTAAATACTTCTTTTCATCGTCTTGGTTTGTTTACATAAAACTTAACAATCTAGATGGAGCAGACCTGAGTTATGTAATTGACCTCTTCTGACATTTAGAAACTTTAAAAGGTGTTTAATAATTGCTCTCTTTGGCAGCACATATACTAAAAATTAAAACAATGCAGAAAAGATTAGCTTGGCTCCTGCACAAGGATTACTCACAAATTCATGCACAAAAATCAAATCCTTAAGATTCTCTCAGGATTACAGCTCAGAGCCCCCAAGATGCGATAAAAAGAATTGTAGCTATCTTAGACCAAGGCTGAAAACTCTGTCCTGTTTACTACAAGTCATTTACTGACTTCCATTGCAGTTTCTCTGTAGAGAGTTAATAACAGACATGAATCAAAGAGAAGTTATAACTGCTCATAGTTTTATATTTGAAAAACAACACCAACAACAACATACCAGGAATTAGACATAGCTTTAAAGGAATAGAGAAATCTGGAAGTCAGTCTCTGTCGCCTGCAGGCAGAGGAGAGAGAGAAGTTAAACCTTCACTTTCTTTTTATTAATCACTAGGAGAGACAACACAGACGCTTCAGCTACAACTATTAGATTTTTGTTTTCTCAACCTATGGCCTCAGCCACTGGAGTCAAGCCTATAATATCTAGACTCTAGTCATTGAACTCATATTTCAAAATACCTGCAGGGGCTTCTTTCTCTCTAATCACTCAGGCACTGTTGTCCCTGTGTTTGTCCTTCAAAACTGACACTGAATCTCATGCCTTGAAAACTCTACTCAGTGTCCCCTGTTTCTGTCCATACACTCCCTTGAGTCTCTCTCCCAAGATAGAAAGAAAACAACGTTGTTTGTCTGGAGTTATAATTTCTAGAATTCACAATAAAGTTTCAGAGCCTTTATTAGCCTGCAGAGTTGTTCTGAATCCCTGGTTAATACAATGGTATTAATACTGTATCTGACTTTTTTCTATTCTCTTGGTATCTTTTCTTTTTTCCTATTCAATAGAAAAAGAGGGGCTGGTTTGCTTCTGGGAAATTGTGAAGTCTTTTTTAAACAGCCCCAAGCTTCTCCCTGAAACACAGACCCATCTTTTAAAAAAATTCTTCTGTCAGCACTTTTATGATGTGAGTTATATTGCAGGTTCCAAAGAATTAAAATTAGGGATCAGCCAAAAGGTAATGAAGAGATGCAAAGCAGGCCTGAGGAAGTTGCAATATATTAACGACAAAGAGTTGTACAGGAGAGGCAGCTAAAGGATGCTTTTAGAGATAAGAAGAAGTAACCTGATTATGTAGTGAAGACCTAGGATAAATGGAGGCTTGCTGCATTGCTATTCATTCAAAGTAAAGAGATGCTGGAGAAGTTTGGAATCTATGCCCTGTGGAGTATATGGACAAGAATCATGCAGAATGGAAAAGTGTGGATGGATAGTCATTTGCATCTTTGGATGGGATACTTACATAGACAAGATCCAAGGTCCATTGAAGTATTAAAATACTGGGTATCTTCCCAGCTCTGAGACGGCTTGTACAACGATCCCTTGATGCTTTTGAGGTAATGTTACATGCAGCATGAATTTCTTTATTATGTACTTCGCTTGGTTTTCTCAACTTTATCTTCTTAAATGATATTTCAAATTCCTCATATATAGACAACACATTTGGAATTGAAGTGTAAAGGTACAAATGTGATGTACTAATGATGAAAGGAGATCATTATAGAAACGCTGACAAATTTGTTATATTTTCCATCTCTTCCTTGTATTCCTGCCAGTTTCATTTATGAATGCTCTTGAGATGATATGGCTCATTTGGATCTCATGCCACGCTTCTGGTAGGCTTGTTTTCATTTGTACTGTTTTATGAAGCAATACTGCATCATAAAATATCTTCTATCATTCTCATCTGTAGCATTTTAATAATTATTTTATTTTTATTTTTTTATTGTATTTTTTGCTTTTTGGAGGGCAGTTGGGGTTAAGTGACTTGCCCAAGGACACACGGCTAGTTTTTTGTGTTAAGTGTCTGAGGTCGGATTTGAATTCAGGTACTCCTGACTCCAGGGCCAGTGCTCTATTCACTGTGCCACCTAACCACCCCTTAATAATTATTTTGTACACGGATTGTTTTGATTATATGAATTTGGAAAGATTTTGCCTGAACAAAGTGCAACTAGGATAAGGGAAAGCATCAATTGGGAATTGGTTTTTTTGTATCAGATATCTTTGATAAGTGTCTGATATCCGAAAGAAATGAACACAAACACATAATACAAAGAGCCATTGCACAATAGATAAGTGGTCAGAGTTTATGAGCAAATAATTATCAAAAGAATTGTAAATTATAACATATATAAAAGAATGTTCCAAATTACTACTAACAAATACAAATCAAAGCAATTCTGAAGTTTTCATCTCAAACCCAGGAAATTGGGAAAGATGGTAAAAGATAAAGATAGCTCTGACAAAAGACAAAGGAAAAGACATGTATGCTAATACACTATTGGTAGAGCTGTGAATCAGTTCAATTATTCTGGAAAACATTTTTTAACTAGGTGGAAAAAAGTAACAAAACTATTTATTACCTTTGCCCTAGAGATTCCATTATTAGATATATACTCCAAGAAAGTCAAAGACAGAAAGATCCTATGCATGTTAACATACTTGTATTAATATTTTTTGTAGCAGCAAAGAACTAGAAACAAAGTAAATGACCTTCAGTTGAAAAATGGTTAAACAGATTCTGGTTTGTGATTGTAATACTACGCCACTGGAAGTGATGAGTGGGAAGAATTCGGAGAAACATGGGAAGATTCTTATTAATTCAAAGTGGAACCATCACAATTAGGAAAACAATATGTGTAATCACTGTAACAAAATTAGTTGAAAAAAATCAAAACAAAAAAGAAAATCAAACCAGAAACTGCAGTTATAATGATTGGGTCTGTAGTCTTGGGGGCAGAATTGAGAAAAGCTCCCTCCTGTCCTTCTTTGCAGAGGTGGGGAACTAACTAGGTTGCTGTGTTGATTGACTTTGCTGAACTCCTTTTTTCCCTCTTTTTAAATTCTTTGTTAGAAGGGTTAACTCAGTGGCTCTTTCCCTGCTCCAATCCATCCTCCTTATAACTATCAAAATATTTGGAAATGAAGGTAATTTTGTGAAAAAAGGGGGGGGAGAGCAATAAATTTTGAAATGATTTTATATTCTAAACATATGCTGTCCTTGTTTACTTTACAAGGCTACACAAAACCCCTCAAATTTAAAAGAAAAACATTATTTTGTATTCTAAAACAGTGATGCAATTGTGTTTATTGGCTAGGTCAGGTTTTAGTTTCACCTCCTGGTTGTGGTGATTATTTTATATCCATCAAATATTTGCAGGAAATTCTGATAACTAACATCTTTGTCTTTTTCTATTTCTAATTCTTTTTTGACACAGATGGCTAATTTGAATAGGTTACTATGAAGCTTTGGTAATGGCCCACAGTATATTATTTCCCCCATCTTTATCCTTCCCTTTGAACTTTGTTCCATCTAAACAATGGTCTATTTATTCTCTTCATGAAAACCATGAGATAAGAGGATCGAGTGTCCTATGAACTTATGAAGTAGTTAAGTGGTTTAGTGATAAAAGTGCTGGATTTAGAGTCAGAAAGATCTAAGTTCAAATCTGGTCTCAGGCACTTATTAGCTGTGTGACAGTGGTCAAGTCTTAAATGCTGAGAATAAGTGGAGGGATTATTGTAAGGATTAAATGAAATACTATATGCAAAACTCTTTGTAAACTTCAAAGTGCTTTACAAATGTTTGCCATGATGATGATGATAGTGATGGTGATGATGATGTTTCTTTGGGAACATAATTAAACAGATTCCTTTGTCTCTCTAAGGAGATGTTGTAACTATCATTGCATTCAATTGCAATTTCCTTTTGTCTTTTGCATTCACTTATCATGAAAATTGCAATATTAACATGGTTCGGTTCTTTCAATAGTATTGGAAGTCAGTATGTCGATTTTCAGAGAAGGATCTCACATTTAGAGTACTTGTAATTAAATAAATATTTATAGATGGTCTGGGCAACTAGGTGCAGCTCTAGATAGATCACAAGGCTTGGAATCAGAAAGACTCATCTTCAGGAGTTCAAATGTGGCCACAGACACTTACTAGCTGTGTGATCCTGGGCAAGTCACTTAACCCTGTTTATTTTTAGTTCCTTATCTGTAAAATGAGCTGGAGAAGGAAATGGCAAACCACTCCATTATCTCTGCCAAGAAAACACCAAATGAGGTCACAAAATGTCAGAAATGATTGAAACAACTCAACAACAACAAAACTGATGATCTAAAAATTATTAGGTTTTGTTTTGTTTTTTGTTTTTTAGCATTCCCTGTCCCTTTTCTGCCACTACCACTATGGAAACAGAAGGGGGCAGCAGAAGACTGGGGGTAATTTTATATTTTTCTGCCCAGGCCAAAGAATTCAGGTAGTGTTAAATGATAAAACCCTATATACTTAAAACATTTCAGACAACAGACTCAACACAGGGCCATACTTCTGTCACTATGAGGCACTGAATTAAGACTTTATAGAGGCTTGTGTATTACAAACATAATCAAAAGTTTATATGCATACAATGCTTTACAATTTACCTCTATATCCCATCTGTGAGGTAGGTAGGATTTGGTTAGTTCAATACTGTCAAAAAGAGATTCCTTTTTTTCAACAGTAGGAGTATTTGTTCCATGGACAGTGATACCTGTAGTGGATGATTTCAGAAATTTTTCATCTCCTGGTGATGAGGCTGGTCTTCACATGACACGTACACAGTCTGTTTTAACTTTGGAAGCTCAGAATTTGAACCTTGATAGGACCTGTCAAAGCTTGTGAACTGTTTCAAGAATCCAGCATCACCTTCACATCACAACTAGGCATCAAAGTAGGTACTGCAGATATTATTGGTCCCTTACAAATGAGGGAGCTAAGGCTTAGAGAAATTAAATGAATTGTCCCTAATTACATAGCCTTTGAGAAGCTGAGTCAGCAGCGCTCAAATGCAGGTTTGCTGATTATGAGGCCAGTGCTTTTTCCCACTACACAGAGTTTACCTGGAAGGGATTTATAATCTAGCTTTGTTGTTGTTCAGTTATGTCCGCTCTTCGTGTCCCCTCTTTGGAGTTTTCTTGGCAAAGACATTGGAGTGATTTGTTGTTTCCTTCTCCAGTTCATTTTACAGATGAGGAAACTGAGGTAAATGAGGTGACTTGCTCAGGGTCACACAGCTAGTAAATGTCTGAGGCTGGATTTGTATTCAGGTATTCTTGATTCCAGGCTCAACACTCTGTCCACTGTACCACTTCGCTGCCCTACAGTCTAGCCAGGGAAACAAAATATCAATTGATTGACAAGCATTTATTAACTATCTGCTATGTACAAAGCCTTGTGCCAGTGACTGATAATACAAAGAAAAAAAATCAGGCATTCTTTGCCCTCTAGAAGCTTACATTCTACCAGGGGAGACAAACTTGAACATTTAAAGGAATATACAAAATACATAGACAGTAGACACATGGTAATCTGGGGAGGAAGACACTAGTAGACCTGGGGAAGAGAAAAAGTTTTATGTAGAACTTTTAAAAAAAGTTTTATGTGCTGCTTGAGCATAATCTTGACTCTAAGAGGTGGAGGTAAGGAGGGACCATCTTTAGGACACTGGGTTCTGAGATGGGAGTATTTTATGAGAGGAACGCAAACAACTATAATTCCATCCAAATACATTTGAGCACTCCAATATGTACATAGGTGAGTCTAAGAAAAGGCAGAGTATAATGAGGCCATAGGAGAAAAAGCCATGAGAAAACTTGAGGTAGAAGAAAACACTTTTAGTTGGGCATTCAGGGAAGGCTTCATGGAAGGGTTAGCACCTGAGATGAGCTTGGTTGAAAGAGACATTTTGAAAGATGAAGTTGAGGGAAGAGCTCATTTCAGAAAGCTGAAAGAAAGCCAGCCTGTGTAAGCACATAGATGGAAGATAAATATATTTTTTTTGGCAATAGCTAGTTGTCCAGTTCACCTGTAATATAGAGGGAGTGAAAGGGAGTAATGAGAGATAAGACTGGAAAGGTAGGTTGGATTCAGGTTATGAAAGGTTATGTTAAGTTCTGTTCACAATAGGAAGCCAATGAAGATATTTGATCAGGGAAGTGACATGGTCAAATCGGTTTCTTAGATTATTTTGATGCCTATGGATTGATTGGAGTGGGAGAGATATGGGAAGCAGTAAACCAATTAAGAAGCTAATTACAATAGTTAATGCTAAAGCTGATGCAATTTAAGGGGTATCGAGGAGGTTGAATCTAACTGCAATGGGCAGCTTATTGTTGTTTGTCTTAGTTCTTGAGGAGGTCCACAACATCAGGAAGGTGATGCCATGATTTACAAGTGAATTGGATTTAAGTAAGGGAGGGCTGTGCATTTCATCGGCTTCATTTTCTCCTCAGAGTCATCTGGGTCCAGTGACAAGATATAGATCAGGATAACCTGAGATAGTTGGGAACTGGCAGCTGGTGACAAAATGGATAGAACACTGTGCTCAAAGTCAGGAAAACCTGAGTTTAAATCTAGCTTAAGACACTTACTAGCTGTGAGACCCTAGGCAAGTCACTTTGCCTCTGCATCAGTTGCCTTCACTGTAAGATGGGGATATAATCATAATGGGGCTATGATAATAGCACCTACCTCCCAGGGTCTTTGTGAGGATCACATGAGATTATATTTACAAAGGGCCAGGAATATAGTAAATGCTAGCTAGTATGATGATGAGGAGGGTAAAAAAGGGTATGTAGGAGATGGAAGAGCCAAAGATGTCCGAAGTTTCAAGCTTCAAGACTGATGGAGAAAGAAAAGATGGTGCCATCAGCAGAAATAAGGAGTCAACTAGGGGGAAAGGTGATGAATTCAGTTTTAACATGCTGATTTTGAGAAGTCTTCTAGGAGTAGTCAGCAGGTACTTGAAGAAGCAAGACCAATTCAGCAAAGGATTAGGGCTAGGTATTTGGGAGTTATCTGTGTTGTGTGTATAGATGAAAATGGGAGCAGATGAGATCACCGTGGATTGGATGGCGATGTGGAGGGTGAGCTGGTAAGGGGTAGGACCAAGGATGACTCAGATAATCACGGGCAACCTAGGAAACGGTGATTGGTTAAAAGAATAGCAGTAGTGAGAGAAAGTCAGAGTCAGTGCCAGAGACCTCAGTTAATAGATATTCATCAATGATGGTGGGAATGAGGTTGCAATAATGCACTATATATGCTTCCTCTCTAAAGAAATAGTCTAGAGTGAGTTGCAAGGTCACATTGCCTTCATTTACTTACAACTTCAAGATTGTAGTTTCTTTTAACTAAGTACTATTGTCTGGTAAAAAAAAAAAAAAAAGAAAGTTAATGGTTTTTATCTTTGAAATTTTTTCCCTCAGTGTGTGTGAACACACTGCAGGAATCTGTGCTGTTCCCAATCCATTGTGATGCATTGCAACACTTTCTCCCCTTTCCTGTCCAATCCTCTTTGCTCTTTTCTTCCTTTCTCTCATCCTCAAGACTCTCACACTGACCTAGTGACCCAGAGTTATCCAGGCTGAACAGTGGGAAGGGTCAGGGAAATACTCTTTATGTCGGTGGATTAGGGAATAGCAATTTTCTCTTTTCTCTATAGAAATGGAGCTATGGGGTTTGCTTCCTTCCCTCCCAGGGAGCCTACACAGTGGGGTAGCCTTCCTGCCAAGCGTGGGGACCAGCACCGGCTCTGTCGCCTGCTCCAAAGCGTTCTTCTTCTAGCGTCAATCTCGATTCCATTTCCTGGGCGCAAGAGGGGCAACTAGCCTCAGGGGATCAGAGGGAAGCAGGAGGACTCTGCAGCCGGTGGCAGGGGTGGGGGGCGCGAGAGAAGGGGCAACCACAGAACAGCTGCTGTGTGCGTCCTAGACCTGCCGGGGGCGCCTGCCGGCTGTGGCCAGACTGCCGAGCGCGTCAAGAGGCGGGGGCGTGCACTCCCGATGACTGTTGTCGCCCCCCTGGCCATCTCTCCAGAGGCAGCGAAGAAGGGGCGGAGAGGAGGTGGGGCTTGGAGACTGCGGCTGCTCTTGCCGGGAGCTCTCAGCCCTTTAAAAAGCCTCTGGCTCCTAGCGCCCGCAGGGGCTGCAGCAGCAAGAGCCGACGTCGCAACATCCTTTCCTGTACCTCTGGATTTGGAATCCTCTTTTCTGCCTGCTTCCTATTTCCATCGTAGGGCCAGTTACCCACTGGCAAGCCTGCTTTCTCAGGCAAACTCGCCGGGGTTTGACTGCTCCGACGTGTAAAGTGTTGTGTGTTTGCCCCGGCTCCTCAGTCTTTTTCTTCTGCCTCTCCCTGCCCCTCGCCCCATGCGCCAGAGGAGCATGTCTGGGAACTTTCTGCTCGCCCCCATTCCGGAGTCTTCCTCTGACTACATGCTCCACAAGGACATCAAGCTGGCAGTGCTGGGCTCAGGCAACGTAGGCAAGAGCGGTGAGTGTCCCTGGATCTGAAGGTGGTGGGTGGGTGGGTGGCATGCTGGGGGAAAAGAGATGAAATTCACAGATCTCGGGCATTTGTTACCCTGGAAGATCCCCCTTTTTTTGCCGTATGGGGTGGAGGGTGTCCGGAGAGGAGAGTAAAGAGTGGTGATTATTTTTTCACCATTAGTAAAAATCGCACGGCCAGCCCTGGAACTATATCTACCTGCCTTGGGTAGTCTGGTCCCATTGATCCAGAATTGCACACACCGTACCTCATTGAAGCTTAGACTGACCATCTTTTAGAGAAGTCTATGGGATGTTGTGGTTGGGGAATATCCAAGCTCCGTTTAGGAGCATGTAAATTATGAATCTTTTTTATTCCCCCTGAAAACTCAGCCTGAGAGAGGAAGGAAAAGCAGATGCATCCTTTCTCCTACAAAGGCTGAAGGTGCAAAGTAATTCTTTCTGCTCCTGCTTTCCTTTATGTGTGTGGCTAGCGCTTCCTGGAAAATTATGATCCCTTTCCTTGACTGCTGCCTTGACCTTTCTTGTCCTAAGCCTTTACTTATTATCCCAAATAACAGTGTATTCGTTTGTTTGTTTTCAGCAATGATTGTGCGCTTCCTGACCAAGAGGTTTATTGGAGACTATGAACCCAACACAGGTTAGGATTATTTCATGCTCACTTAGAGCTTTCACAGTTCCCGTTGCTTTTTGTTTCCCTTCTAGGTGGCACCAGCTCTTAAAGTGTCCTTTTTTCCCCCCTTACACAGGCAAACTATATTCAAGGACTGTTCATGTAGAAGGAGACCAACTGTCCTTACAGATCCAAGATACTCCGGGTTGCATTCAGGTGAGTTTCTTCCTGCAATGGCTAATTAGTAAACATTCTCTTATGGTACAGATTTTTAAGTGATAAGTACAGTGGAGATCCAGGCCCGGCCCATTTCTAGCAAGTCTTTTAAGAAGTTGGCTAGTTGGCCTTTTCCCCATATTTAATAGTTAGCATTCTATTAACCCAACGTTCTCAACTGTGAATCAGACTTTTGTACTAGAAGCACCCTATGGGTTTCAAAAGGCCAGAAGAATACCAGGATTCTACCACTTACTTGCAAGAGCAGTAGAGGGAGGTTTTTCTCCTCCCTGTGAGATTTTAGAGTAAATCACTGAGTTCTTCAGAACAGAAAAGGAAGAAGGAAGATGATTGATTCTGTGTCCACAAATGTAGCAACACTTCACTCAACAGCAGTCAACAGAAGTCTTAATTGATGCAGCTGGCATCATGCAGAGCTTGGATCTTAGAAGAACTTTTTTTCTGTGCTTTACTAATTGCAAATCAAATCAACCCTTGGCAGGGAATAAAGAATGTAACTTTATTAACAAGTGAATAATTATCATCATTTCAAGAAAGTGTGTGGAGGAAACAGAATTAATAAGAAGTGTGTTTCTGCAGTCTTCTCAGGATTGCAACCCCAACAATTATTTATTGGGTTCAGGATTAGATATTCATTTCCTTGAATGCTCAGACTCATTGGAAAGTTATTTTAAACTGTTTTTTAAAATAAAATTTTACTTAAAAAAACTAACTTGTGGGGGTGGCTAGGTGGCACAGTAAATAGAACACCGGCCCTGGAGTCAGGAGGACCTGAGTTCAAATTTGACAGTTGAGACACTTACTAGCTGTGTGACTTTGGGCAAGTCACTTAACTTCAATTGCCCTCCAAAAAAAAAATTAAAAAAAACTAACTTGTATTTATTTGAAAAATCTTAAATGAATCCCTCCTTATGTACCATAATCGAACAGATATTGTCAGACAAGCAAACAATTAAAAAGATTTTCTGTGTGTATCTACAAAACAGTAAACATATAAAGACTGAGAATTTGATCTTTTGTATCAGAAGCCCTTTTTGGGGGTAATCTGTTTCAAATTTACAAGTTGTGCTAGAATGTGATTTTTTTCCCCTTTTTTTCAGTTTTTAAAAAATTGGTAGATTGTATTTTTATGTGTGTGTTTTCTAAGTGGAGTATTCCTTTACATACAGTTTCACTTTTATCTTTTGAAGGTTCAAGATGACTTTGTCCAGGTACTGGATTCCCTCTCCAGATGTGTACAATGGGCAGAGGGTTTTCTGCTAGTGTATTCCATCACAGACTACAGTAGCTACCAGTCAATCCGACCTCTTTACCAGCACATCCGAAGGCTCCACCCCAACTCCAAGACTCCCATTATTATCGTGGGGAACAAAGGGGATCTTCTCCATGCCCGACAGGTTCAGACTAATGATGGCATCCAGCTGGCTAATGAGCTGGGCAGTGTGTTTCTTGAAATTTCAACCAGTGAAAACTATGAAGACGTCTGTGATGTTTTTCAGCATCTCTGCAAAGAGGTTAGCAAACTGCACAACCTCAGTGGGGAGAAGAGGAGATCATCTCTCATTCCCCGGCCCAAATCTCCTAACATGCAGGACCTCAAGAGACGTTTCAAGCAGGCTCTGTCTTCCAAAGTCAAATCATCCCCTTCAATGGGATAAATCCATGATTCAACAGACTCTCGTCTCCTTATTCTACATCTGTGCAGCTAAACAGAGTTTTCCCCCTTTTTAATTGCTCATTCAGAGTTTATTTTTGTACAGGTATTAATTTTCATGTGTGTGTATGTCTCTTAAAGAAAATATTTACCCTCAGCTTTGAGGGAATTTTTGTACATGAGTTTGTACCAAAACTGCTGGTTCCTTTTCCATTAAAGGTAAAATGATAACATGGTTTCCTATTGTTGTTATTGGTTTTTTTCCCCCATGCCTTTTCCTAGGTGGCATCCTTGAAGTAGAGAATATAGCATTGAGGGAGTTCACAGTTTGCCCTCAACTTGAGTCATGAATAAATAATAGAGAGGCTAAGGAAATGTTTGGAATCAAGAGCTTTGATTAGCTGTAAGATGTCTTTTACCTGGGCATTTCGAAATGGACTACAAATTAAAAAACAAAACAGAACAGAACT
Organism: Pseudocheirus occidentalis; assembly: GCA_028646575.1. Lineage (NCBI taxonomy): Eukaryota > Metazoa > Chordata > Mammalia > Diprotodontia > Pseudocheiridae > Pseudocheirus > Pseudocheirus occidentalis. Next base: position 149,168,603 of record CM053596.1, read on the forward strand.
ATTGACTGTACCATTGGTTTTAGGTATAGGGAAGGTGTTCAATATGAACAAACACTAAAAAATAAAAAGTCATTGTCTGAGAAAAGTGGTGTTATTGTCAGAGGAGTACATCTATACATCTAATTTATTACTATTTTGTTTTTTTTAGAAGTCTGTTTTACTGTTTGCCTTTCAGATAGCAGAGGGACACTTATGGGATACTTAGTGGAAACAGCTTATCACAAGTACAAGCTGTATCTCCTACCAAGTGGTCAAAGGCTCTTTATTAGCAAAGTCAATGAAGAAGCTGATCTGGTAAAATCTGATACTATTACTATCTTTGAGAAAATCCTTGTTGTACAAGAAATTCATTCATACCCATCCCCTGTCCAATTGTTGTGGCCCTACTGTGCTGAGGAGACTGACTATATGTGCTATAGAGCACAGAGAATTCAATTAGTCATCTGGAGAATTAGGGTCCCAAACAAGATCCAAGTAATTTTTTGGCTTCAAATACCTACTCAGATTCTCCATGCCATCTTGCATATGTAGCCAGACACATAAATAAATAATTTTTCTCAGGGCCCATTTCCTGTTTCTGTTTGGTTTGATCCCACAAAAATAAAAAAGATGAAAATTACTTTCCCTTCCCCTTTATTTTCTTCTTCTTTTCCCCTCTTGCCCTCAGCCTTCCCCCTTTCTGTCTTTTATTTCTCTTCTTACTTCCTCTTGCTCTTCTCCCATTCCCAGTCCCTTGCTCTTTCCATTCCTGAATTACTTGTTCTGTGCACAATGGCGTATTTGAAAGAGTCCTGTACTTAGAGTCAGGAAAACTTTGGTTTACATCCTGCTTCTAATATTTGCTAGTTGAGTGACTATAGGCAATTTGTAGAATCTATTTGAGCCTTACTTTCCTCATCAATAATACAACAGAGGTCAAAAGGCTGTATATGATTAAGTGCCAACTTAATGGTAAAAGCAGAAAACAGAGTTTCATGGAAGGAGAAATTTTGGGCCATAAATGAGTCATAGAGGTCAACATAATATGTATCTGGTGATTGAGTATGTAGTAGGGATATGCTGTTTGTAGTAATCCTTCAGCATGTTCCCACATGATCCAATTAGCAGATACATATTTTGCTTCTATCAATAAGTGTCAATATCAATAAGTCAATAAGTGAAATAACATGGAAATTCATGCCTCCTCCCAAAATGGAACTTTCCCCAAAGAGGCCTCCCCTCCTCTAGAAAAGAAGCAGGATGGATAGGTAAAGGGAGAGAAGAATGAGAAAGCAGAAGATTTGGGGATGTCTGATTACTTAGTTGATCTCATTCTCTAACTCAGCAGTTCTCAATCTGTGGATTATGTTCAATTTAAATACATCCTAAATATCAGATATTTACATTACGATTCATAACAGTAGCAAAATTACATTTATGAAGTAGCAATAAAAATAATTTTATGGTTGGGGGTCACCACAACATGAGGAACCGTATTAAAGGGTCGCAGCATTAGGAAGGTTGAGAACCACTGCTCTAACTCATTGTTTATGCCCTAGTCTTTTTCTCCTGATAATTGTTGGGAAGGGGATTCTGAAAGAAGCTAAGAATCTTTGAATGGAGAAGATTGGAGGAGGTATGATGGAACTAGAAAGATCTGTATAGAGAAGAGATCTTCTCAGGAAGCCTTCCCAGGGCTAGAACACTGACGTTTTCCCCAAATTCTAGTAAGAATATATTTCTTTCCCTCTACCTACATCCCCTTGTTTGGGGGGATATGACAGTACTGGGAGGCAAGGGTGCTGGGACCCACTCAGGATGGGATGGGTTAGGGCAAAGATGCCAAAATCCTGGATCTTTGTCCCTTGGATCATCTGGGCATAATTGGTAAGGGGTAGTGAGGGAAAATTCATGACTTTGTCCCTATTTAAAGTGAAGTGTAGGTATATGTGTGCACACTTGGTTGCCTATGAGTGGCAGGGGTCACATTATGTGGAGATCTCAATTTGTGAGAAAGAAACCAAATCTGTGTTTACTCGATTTCCTGTGCCAATTATATCCTCTCCTCCATCTCCACCTGTTAAAATTTTACTGTTTTCAACACCCAACTGATATACCACCTCTTCTATGAAGCCATGATGGCTCCAAATGATTTCCTAGTTGAAATGTTACATAGACCTTTGTATCTTTTATGCATTTATGTAGAGCATATATCTACTATACTTTCTTTATAACTCTTAAGCACCATGAAGACAAAGACTACATCTTATTTACTTTTATATCTCTCCTAGGGTTGAGCACATAATCAATCAATAAACATTTAGTAAATGCCTATTATGTGCCAGGCACTGTGCTAAGGGCTGGGGATATAAAAAGTGCAAACACCCATTCCTGCCCTTAAAACAATCTAACGGAGGATACTTATAATTGAATAGGGGAGACAACATGCAAACAAATATATACAAAACAAACTATTAATAAGATAAAAAGGAATTAATTAATAGAGGGAAGGCACTAGAATTAAGAGGGGTGAGGGAAAGCCTTAAGTAAAAGATGGGATTTTAGTTGGGACTTGAAGTTAAAGAATAAAGGAAGGAGAACACTCCAGACATGAAGGATAGCCAGAGACAATACCTAGAGCTGAGAGATGGAGTGTCTTGTCCATGGGACATCCCAGAGGCCATTGTCACCGGATGGAAGAGTGTGTGGTAGAGAGTGAGGTGTAAGAAGTCTGGTAAGGTAGGAAGGGACAGTCAGTAAATCTAATCCATTAAATCTAATATATGTGTGTTGAATTAAATTACCTCAAGACTGCCCAACCCAATCAGGAAGCTCAACTCCAAGTTAAGGTTTGGTCCTCCACAGTTCCATATTACCCCTCCTACACTCTCATCTTGATCATTGCACAAAGGCTTTTTATTTATTAAAATCTGCCTAAAATAGCTTCAGTAAGATTGTAGAAAAGAAGTTGACTATGTTAAAATGGCCCAACACTAAAGTGAATAAATGGATTATCCCGTATGTTATTTATGAAAAACAAGTTTAAATACAAGATAATATTGGGTATGACTGGGAAAAATAAATGTGTTCTCTCAAAGAAATACTTCTGTGCTTTGTTGAAGCGAACGACACTATCGGAGAAGTTCTAGAAAATTTATTAATAACTGTTTTAGAAAAAAATACCAGGGACTCAAGGACACTATATAATTATAGAGAAAATCACAAACATACTTCAATTGAAAATATTGATATGGTTTTATTTCTGCCTCATGTGGTTCATAATTTTAGCCTTTTATAACCTTGTGTTTTAGACCCTGACCTTTGATACAACAGATTAGTTCAGTCTTGGGGGTCTTTCCATCTTTAATAACTTTAATAATTTCCATGGCTCATTATTTACCTTTGCAATATCTTTTGAATGTGTCTCCTTCTCTGCTTTGCCACCATTTTAGTGCAGGCCCTCATCTCACACCTGTACTATGGCAATAAGCTGCTGGTGGGTCTTCCCGCCTTCTCTGCCCACTCTAGTCCACCCTCCATTCAGTCACTAACATGATTTTTCTGAAAATGAAAGGTTTGATCATGTCATATCCTCCACCCCTAACCCCCAAGAAACTCAGTGGTTTCCTATCATTTCCAGAAGCAAATACAAAATGCTCTTCTTGACATTCAGAGCCCTTGACAACCAAGCCCCCTCCTACTTTGTCGATCTTCTAATACCTTACTCCCCAACATGTATAGTCTTTGATTCAGTGACACTGGACTCCTGGCTCTTCCGTAAACAAGACCCTCCATCTCTTGGCACCCAGCATTCCCTGTGGCTATCTCCCATGCATGGAACTCTCTCCCTTATCCATTAGGACTGATGACCTCTCTGACTTCCTTTCAGCCCCAACTAAAATCTTACCTTCTACAGAAAGACTTCCCTAATTCCTCTTAAGTCCAGGACTTTCCCTATTTTAAATTATTTACTATCTACCCTCTATATCACTTGTTTTGTATGTATTTGTTTCTTTGCTGTCTTTCCCATTAGATTGTAAACTCTTTGAAGGCTGGGACTTCTTTTGTTGTTATTATTATTATTTTTTGGATCCCCAGAACTTAGGACAGTGCCCAGAACTTAGTAGGTATTTAATAAATGTGTATTGATTGAGTTATCATTACCCCAGCCAGGGTTTCTCCTGGGAAAATCAGAATATGGCTTGTGTCTCTTAAATTGTGCTTGGCTCCCTTGCAGGCACTTAAGTTAACTTCTCTCTCTCTTCTTGGAAGATAGTTAGAAATTTAGCATAAATGTGCCCTATGCTTTCATTGTCACTAAGATGTATTTGAGCACTGTGATTTCAGGGCATCCCATCCTGCCTTCGACATGTTAGAATGTCACAGACTCATTCTCTCTAGTGGCTCAGGAGCCTCCGACTCTTACATCATCACATCTGCAGCTTATTCTCATCGGGGCTCAAAAGCTTCCTTTCATGGCACACAGTAGGTGCTTAATGCATGTTTGTTTGTTGGTTGATTGATTGTAAAATCCAAAAGAAAATAGCTACAGTTGTCAATAGTTGATCTGCTTTGGCTATACTGCTTGACTTGGCTATATTGATTGACAGCCTATTCCATTGTCCAAGTATTTGGGCAGCACTGGATTGCTGGCTGAAGAGGAGGTTGCTGTCTCACTCTCCAAATCCTTTGCGTCTCCCACAGTTCCATCTTCTCTGTCCTTGAGGAATCTTTCTCTGCAAGTCTTATCCTGAAGTAGATTCTTCCTTAGCAACATTTCTCATATATGCCACCTTTTCTCTTCTGATACTTTTAGCACTTGGTGCAAGCTGTCACCTCAGTTCCGAACTATTACAATAGCCTTCTAAATTTGCCTGTTTGCCTCAAGTTTCTTTCCAATCGAGTCCATCTTCTACTCAGCTATCAAAGTGATCTTCCTTAAGTTCAGATCTGAATATATTACTCCTCTACCCAGCAAATTCCAGTGACTCCCTATTACTTTCAGGATCAAATGTAACATCCTTTATGTGGCTTTTCAAGCCCTTTATAAACTGGACCTTCCTTCCTTCCCAGCCCTCTTACAGCTTCCTCTCTTCAGCATACCCTATAATTCAGTGACAATGGTCTCCTTGCTGTTGCGTCTTTTAGTTCTGTGCACTTTCACTGGCTGTCTTGCATATATATGGAATTTTCTCTCCATCTCTCCATTTCTCTCCAGGAGTCTCCATCTCCTGGGTTTCCTGACTTCCTTCAAGTCTTAGCTTCTGGAAGTACCTTTTTCCAGTCCTTAATGTTAATGTTCCCTCTGAGATTATCTCCAATTTATTTGGTATATGTGTATGCAAAAATTGTATTATGTGGAACTGTATATGTTGTCATTTTAAAAAAAAGAAAGGGGTTGCACGCAAGGTAGAATACTGAAGTCTGATTAGAATTGCCCTGTGGTTTTTCTTATAAATTTTTACAAAGCCTCACAGAACTTTGCAATTTATCTTTCTCAGTCAATGTATTAAAATGACTCTTAGATTTCACATAAAAACACATACAAGACATATATATGATAAATTCTCTACACACATATATGTATATGATATAGATGTGGATACACACATTTATATATACACA
>CM053596.1:149174706-149263773 GCA_028646575.1 Pseudocheirus occidentalis
GGAAATGTCAAAAGAAAACCCACCAGAAACTTTAAGTTGTCCATGTCTTACATCAAAGTGCTCACCAGAAAGGGTCAGGGCACATGAGTTACCAATGCAGGCTTAACTCTAAGGACAAGACATGTGTTCCTGGAAGAGACTTATCTCTAGGCATGCTCCATGGGGAATATTCTGGCCAGAGAGCCTGAGGAGGAAGGGGTCTTCTGATACTGCCCATTACATATCTATTGACAACCAGTCACAGTGTACCAAAAAAGAGAAGCATCTTCACTAACAACTGCCTCAGAATTTGAGTTCAGAATTTCTTTCCCTTGGGTAGAACATATCATTTTGACATAAACATCTGAATGAGGCAGGATCCAAGTTTGCCGTTGGGGGTAGTGTGAGCATGATGGCAGCAGAGAAGGTTGCATGGTGAGGAAATAGGGGGAAGGTCCTTAAAACTCTAAAGCACAATGTCTTAAATATACATTGATTTTCCTTTCCTAAATAATTTGCTTATAGCCATAAAGACTTTAACACCCAGACACTCAGACTGCCGGCTCTCAACTCTGACCCCAATACAGTTAGAATAACTGATGAGAACCTCCCTGACATTGGCTAGAGCAGCTGAGGTCACAGAGGCAAGTTTCATTCCAAGTGATTCTAGATGAAGGACTAGATTTTCCAGACTGGGAGTTGGGGAGAGGGAGGTTGATTTATAACCCTCCTTCAGTCTCTACCAGGGCTTGGGAGAGCCACTCTCCTCCATCTTCCTTCCCTCACCAACAAGGTACAGTCATCTCATCCTTTGTTGTGGAAATGCCAGTGTCAAAGAGGAGTCTGCAGTGAGCTCATCCTTGTTTGTATCATCCAGAGCCAGAGGAGGAGATTTACTGTGGATGTCACCAGTGGAGCCTTTGATATTGCAATTCTGTAGAAGCTCATTATTTTTGAAGAATAAAGCTAATAGAAAAAGCAATTACCAGGGTCAGTGGATAAAGGCATCCCTCTGAGACAATGGCAGTGACTCAGTGGAATAGTGGGCGATGATTTAACAGTAACAAAATAAAAAAATCGAGGTGGGTTGAAAGCCATCTGGCTAAGGATCAAAGGCTGGGATTAGATTCTTCCCAGTTGGCAGAGATCATTCTATGATACTCTCAATACACTGTTCAGTAGTGCAGGTGCTGCATTGTGCAAGGAAGTCAATGGACCAGTTTGGGAATAGAGATTAAAATCAATTCCTGACCAAAACCCAGTATACAGATAATCTAGTCTATGAGTGGTTTTCTTCCTTTTACCTCTTGTTGCCTACTCTGGGGCATTTTTCTTTTTCTCCCTACACATCCACTAGGATAGATGTTTTGAGCAGAGAAAAAAAAAATCAAATTTGTTGATTTTCTTGTCTGTTAGCAATTCTCCCAATTCTGTGCCTCCTTCAAACTATAACTCAAAATTCTTTGATGTAACTTTCCCTAACTAGTTCTATTGTTAATATTTAGTCATTTCAGTCATGTCTGACTCTTTGTGACCCCATTTGGGTTTTTCTTGACAAAGATACTGGAGTGGTTTGTCATTGAGTTGGAGCAGCTCTGGCTCATTTTAGAGATGAGGAAACTGAGGTAAACAAGGTTAAATGACTTGCTCAGGGCCACATAGCTAGTAATTTGAACTGGGGAAGATGAGGGCTCCAGGCCCGGCATTCAATCCACTGCACCACCTAGCTTCCCTGTGCCACCCAGCTATTCCACTTGGTCCCATTCCAGGAAGAGGCACAAAACGGTAGGTATAGGATTTCAGGGGCTTCAGTGGCACCAACTGAAAACGTCCTCACAGGGTATGGCATTGTGGATCTAGAACTGACTGTCCAACAGCAACTTAAGGTTGTTTGATGCTTAATGGGAAAAGACTGCAGTGGATCATCTTGATATTCTTGCCTTTTTTCTTCTGGGAACCTGTGACCTTCCTTTACAAAGCCATATCACTCCCAGAGAAGCAAGTAAGCCTTGATCCCCAGTCTCCATTGAGTCTGTGAGTCTTCGTTGTACATTTTTTCACTTTCAAGGGAGCCCTCTTTTGCATTCTGATACCAACTGACACGGAGGACAAAGCACCTGGAACCAACTATATGACCTTGGGTACTTTCCCATTTGGAAGCAGGTTGATACCGAGCCCAAGTTACCTTGATCTTTTTCAGAATTTGTACTGTTGAAAATATACTCTCACATTTATAAGACTCCACATCATCTCTGATTATTCTGAAATAGAAAATGAAAAAAAAAAATAATAACCAGCCATTGCCCATGGTAACTACCATCATGATGTAGCTTTCTGGATTAAATATGGATTCTGCTCCCATTTTGTCACATAACTTTAGGGCAAATCAGTTTGCCACTCTAGAGCTCAGTTTCCTGAATAAAACAAGGCGGTTGAAGTAGATCAGGGGCCCTTAACCTTTTTGTGTGTGTTATGGATCCCTTTGGCAGTCTGGTGAAGCTGATGGACCCCTTCTCAAGATAATGCTTTTAAAATGCATAAAAATAAAATCCACAGGATTACAAAGATCAGTAAAGGTAAGGATATAAATGTTTCCTCATCCAATTTTACAGAACCTCTGAAATTTATCTATGCACACTTTGTGAGTGGAGGGGTCTTGGGGGGGTCTATGAGCTCCAGGTTAAGAACCCCTAAATTAGATAATAATGGTAATACCTAACCTTTATGTAATGCTTTAAGCTTTCCAAAGTATTTTACTAATATATCTCATTTGATTGTCACAACAACCCTGAGAGGTAAGTTCTATTATGATCCCAATTTCACCAATGGGAAAATTGAGTCAAACAAAATTTTTAAAAAATAACTTGCTTGGGATCATAGAGCTAGTTAAATGTCTGAACTTGAACTCAGGTCTTCCTGATTGCAGGCCTAGTACTTTACATGCTGCACCATTTGACCATATCCCTTTTAGTTCTTACATTTCTGTGATAGAAGTAGAAACAACATATTATGCCTGGTATTCCTCTTTCTCTGTAGGTTGTTGCATTTACTTAGCACTTACAATTCATCAGGGAGACTGGGGCCCTCTGTAATGATGGCCTGCCTATCAGAAGCATGTTCACTGCACAGAGGCAATGAGGTCCCAGAGACCTCATTTTGTTTTCCTAAAGACTGTATTGGCAGGTTGCCAATTATTGTAGAACCAGGGTGGTGGTGGAAAGAAAAATGACCCTGGAGTCGGTGAATCTGGGTTTAAGGCCCACCTCTGATGCTAACTACCTTTGTGCCCTTGGGATAGTCACTTCATGTCATTGGGCCACAATTTTCTCATAGGTAAAGTGAGAAGTTGGACTCCATGTCTTTGGTATTCCCTTCCAGCTCCAGAGCTATGATCCTACAAGTGCTGGTGATCTGGGTGTCATTCCAGAATCACAAAGTACAGAATCTCAGAGGTCAGGTGTCCAAATTAAAAGGAATTCTCTCTCTAAAATCCCCAACAAGTTACCATGTAGCTTAGTACATCTGAAGACTTCTATCTAGAGCAAATCCACTACTTTCCACCTTACCCTGTCAGCAAGTTTTTCTACATACAAAGCCAAAATCTGCCTCTCTGTGACTTACCAGAGGCAGCTAGGTGACTCAGTAGGTAGAGCGCTGGACCTGTAGGAGGAAGATCCAAGTACAGATTTGGCCTCAGTCGCTTACTAGCTATCTTATCCTAATCAAGTCACTTAACCTCTGTTTACCTTAATCCATTGGAGAAAAAAAGGGAAAACTATTCCAGTATCTTTGCCAAGAAAAGCCTATGGATAGTATGGTCCCTGGGTCATGAAGGGTTGGACACAACTAAACTCCTAAACAACAACAAACCTTTACTAATTGCTCATTGTTCTGTACTGTAGGGTTAAACAGAACAAGTCTAATCCTTACATGTAATAATCCTTCAACTATTTGAAGATAGTTGTCATGTCACCCCACTAAGTACTGTCTTCTTCAGGTTAAGCACCCCAAATTCCTTCAGCCCATCTTTAGTTGGCATACTCTTCAGTTGTCACACCGGCTTGGCCACCCAGTGCTTGATGCATTCTGGTTTTCCATTAGATTATAAGCTTCTTGAGGGCAGGGGCTGCCTTTTTTTTTAAACTTGAATTTGTATTCCTGGGGCTTAGCACCATGCTTGGTGCATAGTAGGTGCTTAATAAATATTTATTGACTATCAATACTTTTCATATAATGTAGTGCATAGAACTGAACACAATAATATAGATATCCAGCCAGGGAAAAGAACTAGTAATCGTGTGAAGAGAGATTTGAATTCTGATTTGCATGCTGACTCCAGACCTAGCAACGTGTCCTTTGCACCACCATAATGTGACATCAGTTTGGAATTAGAGGCTGGAAGCAAATTGAAAAATAAAATCCTAAAAGTATGATGCATGTCGTATTTCTTAGGACAAGTGGTCACCCAGTTGCGTGTTCCTATCTGCTAGCATGCAATTAAAGACAACCAACGAGGATAGAGAGACTGGGTCAAGTGCAATGTTGTTTGTGGCAGCATGTGGAGGTGGTAATCGTGGAGACATTTAAGGAGAAGGATGGACAGTTACCAAATGCTAGCAGATAATTAGGCTGGAGACACTTTGGTGCCTTTAGGCAAATATTTTTTAGTACTGTGTGAGTTATCTGAGTTTTTTAGTACCGTGAATGAGATTCAGGTCAGGTCTGGGAAGAGTAAGGTTGTGTTGACTGGGTCTCTGAGAAGTGTCTTTAATATGGGTATATCCTTATATCCCAGTGGTTCTCAGCCTTCCTAATGACTTATGATCTTTACTACTAGCATGTGGGCTGACCTACCTGGAGACAAATAGAGGAGAGGTGTCTCGGTTCCAAAGACCATTGGAAATATGTGTTTTCCGATGGTCTTAGGCAACCTCTGTGACCCCTGTGAAAGGGTCATTTGACCCCCAAAGTGGTCACGACCCACAGGTTGAGAACTGCTGTTATATCTCTTCCCCCATTCAATGACCAGAAGCAAGATAGGTGGGGAAGCAGTATACACCCTGCATTTTCCCTTCTTCAGATGTCTCATACTATTGTAATAATAATAATAATAATTAGCATTTAGATAATAATTTAAGGTTTGCAAAGCACATTACATATGTTAACTCTTCTGATCTTCACAACAACCTTGTGAAGTAGATGTTATTATTATCCTCCTTTTATGGATGAGGAAATTGAGGTATAGAGAGGTTAAATCACTTGCCTAGTATCGCACAGCAGTCTGAGGTTGGATTTGAACTCAAGTCTTTCTGACTTGTGTTATATTTCATGCACTGCACCACCTAGCTGCCTAAACTTTGGTACCTCTTCTTATGGGAGAGGAGGGTGGTGTGAAGAGGAAACTTTCATTTAAGGGCTCTCTCTGCGATCATAAGGCCAGTTCTGACATAACTTCCCTAACATCACATTTATGTAAGACATGGCATTGTCCAGGAAAAAACTACTCATGTAGTAATTATCTTCAAGAGGCCAAAGAGAGAACAGAAATGATTAAGTCAAGGAGAGAGATGCAAATTTTTCCAAATTCAAAGCTAACAAAGAAATGTGTTTACCAGCAAGAGATGGGTGAATAGGAATGAGATTCCAGAGCCTTTAATTTACCTTACAGTCACAGAAGTTACAGGACCATTGTTGAGAGGTGGGGAGGGCAAGCATGTATCTATGTGGGTGCATATCTTTCTGCATGTAAACCTTTGCTACCAAAGGGCATTCACTGTTGGTCTTCATCCACCAAGACTTCAAATCCCTCTGCCCCCAATACATTTCCAGGTAATTATCCTTGTTTTACCCTTGTTCTGTCTACATTCTCCTTCTTCCTCAATCTCTCCCCTTTAGTTAGCAAATTCAGTCCTACGCAGTCATTCACTCTTGAATCCTTTTTGCTCCCTTGTTTGATTACCACTCTTGCTCCCTCAAGTCCTCAACCTGAATCATTCCTGCCACTGCCTCCTACACTCCTTCCCATTCATTTCTCAACCCCTTGCAATTCAGACAGTGAAATTTCTCTCTCCAAAGCCATCCATGATTTCTCAGTTGCCAAGTGTGATGGCTTCTTCTCCATCCTGCTGACGTTTCTTCAGTATTTGACACTGTTGAATATCCTTTCCATCTAGATATTTTCTCTTCTCTAGGTTTTCAACATCCTTCTTGAAATTGGTGCTCCTACCTGTGGGACCACTCTTTTTCAGTCTCCTTTATTGAATCATCAACCACATCACTCCTGTGTGCCATGTGCCCTAGATAAATAGGTCTCTGCCTTTCATCTGTTTGTTGGTTCTTTTCTTTTTTAGGTTTAGGGATTGGAGCTTCTGATAAAGAAATCAAGTGTCTGGCCGTCCTATCTGGCAGCCAGTGAACTATCGGTACACTTTGGGAGTAGTCTTTAGGACTCAGCCCAGGGTTACTGAGATGAGGACTCACCCAGCCACCAGCAAATTTGGTGGAACCAATATTATATATGAACTATGCTGAAATAGAACCTACCTGTCTAAAAGAGACTGGTGGGGTAAGAAGAGTGTGGTGTTGGGGGGTGGGGGAAGGATGGATGTTTTTGCTTCATCTTTGAAATAATTATCCCTTTGTAAAAATGGCATTGAGGACTTCCTAGTCACATGATGAACAAGATGGAGGACTAGATTTTTTTTTCTGATGCCCTCAACCTCTCACAATCCTTTCCCAAACAGAAATTATGTGCCAGGGATAAAGAAACTTCACCTATCTCCATGATTTGGGAAACTTGGAATCCAAAAGAGTTAAAAAAAAACCCAACAGCCCATGAACTTACTTCTACTCTGAACTCACTCAACATCCCCTCCCACCAATATCCCATGCTGCCAGCTGTGAGGCTGTACAAGCAGACTCATGGGGGCTTACAACAAAATCTAGCCCCACATCCTAGTCTTACCTCTCTGTTTCCAATGCCATTGAAATCCCATCTCCAGCCTGTGGAAATCTGCTAGGGTCAGGCATCAGGAAGCATTCCATGACAATATAATAAAAATGACAATAGTACCAAAATTAATTTATACTCAGGGCTATACCAATCAAATTACTAAGAAGAAACTTTATAGAATTTGATAAAATCATAATGAAATTCATTTATAAAAACAAAAGATCTACAATATCAAGGGAAATTATGAAAAAAAAGTAGGGATAAGGAGGAATAGTACTTCCAGGCCTCAAACTATGTTTTAAAGCACTAATTCTCAATATTGTCAAGTATTGGTTAAAAAACAAAGAGAGAGAACAATGGAACAGACTAGGCAACAGAAACAATGAAACTTAATAACCCAGTGTTTAATCAAGTAGAAAACATAAATTACCTTGAAAAAACTCCCAATATTATAAAAACTACAGGGAAACTGAAAAACAGTCTGGCAGAAATTAGGCTTAGATCAACCGCTTAAACCATATTTCACAATACATTTTAAATGTATATGTACTCTTAACCAAACAAGAGACAATTACAAAGAATGAAATAGTTAACTTTGATTACATGAAACTGGAAAACTTCTGCATAGATAAAATTAATGCCCCTCAAAAGGAAGTAATTGAACAGAAAAAAACCTTTTTATCAAAATTCTCTGATAAGGGTTTGGTATCCAAGATATAGAAATAACTAATAAATATTTATAAGACTAACAGCTATTCCCCAATAGATAAGTAATGAAAGTGTGTGAAAAAAACATTCTCAAAAAAGGAATTACAAAGTATTCACAACTGCATGAAAGAATGCTCTAAAACACTAATAATAAGAACAACACAAATCATCTGTGGGGTTTCACCTCATATCCTGCAAGTCGGCAAAACTTGTCAAAAAAACAAGAGTGAATATTATGGAATGATAGGCATAATAACTCATTGTTGGTGGAACTATGAGATAGTATAGCCACTTTGGAAAGCACTTTGTAATTATTAAAATAAAGTGACAAAAATGTTCATACTGTTTGAACCAGAGACTCTGTTACTGGGTTTATACATCAAGGAAGACATCAATAAGGAAAAAAAAGTTTCCATTTATAGTGACTTTTCTGTGATAGCAAAGATTTGGAAATAAAGAAGATGCCCATCAATTGAATAATGCCTAACCAAATGATAGTACATGAATTGAATGGAATATTACTATACTATAAGAAATTATATATGTGATGACTGTAGAGAAGCATGGAAAAATCTCTATTAACTGATACAGAGTGAAGTAAGCAGAACTAAGAAAATAAATATAGTAACTACAATATAAATGGAAGGAACAACTACACACTAAAAAAAATCAAAAGTGAATGAACAAAACTGTAAAGATCAAGCAGAACTCAAATGAAGAAATATGAAAAGATATCCCCAACACACCCACTCATGGAAATGGGAGGTCCACAGGCATTTCACATTGAACATGCTTTTGGACTTTTTTAATGTATTCATAATTTGCAATGGTTTTTTTCCTCTCTAAAAATACTATTTGTTATTTGAGATTGCTTTCTTGGAAGGAGAGAGAAAGGAACACTTGAGATAACTATGATGATGTAAGAAACAGAAAACAATAAAAATTTATTTTAAAATACTAATTGACTTTAAGATGTTAAATGGAACTGGTGCTTTGCCTTATAAAATGCTTTATCTGCATCTGTTGTTACAATCGTATGAGGATGTTCTTGTTATTAATATGGTGATTTTTTTTAGTTTTCTTAATATTGAACCAATCCTGCATTCCTGATATAAATCCAGCCTAGGCGTAGTAGATAATTTTTGTGTTATGTTGTTGTCATCTCCCTGCTAATATTTTATTTAAAATGTTTGTATCAATATTCCTTATGTATATTATGTATAGCTTTCATTCACTATTTTGACTTAGGTATCAAGACCATATTTGAATCATAGAAGCAATTTTAGCAGTACCTCATTTTTCTATTTTTTCAAACAGATTTTGTAATATTGGAAATATTTTATTCTTTAAATGTTTAATAAAATTTGATCGTAAATACATTTGGTCAAAGGTATTTTTTTTCTTAAGAGCTCATTTATGACTTATTTAGCTTCTTTTTCTGCAATTAGACTATTTAAATTCCCCTTTTCTCATTCTATTGGTCTGAGTATTTTATATTTTTGTAATTATTCATCCCTTTCATTTAGATTTTCAATTTCGCTAGAATATAATTGGGCAAAAAAATTCAGATAATTTTCTTTATTTCACACTTGATGCAAATATATCTTTTTACTTTGAGTTTTTTATAATTTGGGTTTCTTGTTTTTTAAAAATCATATCTTTAAAAATTATTTTTAAAACTTCAGCTACAAATTTTATTTATGTTTGATGAGGAATATTCTTGCTTGCAATTTTGCTAATCTCTTCTTTGATTTTCAGGATTTATATTTTTATCTTTAATTGGTTTTTTATTGGTTTCCTAGGGGATTTAAAAAAAGTTACTTTTATGCTCAGTTCACAGATCTATTCTTTCTCTCTTTTTTCTCCTTTTTAAAAAAGTTTTTAAGTATGTAAATCTTCCCCTGACTACCTCAGTTGAATCCCTAACATTTTTGCATGTTGTCTTATTGACATCATCTTTAATGAAACTATTGATCGTTTATATTATTTGACTTTTGACCTACCCGTCTTCAGGGAAAAATTAATCTCCAATTAATCTTTTTTTTTCTTTTTTTTTTGGAGGGCAGTTGGGGTTAAGTGACTTGCCCAAGGTCACACGGCTAGTTTTTGTGTTAAGTGTCTGAAGCTGGATTTGAACTCAGGTTCTCCTGACTCCAGGGCCAGTGCTCTATTCACTGCGCCACCTAGCCGCCCACTCTCCAATTAATCTTAACTATTTTTAGTTAAACACTTTTATGGATCACAATGCAAAAATAAATTTTATTGCATTGTGATCTATAGAAGTGTTTAATATTTTTGCTTTTGTGCATTTGTGACATTTTTGTACCCTAATATGCAATTTTATTGTACTTTACTTTGTTGCACTTTGCAGATATTGCTTTTTTTTTTTTTTTTTTTACTAATTGAAGGTCTATGGCAACCTTGCATTCAGCAAGTCTGCCAGCATCATATCATTTTTCCAAAAGTATGTGCTCATAACATTCATCTATTATTACATTTTGGTAATTCTTACAAAATGTCAAAGTTTTTCATTATTATTATATCTGTTGTGGTGATCTGTGACCAGTGATCTTTAATGTTATTATTGTAATTGTTTTGGGGTGCCACTAATCACATCCATATGTCTGTGTTCTGACTATTCCACTAACTGATTGTTCCCCATCTTTTTCCCTCTCCTCAGGTCTCTTTCTTCCCTGGGAGACAACAATATTGAAATTAGGCCAATTAATAACCCTACCTTGGCCTCTAAGTTTTTAAGTGAAAGGAAGAGCAAATTGATATGACAGACTTCCTTGTTGTCTCATTTTAAGAAATTGCTATAGCAACTCCAACCTTCAGCAATCACTGCCCTGATCAGTTGACAGCCATAAACATCAAGGCAAGATCCTAAGGCTCAGATTATGCTTAGCATTTTTTTTAGCAAAAAGTATATTTAAATAAAGGTATGTATATATTTTTAGATATAATACTATTGCACACTTAATAGACTACAGTATAATGTAAATATAACTTTTATATACACTGAGAAACCAAAAAATCCGTGTGACTCACTTTATTGCAATGTTCATTTTATTGAGGTGGTCTGGAACTGAATCTGCGGTAATATATATAATTCTTTCTTTTCCCATTCAGTAATCTCCAAAGTCTATCAAATCTAATTTTTCTAAGATCTTATCTCTTTTCTTGTTTATTTTTAGTTAGGTTTATCTATATTTGAAAGAGATGCATACATTAAATTCTCCTACTATTGTAGTTGGCACATAGTAGGTATTTAATAAATGCTTCTTTCCTTTCTTTCTCGGTGCTTGTTTACCAAGGAAACTACTGAGTTGGTCCTTAAACCCTTGTTGTTTTCTCCACCTTTTGAGAATGAAATAATCATTAAGGCAAGTCAAGAATTTTGTTCTCTGTTTTTATTCCAGAGAGCTCCAGATATCTGAAGGACAGTTGAAGTCCTTGATCATTACTCTACTATGCTGTCATGAAATATTTATAATCTATTTCCTGAAATAATTGATTTTCTCCTTTTGGGTGGATAGTCTATTGCATACCACAAAATTGCTTCATCTCTCTCCATTGATCCTCATCCAGACCCTCCATCCCATACTTCATCCATCATCTCTTCCATTCATGAATTTCCTCACACAAGTATATCAATATTATCCCATTTTATCTTTTCTATAATCTGTTCCTTTCTAATAAAGTGGGCCCTTCTATAGGCACATTCTAGACTGTGGCTCATACTTCTCTCTATGTATTAAGCTCTCTACTTTACCTAATTGATTACCTACACTTTGCTTATTTGTATAGAGTTATGGCCAAGAGAAAAATTGGTCAAGTTGGTCAAGTGTTGACAAGACTAAAGATGGAAATTTTATTGAAGATAGTTTGTTCTACCATATATAAACATAAAGTCTATCCTGATGACGTGTTGGTCCACTGACACCAATTAAGGATGATTGATTGATTTATGGCTTTGGGGTATGATTGAATAATAGGCAATGTACATGGGATCCAATTTTTCTCTTCTGCTCTGATCACACCTTATCTTTTATTATACTTATTTGTGTGTAGGCAATACCTTTCTCCCACTCCCATTAGAATTTAAGCACCTTGAGGCAGCTAGGTGGTACAGCGAATAGAGCATTGGCCCTGGAGTCAAGAGGATCTGAATTCAAATCCACCTTCAGAAACTTAACACTTACTAGCCGTGTGATCTTGGGCAAGTCACTTAATCCCAATTGCCCTGCCTTCCTCCCTCCAAAAAGAAAAAAAAAAAGCATTTAAGCACCTTGAGGATTGGGACAATATCGGTTTTTATCTTTGCAACCACAAAACCTAGTACCTAGCCTTGCATGTAGCAGGAATTTTAAAAATGCTAATTGAATAGAATTGAGTTGAGAGAAAGTTTTAAAAGAAAACTCCAACATTTCACAACTTCCATTCCCAGACTAGTTCCTCTAATATTTACTCATCCCATGCTATTAGTTTTGTTTCAGACGCCTTTTTAACATATATTGTTGGCTATACACAATATACATTTTGCTTTATTACAATTTTCTATATATTTCAAAGAGCAAGACACGACCATACTTTGTTGTGAGAGTTACAAAGAACTGTAGCACTGAAAACTTGCTGTGTGGACCTTGGGCCCCAGGTCTCCATCAATATGTGATGGCTAGAGACAACTTTTCCTTCTCTGTGCCATAATGCCTATTCCTCTTTCTCCCTGGAAACCATGTCTCCCACACGCACCTATTGGCTTCTCATATTTAAAGGTTTCCCTTTTTTCTGTTTTATTTTATTGGATATGTATATGTCTGACTTTTGTGTGTGTTTACAATTTTACCACTTGACAAATGGTCCAAATGGTTTTATTTTTAATAAAGAGATTCTAAGGCTTCAAACAGAGAGTGGAGCTTGCAGACAAAGATTTGAAGATTACGATGAGAATAAGAGCTCAGACAGATAGAGAGGAGCTGGTCAAATGCACACAGCTTCTGATCCCTGGAGAGAGACCTGCCTAGAATCACAGACCCTCCATGGTACCATGGAACTTCAGTCAGAGAAGAAAACCATGTGGCCCAAAGTCTGACACCAGCCAAAAGCATCAGTGCAAAGGGAAGAATTCCAGGGCCCATCTTCCTGGAGAGAAGAGGAGTTCTAGAGCTATGTTGAATTCCCAGATTGCGCCTCTGTATAGAATGAGCAAGAATTACTGGACACAAAGTTTCTGAACCAATTGGAAGCATCTTAAAGCAGCTAGGTGGTGTAGTGGATAGTGTGCTGGACCTGGAGTCAGAAATTCTCATCTTCCTGAGTTCAAATCTGGCCTCGGACACTCACTAGCCATGTGACCCTGGGCAAGTCACTTAACCCTGTCTGCCTCAGTTACCTCATCTGTAAAATGAGCTGAAAAAGCAAATGGCAAATTATTCAATATCTTTGCCAAGAAAACCCCAAATAGGGTCCTGAAGTCAGGTATGGCTAAGGCCTAAGGAACATCAAGGGCAGATTTGTGATGTGGAGGAATAAAGCCAGATCTTGTATTCTAATACTACTAATGTGTCATGTAGAGTATGTAAGTCCAGAGGAAGAGGGTCAATTTTCTAGCAATCCCAAGTATTTTTCCCTTTCAAACAAGCCTCAAGCATAGGGTATCCCTATAAGTCTGATGAACTATATAGGTTCCTGGGGAAGATGGAATACAGTGAAGATAAAGGAGAGTGGTATTGACTGCTTTTAGATTCAGATCTAAGTCCTTTGTGGGTGAAATAAAGCTTGGGTTTATGTTCAATCACATGTTTGTATGGATGTTTAGCCGAAACTACTTGAGGATCCCTTGACATTTTCTGCAGAGATCCAGCATAAACTATATTCTAATGTTCCCAGGTTAGCTCTAGGATGGGGACAAAATTAATTGAATGCTGATGCTTTTAGGGAAAACTTCCAACACGGAACCCATTCCACTTAAACCCTGAACTGTGGTTTAAGGCAATAGATTGCATCCATAGCGATCCCATAGTAGAGCTGAGTCATAATACTATTAATCTTAATCTAAATTTGAGGAGAAGGTATTCACATAGAGCAAGAAGGAGAAGAAATTGAAAGAGAAGAAGAAGAAATATATTTACGGTCTCCAGCTTCTAGGTGCAGGGCTGGGCAAAGGCAAAACTTTGAAACAAAAAGTATAATTTGGCATTGATACCCTTCCACATTTTTTCAGGACCCCTTCTTAACTTTTTAGGGGCAGCTAGGTAGGACAATGGATAGAGTTCTGAGCCTAGAGTCAGGAAGACATCTTCCTGAATTCAAATCTGACTCAGACACATACTAGCTGGGGAAGTCACTTAACCCTATTTGCCTCAGTTTCCCCATCTGTAAAATGAGCTGGAGAAGGAAATGGCAAACCACTCTAGTATCTTTGCCAAGAAAACCTCAAATTGGATTCCAAAGACTTGGACACTAATGAAACAACTAAATAACAATCTGAACTTTTTGAGGCCTCTGCCCTTTGGTCCACAGGTACCTACCCTTAAATACATTATGATATCTTCTTACCTAGATCTGTCTTCCCCTTCGTTCCTTCAGTGCACTTACCTGAGCCAAAATTACTGACTTCCCCTTCTTGCAATCCAAACTCTTATTTCCTTACTGAAGATAATCTTAACTAAATGAACAAAGTGATTAAACTCATTCAAACAAAGCAACATGATTAAACTAATCCACACTATTTTGTGAACATAGCCCCTTAATCCTCCCAAAGGAATTTGCGGTTTTAAAAGATAATGAATTCCTCATTGGTATTATTTCAGGAAGCGCAAAAAAGTCACACATAAAACAAAAATCAAGCAATTTTATTGAGGAAGATAGAGCAGTCAGTATAGAGGTAGGGCAGAGTTGAGCTAGAAGTAAGTCAAGTAGGTCTGCTTTGCCCCCCTGATTCTAATAGGTCAACTTCCCTCGTTGTTCATTCATGCCTGACTCTTTGTGGCCCCTTTTGGGGTTTTCTTGGCAGACTAAACCACTGAAGTGGTTTGACGTGTCCTTCTTCCAGCTCATTTTACAGTGAGGAAACTGAGGTTAAAATGACTTGCCCAGAGTCACACAACTATGAACGATCTGAGGCCAAATCTGGACTCGGGTCTTCCTGGCTCCAGGCCTGTACTCTGTCCACTGCGCCACCTCGCTGCCTCTGGCCTCCCAGCTCCCCTAAGCTACAACTGTTTTTCATAGTTTCTTTCCTGTTTCTACAAAGATCTTCTAGAAGCTCCAAATGTTTTCACAGGGGCCCACAAGGCAGTGGTAAGGACAGGCTCCCAGCTGTTGAGGATGTGAGTAGAGCGTTAGATAGGCAGGTGTGTAAGTCAAAAACTGCCTGGGTTGCTTGCTACAGCATGATGATAGAACATCTGATGCCAAATAGGACCCAGAAAGAAGAAAGAACCAAGCAGAATCATAATTACGGTAGAGTAAGAGGAGTTTTGTCTCAGAGCACCAAAAGGTATAAGGTACACTTAGTATTTCCTAGTCTTCAACAGAAGAAATCGCTGAGCTTAGCACCCAGCTAGCAAGAATAATTTATTAAAATAGTCTTCCATAGAGTTGAGATGATTTGTCCAAGGTCATGGAGCTAATAACTGGTAAAACTGGTACTTGAACTTTGGTTGTCTGAAGGCGTATCCAGAGATCTTTCCACAGAACCATGAAAACTATTGACAACCTTATGAAAGAATGCTCCAAATCTTCCATGTTTTTCAAGGTGATGGATGATCAGTTTTGCTAATTTTGCTTTTGCCTTTTACCCTTTAAAAATTATTATTTTTTAATTTAATTTTTAATTAATTAAATTAATTAATTAATTATTTAATTCAGTGCAGAGAATAGAGCACCAGCCCTGGAGGCAGAAGGACCTGGGTTCAAATCTGACCTCAGATATGTGACATACTTACTAATTGTGTGACCTTGGGCAAGTCACCTAACCCCAATTGCCCTGCTCTCCTTCACCAAAAAGCAGCAAAAAAAAGTTATTATGTAGAATAACTGTCAGAGAGAGAATATGGGAATGTATACGGGGGAAAAACTAAGAAATGTAAAAAACAAAATTTTCCAATTGTGTGTGTGTATGTGTGTGACATACACACATACACACACACTTAATGAAGAAACCAGATGGCACACTTTGTCCCTGTACAGCTGTCTCTGTGCTCCTGGCAAGCTCTTCTTTGACCAGATCCTCCTTTATTCTCCCTTTCTCAATGTTGCTGCCTTACCATGTCCTGGGGTCTCTCCCAACAACCCCAACTGAATTTGTGTGGAAAAGTTGATTTACAAAAATGGTCACTTATGACCCTGTAGCTCAGGTGGGTAAATATGAAGAAACTGCAAGACTGCCAATCAATTCCTGACAGGAAAGTGTATATAATAAAGAAGGAATGAAGACATTCCCCCACCATTGAGGTCTGAGCTGACAAAACACTTGCTGCCCCCATGGCCTTGGCATTTTTCTCACTGGGTGAAGTCCGGGACAGAGGGGGAGAATTCTGGGAAAAGGTGATGCATAAAGAGGCCAGGTGGTTCATCTCCCTACTGAACTAGGGAGGCGTATGAGCAGTAGACTCTTGTGCATTAATTGGAGACTAGACTGGAATGAATTATGTAAGTAATAAGCTGAAGGCTACAGGTGTGCACATAGAAGCCATCAGAAAGACACTTAGGAAGACAGTAGGGAGAGAGAAGGCAACATCTAATTTAAGAGATTATACCAAATGGAACCATTTGAGAATAATTGGATTGCTAAACATCAACTACTTTAAAGGAAACCATAACATATCTTTTAAAAAATACAATTTTGTGGGGGATAAGCAACTGAGACTGGGAGATTTTTCTAGTTATTACAGTACAGGGATGTGGATTGGTATTCATAAGCCTGAGGCAAGGCTGGGTTCCTTAGCTCCCAGCATACCACTCAGACCAATAACCTGCTGCCTCAGACTTATAAAATATTATTATAAATAGATTCAAGTAGGATTTGCAAAAAATTCATGGATGTGAGTTTTGTTAAGGGGGTATAGGTTGTTTGGAATACACCTCTAACTTTGTGACTACCAAGCATGGAGAACAGCTACCACAATGCACCTTCTGGTGCCACTGGAAAGGCTCCAGGTCAGCTGACTTTGGCATGGTAGTTTATTTTGGTTTTTTATATTCAGTGCAAGTGAATCCTAATATGTGATTTGGAATAATTTAACCTCTCTGAGTCTCATCTGTAAAATGAGCATCACAGATTTATACCTAAAAGGAACCTCAAAGGTCACTTAGTTCAACCCTCTCACTTCACAGATGAGAAAACTGAGACCAAGAGAAATTAAATTAATTGCTCAAGGTTACAAAGCTAGGATTTGAACCCAGGTCTGTCTGACTCCAGATCTAATGTTCTTTCCACTATACTGCATCTATAAAGAAGTAAAAGGAGTTTTTTCTCAGGACACTGAAATGCATACGGTGTGGTGCCTTATTTACTGGTATATGTAAGGAGTACCTACCTCACAGAGTTATCTTGAGGCTCAAGTGAGGTTATTATATACAAAGTTCTTTGAAAATCTCCAAGTGCTGTATTAATATCAGTTATTACTGTGTTTGTTATTATTACCATGGAGAAGCCACTTTATATCTTTTTTCAAAAGCCTTGTTCAGCTCTGCATTTCTGTTCTGGTAGAGATGAGATTTGGTTTCTTCAGGATCTTCTCTACACACAGTCCATATTCAAAACAAGATGATTTCCTATATGAGTAACAGCACTCCCTGAGGAAAGGCCATCTGTATATAGCTAGAACACAAATGATGGGGCAAAAGTGAAGTCTCCTCCAGAAAGAAAAGACTGGGGAACTGGGAAAGCACTGCCAGGAAAGTGACAAGCACAGGATTTTGGCGAAGCAGACACTAATCACACTCCACGGTTTTCTTTCTTGAAACTCCAGGGTTGTTCTGTCTTTCTTCTCTGTCTTTCTGCCTCCAAAGAAAATAATACAGGAACTTGTTAGCTAGAATGTTAATGTAGCACTTCCAGGATCTCAAAGCACTAAAACAAGTGCATAGAGGTTAAATAGGGCAAAAATGTACATACAATTTTCAAATATTCTAAAGTATCTCAAATGCTCCAACGGAGGGCTCATTTATTTGGAAGGCCCTTCAGTGATAGAAATTGTAACCCAATCCATGTCTGCCCACTCTGTGGGACTATTGTCCAAGCCCCTATTGAATATATTGTAAGAGGTTCACCCAACATCTGCCTTCCTTACTTTCCTCTGGCATCAAGGAAATATTAGTGGAGCAGGACTGTCTCTCATCTTTCACTCTCACCAAGTGACCAGTCCATCTTTTCTTTTTTTCTTGCTCCTATATTTTCCTGGATGACGTCTTTTGCTCCAGTTCCATCAAAGTCTTCTCTTATGTCTCATCGTGCCATAGAAGTGATCCAAGGTTCTTGAATGTTATGCCAATGGATATGCGCCAAAAATCTGGCCTGGCAGCAAGTATGTGCTTGTTTTTTCGTGCCAGCCTAGCTAAAGTTCAGAGTGTGTGACTCCTTATTAGCAGGTGAGCCACTCAGGGATGAATTTTTGCAGCCACAGAAAATCATGATGACTGCTTACTAAGGCATGGGGAATTGTGATAGACGTCAACGAAGAGCAAAACCACAATGATGAAATTGTGCATCCTTGGAGCACTGAAATAAGCATATAAATGACATTTATATAATAACTCTTTATCAAGAACTCTTACAAGATCAAGGACTTGGATTCACTTTGGGGGATTTTCCCCTTGGCTTACAGCTCCCACCTAGAAAATCTACATGTGCTGACCAACAGTAACTCCCCTTACAAGTACACATACAGTTCACAAAATTAAAAAAGGAAAGTTTTATCTAAAGTTGAAAAAAAGTCAGAACCCACATCAAGACCCTTAGAAAACAGACACCCTCTCATAATAATCTTCTTCCAAAGATCCACATAGGTCTCAGTATTTTACAATTCTGAATAGGCAGGTTCCTCTCCACGTAGATGCTGCCAAGTGGGAACCCCAATCAATGCTGCCAAGGACGGCTCCTCCTGCAGTTCTCTCTTCTTCCCAGAGGCAGAGAACACTGGGCATTGTTCTCCTATAGTTCAGAATGACTCCCAGCAAGGAGTATCAGCATAGATCTCAGGAAAAGTCAAAACAAATAAATAAAAACAAACTTTAAGAAGTGCTGGGGTAAATAGAGCATGGATCCTGGAGTCAGGAGGACCTGAGTTCAAATCAGACCTCAGACACTTGACATACTTATTAGTTGTGTGACCTTGGGCAAGTCACTCAACCTCAACTGCTTTGCCTTCCTCAAAAAAAAAAAGAAAAAAAGAAGCACTTGGCAAGGATATCTTTCTCTTTTATTGGCTCACTTCAAAGTGTCCTCTGTCTGTTAGGAGATACAGATACACGTATACATGTATACATAAAAATATATTTGTATGTATATATATTTATAAAGGAATAGATAACATGAATGTGTATATTTTATATGTATATGTGTATATATACACATACAATACACATGTACACATGTATATGTGAATATATGTGTGTGTATATATGCACATCTATCTATACTTACATATGAAATTTCTTCCCCATTCAAGCCAGGTATACAAAATGGTAACTTTTAAAAATGACTTTCTCCTCTTCATTAGTTTTTAATTTAAGGTCTAGAATGCACAATGCTCTAAACTACAAAAATTCACTCCTCTCCCCTTCATCCTCCAATATATAGTCAATCATCAATCATAGAATCACAGACTAGTGTGTCAAGGGGGCCCTTCCCATTTCCCCCCTTTCCTCCTCCTTCTTACCTGGTGATATTGCCAAAGGAGCATGCAGCTGCTTCTGAGAGCATTCACCTTACCAAGCTCCCAGAGCCATAGGAAATGCTCAGTCAGGAGAAATTGCAGAGAAGGAACCAGGTCAGGAAGTGAGGTTGGTACTTCTTGATGAGAGATGCCCAAATCTACAGGAGGAGCTGCTGACTCAGGAGCTGAAGAAACAAGACCTTCTTAGACGCTTAGCTAGTGCATTACTGTGACTGGCCACACGTGTTTCTGGTTGCTCATTGTCAGGTCTCAGTTTCTTGTGAACTTTGAGTTCTGTTTATTTTCTTCAATTTCTAGACTTTTTTAAGCTTGGTGAACTGCGGACCGTACTTTCAAGAGAAGCTGATAATATAGTGGATGATGTGATACTGAGTTTCTCAGATTTTTTGATGAAAGACGAACCAGAGAAGTCAGAAACTATTTACAATTATAAACAACTTTGGCAGAAATGTGGGATACAAAATAAGCTCATATAAAATCATCAGCATTTCTATACATTACCAACCGAAGTCCAGCAGCGAGAGATAGAAAGAGAACTTCCATTTAAAATAACTGTAGACAATATAAAATACTTGGGAGTTTGCCTGCCAAGACAAACCCAGGAACTATATGACACAACTATAAAACACTTTTCACACACAAAAAGTCAAATCTAAACAAGTGGAAAATATTAATTGCTCATGGGTAGGCTGAGCCAATATAATAAAAATGTCAATTCTATGTAAATTAATCTATTTAGCCAATGCCATACCAACCAAACTACCAAAAATTATTTTATGGAGCTGGAAAAAATAACAAAATTTGTCTGGAAGAACAAAAGTTGGCTGTCTCAGGGAGAGGGGAAAGGAGCAAGAGAGGGAAGGAAGGATAGAATTTGGAACTCAAAATTTTAAATAAATATGTTTTAAAAAAATTTAAATAGAAAGTACTTTACAGGTTGTCTTATCAAATTTCCCATACAAAGCAGGAATTCTCTGCACCATTCCTAACAGACTGTATGGGTTAAGAACTAAGTCAACAAAGACTGTTTTTTCCTCATCATTCTCCTCCTGTTTTCCTTTTATTAAAGTCACTATTTGAGTGCTGAGGTCTGAGACACACATTGGAAACTCCCTAGACATACTTGAAGAACTGGGAGAGCACCTGTGCCTGAAGGAGCCAGAATAGTCAGAAGTAGATGTCTCCATTGTGGTGGGAAAGAAATGACTGAGGAAAACAAAAGTTTGATCTTCTAGTATATTGATTTATTAGACAATGCATGCCAATATCCTAACAAATTGGGATCAGGGTCCTTCCTCAGCTTAGGGATAGACCCCCAAATACAGGTGGAGACAGATTTTTATACATTAAGAAAATTAATCAAATAAGGCCAATTAATTAAAAGGAAATGATACAACATTGGGTAATCTGATTTCTAATTGTGGGGAAAGACTAGTGACTTTCCAAGGTGGGAGAGAGTGAACAGATACAATTCCTTGAATTTAAAAAAGGTGTGCTGCCCTCTAAGTATCTGTAAACAATCAAAGGAACATGGAAACAATAAGCAATTAATCATTATGGGGCCAGTTTTCAGATAAGACATGTGGGTTGTTTGAGATGTACAATTGTGAAAAAACTCCTCACATTGATTTTTGGATCTGACTGGGTTTCTGGTCAGCATAACCTCGGTCTTTGGTTAAGGGTCTCTAAGCAACAGGTAGAGGTGGTCCAGTTTCCCAGCCATGCAAGACTATGTTCAGACAATGCAGTAAGGTTTTCTCCCAATTTCCACAACTGAATAAAGTTTTCTCAGAAAACGGAAATTGGACTAGACCATAATTGAATAGAAACTAAGCTAGCTCCAGAATTGAGTCACAAGATGGAGTGTGGTTCACTTAATGCCCACAACTGACCACTTCTGTCCTAATCCCCTCAGTTTCCTCACATATAGTGCCCAATATTTCCCCCTTGAATTTTAAAATGTTAAATAAACTTTGGGTATTGAATGTATGTGTCCCATGAATGTGATGGGTTGTGACCATAGTTTTAAGGGATTTTAAATAGAGTCCCTTTAGGGGTTGGAGACTCCAGAGTTGTGGATTTCCTATTTTAATATTTTGAGTCCATATCATCCTCTAGCTAAATTCTGAGCTCAAATGATAACGTATTGAAACTCTTCAGCTTGTTGACTGCTTGAAGTTGTGTAGATGAGCATTCTAAGTGTTTGCAGTCTGACAGCCCTCTGGTGACGGGTGGGGATATTGCAGGATCTGGGGAGGCTAGCCTTATGCATGCCCCTGAGAGAAATTGACTTGGCTCTTGGGCTGATGAATCAAAAAGATGGTGGACAAATCAGATACTAAACTCCCTTGCTGGATAATTATTATGGTGATGTGCTGTCATCCGATAGAAGCCTATGAGACAATTTATACTGTTATGACTACGAAAGTGCCCCAAAGGTCACATTCCTTTGTTTCTTCATGAATGCTCTTTCCTAGACTTAGAATTATCTCCCCCATGTCAAAATTCTACATATCCTTCAGGTACCAGCTCAAATGACACAACTTCAAAGAAGCCTTCCCGTCCATACCTGCCAATAAATGTGATCATGTGATCTCTCTTCTTTACCCTCATTTCTTTTTTTAGCCTCTCCTATGGCACTTCTCACATTTTGTTCCGTATTACACTTATCTGTGTGCCTGCCATCTTCCCAGTGAGTGTGAATTTCTGGAAAGAAAGCATCCCATCCTATTTATTTTTGTGCCATCACTCCCATCTCACTTCCAGTCTAAGCACAGTGCTCCATACATACTTGTCACTTCAATTCAACAAGAATTTATTAAGCACATACTAAACTCAAAGGTCTACTCTCATGTCTCATTGTGGCATGGATGTGGTCATGGGTTCTCCAAGCTGTTTTTATGGAGTTAAAGCTGTGACAGGTTGCAACAAGATGGAAGGGCTTAGAGTACAGGACCAGTAAATAATTTATCTGTTCACTGGCCAAGTTAAAAGTCAGAGAGGCTTATTCCCATAAGGATGGCCACCATGAGATTATTTCTTCTGGCTATGGCTACTCAGAGTTGTCTGTGAAGATACATAAGGCTGCCTCAGTGGAAGGAGAGTGCAAATGGATAAAACCATAGATTGTTTGAAGTATCGTGATTAGTCTGTGAGGATTGCAGATATAGAGATACAATAAGAGAGAGCCATGGTCCTAAGGAGTTTACAATCCAGCAGTGGGGGAGGGGAAGAATACACAGATAACTATAATATAAGGAAGAATATGCAAATCCTTCTCTACTATTTCATCTAAGTATGGTGATAACATTGGGTATCTACAGAGAAAAAGCTCTGATGGGGTCCCGCAAGTTAGAAATCCAGAGTGGGCCCAGCAATGTCATCTGGGGACCAGATTAACTTTGGAGCAGTTTCTCACCAGTGGCATGATAGGTAAAGAACTGAGTTTAGAGTCCAGAAGACTCATCTTCATGAGTTCAAATCTGGCCTCAGATGCTTATTAGGTTTGTGACCCTGGGCAAGTCACTTAACCCCATTTGCCTCAGTTTCCTCATCTGTAAAATGAGCTGGAGTAGGAAATGTCAAACCACTCCAGTATCTTTGCCAAAAAAAACCCCAAATGAGGTCGTGAAGAGTCTGACATGACTGAAATCACCAGATTGGTCACAGAAGATGAATTTCTTAGCCATGGAAACCCAACAAAGCTCTATCTATAAAGACATAGAGGGATGCAATTTACATCGATGGTAGGAATACTCATGATCTATGCAATTATGACTCAATACTTCAAATGTTGTCCTGCCGATGTAAACAGAAACACATACAATCTTGTTATTTCATTTAATACTCCAACAGCATGTCATGTGTAAATGCCTGCTTCCAGGATATGAGTACTTTGTCTTTTAAGTTCCTGGTAGGACCATGGACAATCTATATGACATTCACATTTTTTCAGTTAGGAGGTGGAGTAGATAGTGAGTGTCGCCTGGGGTCAGGAAAACCTGAGTTCAAACCTGCCCCCAGACCACAAGAAGACTGAAACTGAACCCATTTGCCTCAGTTTCCTCATCTGTAAGATAGGGATGACAAAAATAACTCTCCCACTCCCTAAGGTTTTTGAGATGGTCAAATGAGATGATATTGTAAAGCACTTGGCACAGCACTGGCACCATATAAATGTTAGATGTTATTGTTACCACCCAAAATCCCCACGTCTGTAGAAGTAAAACCACCAAACTTTAGTCACTTATTAACCACTTATTTTTTTGAACTAGAAGTAAGATTCTGTGCACAGCTCCTTCAAAGGTTATTCATTGCAGAATATGAACTGCATTTAGTAACTTTCCTATTTTACTTTCTGCCAAAGGAACCGATGGTTCCTTATGCTTTCTTTCATCACATACTATATTTGCCTCCTCCCTCCACATCTCTCAATAGTACCTAATTATTGTACTGGGGGGGGGGCGGCAATCAGGATTCTAAGCACTGTTCTAAATTATTTTTCCTATTGCTAGATATCTTGTACAACTTTTTAGCACCCTCAACAGGCTAGCGCTGTGTGCCAGCATTAATGAATGGCCTCAAGATAATTGTTGAATCCAATTTAAATTTAAATTTGAATTAATATTTTGCAAAGTCAGGGAAGAGGAGTAATTTGTTCAGAACTTCAAGAAAGTGTAAAGTCAGCTCAGAGGGAAGTGGGAGATGTATCACAAATTAATTAGGTTCTGTGGGTAGAAGCTGCAAGGAGGCAGTTTTCCATTTAATGTACAGAAAATCTTCCTAACAATTAGAGCTGTCCATCAATGGAGTGGGCTGCCTACCTCTGGAGAGAGTGGCTTTCCTCTTCCAGGATGTGTGTACCTCCTTATGCACGAGTCAGGTGCTTGGAGGTTCCTTATAATTCTTGAGATACAGTGAAATAGATGAAATACTCTCTAAAGTTCCTTTCACTCCAACAAGCAAATTTGTTGATAGCAGTTTTGGAGAATCACTTTTCAGTGAAATATTAACTATTCTATCCCACTTACTGAATGATTCAAAATGCTCATTAGAGTTCCGGATGCTTCAGAATACTCATTTTAAGCCTTCTCAGGCTCAAATGACAGTGGCTGAAGGTCTTCCGTTTTTTGGGACCATTGCACCACCTGGTGGCTTGAATTATATATAGCACGTATGTGTTAAGGCATGCTGCCTCTACTTAGAATCACATAGCCTTTGTAGAACTAGGAAGGGGTGACCTTGGAGAATCTCTACATGGTCCATTGTCCTCATTTTTAAAGATAGGGAAATAAAAACTGAGTAACTTGACCCAGGTTACATGTGAGTCAGTGACAGAGTTAAGTTCCAGGACTAGACTGAAGGCTTTGTGTCTCCATCAATCCATTCCAATCCAACAACCATTCAATGGATACCTACTGTGTG
The DNA here is from genome assembly GCA_028646575.1 of Pseudocheirus occidentalis. NCBI lineage: Eukaryota > Metazoa > Chordata > Mammalia > Diprotodontia > Pseudocheiridae > Pseudocheirus > Pseudocheirus occidentalis. The sequence continues at coordinate 149,199,676 of CM053596.1, forward strand.
CAAAGACAAAATGAAAACACAGTCACTGCCCCTCAAGGAGTTCACGTTTTCCTATGCCTTCCCTTCTTTCTCAGCCAAACTGAAAAAGCTGTCTGTTCTTGTTATTTATACTCTCTCTCCTCTCTCTTACTTCTCAGTCCTTTGTAGTTTAGTTTCTGAGTGTTGAAACTGATCTCTCCAAGGTTTCCGGTGATCTCTTGATTGTCAAATCTTTTTCTCGATCTTGATCCCCTGACATCTCTACAATATATGGCGCTATTGACCAATATCTCTTTCTGTGTTCTCTCTCCTCTGGGTCTTCAATGACATGGCTTTCTCTTGGTACTTCTCTTACCTGTCTGACCACTCCTTCTCAGTCTCCTTTGCTGAATCTTCATCCAAGTCATGCCCACCAACCATGGGTGTGCACCAAAGCTCTGTCCTGGACCCTCTGCTCTCCTCCCTCTGCACCCTTTCACTTGGTGACCTCACCAGTTTCCATGGTTTTAACCATCAATATCTACACAAATTGGAATATCAACAAATGGACATTTTGAATTGGATATCCTGTAGGCACCTCAAACCTAAACTGCCTTACATGGAACTTATTATCTTTCAACCAAACCTACCTCTCTTCTGAGTTTCCTTATTTCAGCCAATAACCCTGTTCTTTCTAGTCTCCCAGACTCATAACCTTGGAATCATCCTGCACTCCTCTTGTTCCTTCCCCCAACATCCTCCAGCCTTATTAAATATTACTTCCCTTCACATATACTTCAGTCCTGCTTAAATGACCTTTTTGTTGCTCCTCACACATATTTCATATCCCAGCTTTGTGCCTTTGCACAGCCTATCCCCAGTGTCTAGAATGCACTCCATTCTCATCCCGCCTCTTAGAGTTCCTAATTTTCCTAGCTCAAAGACTATCTACTACATGAGGCGTTTCCTGATCCCCTCCCTCAGTTTCTTGTGTCTCTCCCCACCCCAAAGTGTACCTGTCTGGATTAGATACCTCCCTGGATAGAATAATAATAGCTAACATCTACATAGGGCTTACTATGTACAAAATATGTTCTATTTATTATTGTACTTGATCCCCATAACAACTCTGGAAGGTAGGTGTTATTATCATCCGTGTTATGTTTGAGGAAATGAGGCAAACCAGGGGTAAGTAAGTAAGCTGCCAGAGGGCAAAGACTCTTGTTTTTGTTTTTGTATCTGTAGTGACTGGCACATAATATTCGCTTAATTAATGATTATTGATTGACTAATTATATTCTACTGGGGTGATATATGTACACAGAAAAGTAAGCACAAGATTATTTGAGGAGCAAGAAAACAGGATTTGGGGGATGAAGAAAACTCCTTCCCCTAGGAGCTGGTACATAATCTGATTCTTGAAGGAAATGATAGTTCCCAGCTAAGAGCCCATGCTCCTATACCATACTGCCAGAAAATTACTGACGTGACTTTCGCCCTGTTTTCAAAATGGAATCTAATTTTCAACTGATTTTCTTTATAATAAAATATTATGACTAGGAGAAATGATGAGCAATATCTTCCTAAAGAAATTCACAGTGTGGTGCCCCAAAGAAGTGGAGGTGGCTATTGGGGAATTCTAAGTCAATGGCATCAATCTGAGAATTGTTCCAGAGTTCAGGCATATTATGATCATATTTCTTTTCCTCTCTTATGAAAAAGCCCCATACCAGGAACATTATTGCAGCACACACAGGCAAAGGCAAACATATGCCTTCCTTAGAATTTAGTTACCTAGAGAGAGACATATAAAGTAGATCAGCAGGTGAATTCAAATTTAATGTTATCTGTTTAATTGCTTTGGCCCAGTCGTGAACTTCCGGGTAAGGAAGACAATCTGTTGTTTATAGGCTAGGGCTTCCAGAGGAGCAGTGATAAGGCCAGTAGGAAAGTCTGTTGCTTACATGAGGGCATTTGTATTAGTTTAACTTGAGCCGTAAATGATTGTTAACAGGAGCAACCCCCTCCATGTCTACCTCCAGACTTTTGTTGGCCCAAAGGACTATGGGAGGGAAAGGAATCACAAAGACTTAATGTCCTCCTTAAAACAGCTATTGTAAAAATATGTTAGAAAGATACGCTTTTAAAATTTAATACCTTGCATAAGAATAGAGCTGGAAGAATCATTTAGAAATTATGCCTCTGACCCTCAGCAATGCTATACTTAAATCACCATGGGATTTCATATACTTTTAAAAATCTCCTGAGATAATAGTCACATTTCAACAATCTATCTGCAACACAGAACAATTTTCCACAAAATTCTTTCTTTCATCTCACTTAAGACTTCTTTGTCCTTTTTTTATATGTATGTGTGTGTGTGTGCGTGTGTGTGCGTGTGCGTGTGTGTGTGTGTGTGTGTGTGTGTAGGGGGAGGGAAGGTAGCTTGCCACACGGATGCCACATGTAAGAGTTTTCAACTTCAAAGTCACAAAATGAAGGAAATATATAGGCTTCCCTGTCTACCTTTATTAGATAGGGCCTAAGGAAGCTGAATGCGGTCATTTTACTTTTCAAGGACAAGAACTCCTGGGTGTGAAAGTGTGACCAGTAACAACCAGCAGATGTCGCCGTAGCACAAGACATGAAGTGCAGTTGGGGTTTTGGTTTTTTGGGTTTGTTTGTTTGTTTGTTTTTTGTTTTTTTCCCCCTTGGTTCCAGTGTAGGTGTGAGTCAATGTGGATGGGTCTTCCAGGAGTTCAACACAAAGTGTTTAAATACCTCTGGGTCTCCTGGCTCTAACTCACGCTTGTCAAGAGCTGTTGATCGCTTCCTACTCTTCATGAAAAAAAGAGTGTCACTTTCTACCATTATAAGAACTGCTGTTCTTATCAGTTATAGGCAAGGATCTTGAATCCCAAGTTGGAAGGATCATGGGGACTATGAGATCATAGATTTATAATTGGATGAGATCTTGAGTCCAGTTAACCAATCAACCAATCATTAAACATTCATTAAGTACTTACTATGCAACAGACACTGAGCTAAGCATGAGGGATATAAAAAGAAGCAAAAAAAAAAATTCCTGTCTTCAAGGAGCTTCCGCTGGAAGGGGAGACGTAACACACAAATACATACGGAACAAGCTACATACAGGATAAATAGGAAATCATTAACCAAGGGAAGACCCTGGATTAGGAGGGGTGGGGTCGCCTTGTTTTATAGATGAGGAAACTGAGGTCAAGAAGATTAAGTTGGTTCATGAAAACAAATCTGAACCTGGGTCTTCCTGATTTCTGTTTGAAAACTGCTAGACTACATGATCTTTAGGGATTCCTCTCTTCTCTAAATGATCTTAGCTACTTGAACACGAACAAATACCACTGGTCTATAGTTTCCAAAATCTACTCTCTCCCCTTTCTTAAAATTCACGTCCCAAGTCTTCTGAAATCTCTGAGAGATTTTGCGAACCGCCCAGAAGTAGTCGACAGAAAGCCTGACATTTTAAGCCAGGTTCTTAGACTCCGTATCTAGCCCTCTTTCCTCCACGCCACATGTAATAGTAATGGAATTTGAAGATCGTCCTGTATCGGCAAGTAAACACGTGCTTCGCACTCAGTTTCAAGTTAGTGATATCAAGCCTCTAGTAGAAACCCTGAACCCCTGTTGCTGACATAACAGGAAAGGGTGGAATAGGTAGGAGCTAATATTTTTATAAGGTATTAGCACAATCTGGAGAGCCAGAACTTCTTGTGGCATGGAGGTGGAGGAGGAGAGGCCCAGGCTGGAGAAAGTGATTTTTATTTTGAAAATGGAGTTATGGTGTCAGAGCTTTTTCTGAGAGCCAGCCAAACTCCTGCTGAGAGCTTTCAAGAACCAGCCAGAGCTGCTGAAGACTTGTGAGGGCCAGCCAAGCTGCTGAGGACTTCCAAGAGTCAGCCAGAGCTGCCAGAGGAAGCATGACTGTGGTGTTGGTACTTCGTCTGTTTTGGGTGGAAAGTGATTTTGATAAGGGTGCCGGCAATGTGTAGAAGTGTTATTGTGGCTTTGTTAAGCCTTGTCTTCCCAGGAGCAGAAACTGTGAAGGACTTGAGGTGGACTGGACACTGTGAGCTTCAATATGGAACAGAAACTAGACAAGGAACTGGGATGTGCCTGTCTTTGAACCCAGGTGACAGTTTGGTGGATTCAGGTAGGAGCTGGGACCATGAAAGAGGAGCCATGGAAGCTGAGAGCCTGTCTCAAGTCAAGATGAAAAGACCTCTCCTTGGATATTTAATGCTGACTGACGAGACTGTAACTTACTTGTGACCTAGGGGTGGATGGCCTTTGTACTTTCTACTATCCCTTAAGAGGGTACTTAGTAGTGACTGATGATATTGTAACTTAATTGCACCCCATGGGTGGAGGACTTTGGCCTTTACACTTTGTGTCAATTAAGGAGGCTTGCTTCCTTAAGGATGACTGAATTAAGGATTTACTAAATGAAGGACTTACCAAATGAATATTATATTTTGCTAAAAACTACAGTGACCACCTTGGTGAAAACTATGTGGCCATTTCAGTGATAAATTGTTATGCCATAACATTGTGAATGCTGTACTTTGATTTTCTGTGAATATTTTACCTTAATTTGTTACTGAATAAATAGAGAGTTCACTCTATTGTGTAATCAGAACCTTGAACGCTGTTCACAGCCGTAGTCCTCTGCTTGGCTTTACAACTCTCTCCTCTTGGGACATTGTTCTCCTGCTTCTTCTCCTACTTGTCTTACTGATTCTCCTAAGTCTTCTTTGTTGGTTCATCATTGACGGCAAACCTCCTAACTATGGGTACATTCAAGGCTTTCCCTAGGACCTAGACCCTCCTCTGTATTCTGTCTGTTGATGACCTTCTCAGCTCCCATGGATTTAATTATCTTTATGCAAATGATTCACTTGTCTCTCTATCCAGTCTATCCTCTCCCATGTCTGAACTCTAGTTCTATTTCACCAGCTACTTATTAGACTTTTCAAACTGGATGTTCTATAGTCATCTAAAATTCAACACATCCAAACCAGAATTAATTATCTTCCATTCCTTCTCTCTGCCACCCCCATATGCGTCTTCTAAATTTCCTTGTTACAGTGGAGAGCATCATAGTTTTTCTGGTTACTCAAATTTCAACCTTGGTGTCATCATCAACCTACCATTCTCAACCCACATATCCGTTCAGTTGCCGAATCTTATTTCAGTCTCCACAAAGTCTGTGGTCAGTGTCCCCTCCTCTTCTCTCAATGCAGCCACCACCTCAGTTCAGACCTTCATCATCCTTCTGCAATAGTGTCCTCATTGGTCTCCTTGCCAAAAGCCTCTCACTGCTCCAATCCATCTTCTACATGGTTCCTTACCCAGAGTTATGCATCACCCATTTCTGTGTCTTTGCTCTGACTCCCCGCCCCATGCCTTGAATGTACTCCTTTTCCATCTCTGACTCTTTGTTTTCTGTGAATGTTTTGCTCTGATTTGTTACTGAATAAACAGAGAGTTCACTATACTGTGTAATCAGAATCTTGAAAGTTGTTCACAGCAAGAGTCCTCTGGAAAGTTGCTCTTTAAGGTGCTAGAGTTTGTGGTTTGAATATGCCCAAGAAGACTTCCTCTGACATTGACTTGAAGTGGCTTCTACACTTCTGGAGTGGTTCTGGACTGTTTGTTGCATTGACTTTTTTTGCTTCCAAAGTGGATCATAGATCAAGAGAAACGAAAAGGATTTTCTTAGGTAAACTTAGAAGTCACTTCATCCAACCCTTTCACTTTACAGATGAGGAAACTGAGGCCCAAAGAGGTTAAATAGCTTGCCAAAGGTCACAGGGTAGAAAATGTAATATATAGTGAGTAGTTTACTTTGAGTCACCCTTCTCCGTTTGCTGTGAGTTTGCTGTTCTGTACAGCATTTATCCGGGACAAGGAAATATCTTTTAGGTTGAATCAAAATTTTACTATACCTTGAAGGATTCCTTCCTCCTGCCAGGGAATGGCTTTCCTTCAGTTTACCACAAAGCACTCAGTTGGAATTTAGGGCTAGCTATTCTCTTTACTGGAACCATGTTCAATAGGACAGAATTGCGAAAAATGTAGCCTTTGATGCTGTCCAATTAGATCTGTACACCATGGGAATGTCACTGGAAATGCTCCAGCAGAACCCAGATAAACTCTAAAGGGTCTCCAAGCTCTGATGTTCTATGATTCCATGGAGAATTCAAACCCTTGCTTCCCTTCCAGGGGGTGGGTAAGTATTAGAATAATGTTGCCATGACCTCTGGCCAGGGGTGTGTTGGTAAATGTTTAATAACCTGCTCTCTGAGGGGAAAAAAAAAAACTACTAATGACACATGTTTAAGTTTAATCTGCATTTTCTCCATCATATTCTTAAGTCTAGACAATCAATACAAGAATCAGTCAAGCCGTGATTTGTAGTGTTTGCCAATCCTTCCTCCCCACCCCACGCCCCTGCCCCACAATCTCTGGGGTTAGAGATGGCTCCAGCATAGCCCTCCTCCTCAGTCACAGAACTGCCTCAGTCTCCAGAGCAAACAGCCCCTCTTGGAGGAGCCATTGTCCTCAGCAGCCAGTCTTTAAGTGTGCTGACCTCAGGGGCGGCTAGGTGTCAGTGAATAGAGCACCAGCCCTGGAGTCAGGAGGACCTGAATTCAAATCTGACCTCAGACACTTAACACTTACTAGCCATGTGACCTCAGGCAAGTTGCTTAACCCCAATTGCCCTGCCCTCCCCCCTCCAAAAAAAGAAGTGTGCTGACCTCAGAAAGGTAAATTTCCCCAGGACTGTTAAGTACAGGCACAGGAAGAAAGAGAGAAGATAAGCAGCTAGATGATCTATGATCTAAACATCTATGATATACTTGTTCAAACTAATAAACATTTATTAATGGGTTACATGTACACAGATAATTAAACACAAAATAAACGTAATTTCTAGAGGCGGGAACTTAGGCTAACAGGGAGCTAGAAGAGGAAGATGTACCAGGCTTAGAGAACAGACCATTCAAAGGCACAGAGGGGCAGGTAAAATTTCATATACTGGGAATATCAAATGATGTGTGATGTGCCAGGAGGAGAACATTTTAAGAATCAAAAGACCTGCATCCAAATTCCAAATCCCCTACTTGTTATCTGTGTGACCTTGTACAAATCACTTCATTTCTTTGAACCTCAGTTTCCCCATTTGTAAAATGAGGGGATTAGACTATCAGCAGTTCTCAAAGTGTGGCTTAAGGATCCCAAGACTCTTTCAGGGGCTACTATGAGGTCAAAACTGTTTTCATGGCAATTTTTTGCTGTTCAGTCATTTCAGTCATGTCTGACTCTTCATTACTCCATTTGGGGTTTTCTTGGCAGATACTAGAGTAGTGTGCCATTTCCTTCCCTAGCTCATTTTACAGATGAAGAAACTGAGGCAAAGAGGGTAAAGTGACTTATCCAGGGTCACTTAACTACCAAGTGTCTGAGACCACATTTGAACTCACAAAAATGAATCTTCCTGACTTCAGGTCCAACACTCTATCCATTGTACCACTTACCTAACAATACTGGCATTTTATTTTCTAATATGGTAAGTATCAATAGATATAGCTCACATAAACAAAAATATTTGGGAGAGGGGTTCTCAATAATATTTGAGAGTACAAAGGAATTATAAGACCGAAAACCACTGGACTACATGATCTTTAGGGGTTCCTCTCCACTATAAATGGTCTTAGCAACTTGAACATGGACAATGACTTCTGAGTTCATATACTGGTCTATAGTTTCCAAAACCCAACCTCTCCCTCTTCTGAAAATTCATGTCCCCAGTCTTCTGCTTCTTCCCTTGGACTCCGCATCTCCTCAAAAACGACCAAGGATAGCTCTAAGCTTGAACATAACTGCAAGTTGCTTTTTACCCTGGGATGTTTATGAGAGAGGAGACATAATTATATGAAATAGCTGGATGTTCTCTTATTGTCTCTTAGAAGGAAAGTAGCTACCAGGGGCAGCTAAATGGGTGAAGTGTTGAGCCTGGAGTCAGGAAGACCTGAGTTCAAAACCAGCCTTAGACACATACTAGGTATGTAACTTAACAAGTCACTTATTTACTGTCTGCCTCTCTTTCCTCAGCTGGAAAATGAAGATGATAGTAGCACCTGCCTCCCAGATTTGGGAGGATCAAATAAGATGTTTGTAAAGTGCTTAGCACTGTGCCTAGCATGTAGTAAGTACTAAATAAATTCCTTCCTTCTTTCCTTCTCTCTCTTCTTCTCTCCCTCCCTCCTTCCCTCCCTCCCTTCCTTCCTTTCTTCTTTTTTCCCACCTGTCTTGGTTCTTTTTCCTCCACCTCCTCTCTTGGCCCACCTTCCTTGTACCTTCTAAGAGTTAGACATGCCCTTGAGCTCTGCTCTCTACCCTGTTTTCTGTCAACACCTTCTACCTTGCTGATCTCATGGCTTTAGTGATTACCTTTATGCAAGTAACTCCTAAATCACAAAATTTGAGAATTGAAAGGGTGCTCAGTGGGCATCTTTGTAACTCATACCCCATTCCCCAGTCTCTCAATCCCAACACCTCGAAATATCCCACAAGTTGTCATTCAGCATTTGTTTGAAGACCTCCATTGAAGGAGAATCTTCTACTTCCTGAAGTAGCCCACTTTGGATAGCTTTAATGTTTAGGAAGATTTTCCAGACTTGAAACCTAAATTTGTCTTTTTCATAACTTCTACCCACTGGTCCTAGTTTTGCCCTCTGAGACCAAGCAGGATAAGTCTATTCCTTTTTCTATACCACAGTCATTCAAATATTTGAGATCAGCCAACAGATCCCACCTCCTCTTCCCTCTAATTTTCTCTTCTACAAGGTAAACATTCATAGTTCATTCAGTCAACACTCACATGGCATGGACTCAAGGCCCTTCATTCTTCTGATGGCCTTCTTACAGATATTCCCTGGCTTAGCAGTATCTTTTTTTAACACTAGATTTAATTTTTTGTTACATTTTAACTTCCAAATTGTCTCCCTCCCTCTCTTCCCATTCTACACTACAGAAGACTACCATTTGACACAGATGTATAAATACATATAAAACCGTACTATGCACACTTTTATTTATCAGTTCCTTCTGGGGAGATGGAGAGCATCTTCCTTCACAGGTCCTTTGCAGTTGTTTTGGGTATTTATAATATTCAGAATAGCTTGATCGTTCACAGTTATTCTTGGAACAATATTGCTATTACTATGTATAGTGTTCTCTCGGTTCTAGCAATATCTTTTTTTAAAATTATGGTGCTAGAACAGAGAACAGTCCTTTAGATGTGGTCTGACCATCAAAGAGTAGATTGGGTCCCACTCTTTGTTCCTGAAAACTCTGAGTCTCTCAGTGAAGATCATATCACACTGCTGATTTTTACTGAGTTAAAAATCCACTAAAACCCTGAGATCTTTTTGCTGATACATCGCTGCCTAATTCTGCCAGCTCCAGCTTGTATTCATGCAGTCAATTTTTTTAAAAAAAAACTAAGTGTAAGCTTTTATGTTTCTTCAACATTGGACTTTGCCTTAATAAAATTCAGCTCCCTATTCTAACCTAACAAAATCTTTTTTGGATCCTGATTCCGTCATCCAATATGTCTATGATTTCCCTCAGCTTTGTGGCACCTGCAAATTTGACAAGGATGCCATCTTGTTGATGTCGTTGTCCTTTGTCCTTCATTCTCAAAGAAGACCAAGACATCAAGGAGGTGATGTCATGACATGCAAATGAATAGGATTTAAGTGAGGGAGGGCCGTGCAAAGTCACTAGCCTCACTTTCTCTTTGGGAGCCATCTGGGTTTACCATTTCCTTCTCCAGTGGATCACCTTTTGTCCTAACAATCCATTATGACCTATCTGCCTTGGGTGACGCTGAACAGCACTGAGCTACACAAGCCCCTCTACCACAAGACAGGGATCCAGGAGGGGACAAATAAGTATACACATAAATATGTATGTCTGTGTGTATACACACAGACATATGTATATACACATACAAACACACATACATATATTCTTATTGCATGGTCATAGACATATTATTCCTCTGTTCAAAAAGTGTTAATGACTTCATGTTGCCTATTGGATGGTATACTAACTTGCAAGCCTGGTGTTTAATGTCCTCCACAGTCTGGTTCCTACATATTTCCAAGCTTATTTCATGTCACTTCCTTTCATGTACTCTGTAATCTAGTCATCCTGGACTTCCTGCTATCCCCAGGCTTTTCATTCCCAGTCATGCCCTTCCTGCATTTTGTGGGGCTGTTCCTAGTTCCCAAAGTGATCTACCTCCACTTCCGGAAATTCTTGTATTTTTTTAAAGTCTAGCTCAGGCGCCATCTTCTCCACAAAGCCTTCCTTGATCTCCCTCAACTGAAAACAATCTCTCCATCCTCCAATTCCCTTCTAGAACTTTGCCTGACAAAGTCTTTCCAAACAAGTCTTTCTTTGGCCTTTTTCACATTCTATTTTTTTAAATCATATTCCTCTGTCTGTATATCTTATCCCTTTATTAAGTTACTCTCATTGAGAACAGAAACTGTGACATTTTTCATGAGGCTAAGCACAATGCCTTGCATGGAGCTAATGTGTAATATCTAATAGTGTTTGATAGATTTGATTCAATCAATATATATGAGAATCCTGCCTCAGGGGACAAGACAGACTGGAAACAGTCAAAACCTGAACAGGCCGCCTAGGATGGAAAACATAAAATTCAACAATGATTCAGTTCAATCAAGCAGTTAATGAGCATTTATTGAACAACTTTTATATGTTTGTTATACTCTTTATGATGCATTATAATGGAAAAAGCACTAGATTTATGGTCACAAAATTTGTTTTCAAATCCCATCTCAGCTATTTATTACCTAAATGACTTTATGTAAGTCCTTTATTTGTTCATCTATAGAATAAGTAGCATAGAAGGGCCTGGAATGCCATGGTCCAAGGAATCACAAAGAGGCAGACATGACTGAACAAGTGAACAACAACTACATAATGTATACATATATTTTATTGTTGGTGAGTCATTTCAGTTGTATCTGATTCTCTGTGATCCCATTTAGGGTTTTCTTGGCAAAGATACTGGAGTGGTTTGTCATTTCCTTTCCCAGCTCATTTTACAGATGAGGAAACTGAGGCAAACAAGGTTAAGTGACTTGCCCAGGATCACACAGCTAGGTAACACATAAGGCTGAGTTTGAACTTAGGTCTTCCTGACTCCAGGGCCAGCACTCTATCCATTCTACCCCCCAATTATATATGTATATGCATATATGTGTGTATATATGTACACACACACGAACACACATGTAAAATAAAATCTTATATGATCTGTATTCTCCCTCCTATCTCTAACATGCCCAATCTTAAGATCCAAAGGTTGGCTGTCAAGTAATGAGTTTCAACCATGGCACCTTATGAAACAAGGAGGAGGCACAATTTTCAGTGAAGGAGAAAGCAGTCACAATAACAAAATTGTGTGTCTCTAAGTAAATAATTAAGTTGTAGACTTTCGAAGCTGGAGACCAATCTCTTTTCTAGAGAAGATGGTAATAAAGGAGTTGAGTATTCTGTCTTTCTTCCGACATCTGTTACTGTTAAACTATCTTCCCAACAGTCAAACTAACTTTATATTGTTCTTCATCATGCTCTGTCAATCAGTTAGCTGATCAACAAGAATTTATTAAGATCCTACTTTGTGCTAAGCTATGAGGATACAAAGAAAGACAAAAACCAGTCCTTGCTCTCAAGGAGCTCACAGTCTAATGGAGCAACTATGTACAAACAAGCTATAAATAGGAAAAAGCAGAAATAATCAACAGAGAAGAAAGGACATAGAACTTGGAGCCAGAAAACCTGGCTTTGAATCCTACAACTTCCACTCACCAACTATGTGATCGTGGATAAGTTCAAGCCTCAATTTCCTCATCTGTAAATAAGGATAATAATATTTTCACTGCCCACTTCATGATACTGTTGTGAAGAAAGTGCCTTGTAAACTCTAAGACACCACAAGAAAGTAAGTAAATATTAATACTATAGAATGAAAAAATATCTTTTCTGTGAATTATTCCAGGACTAAGACTTCTCACACAGAATATTGAATCTATCCTAATCCTTTCATTTATTTCATATAATGGGCATGTACCAATAGGCACTGAGACAAGCTTCACCTGCCCTCCTCATCCTCTTTTTACCTCCAATCTCCCTCTGCATGGGAGAGAAAAGAACCCAAAAGGGCATAAATACAGCATGAGAATGGATTTCCCAGGCAGAAGATAAGCTTGGGACACCATGTGGGAAAAGGTCAGGCATCCAGCAGCACAGAGAGATCCACACCAAGAGAGGGAGGCCAGCAATGAACCAATGCTGCCTCTATAGCCATTGAGAGCTACCAAAGGGTAGAAACTAGTACCATATGGCAGTGACTCATTAGCTTCCACATCTGTGATTTCACTCACCATACAAGGACTTTATCAATGATTCTGGGGGTTTGCAGTAATTGACAACCAAGTCTCTAAGAAGAGAAATAGCTCATCAGGAGGGTCTCTTAATTGCACTGCTAAGGGCAAGTGTTTAAATTCTTCATTCATAATTTCCTTAACTAAACCTGTTATAATCTTGATAACTTTGTTTGTCTCAGAGCTTGTAGGTGGGCTTGAAGGCTCTTTGAGAATCATAAACTGTCAAAATGTCATATTCACGTTCCTAGAGGGAGAACCTGGCTGGGGTTACAAGTCATAAAGATTATTATTAGTGTCCTCTAGATTGAACCCAGCTCATCTCAAAGATCAGAGCCTGAGAAGTAGGTTAGTGATATTCATGATAATATTAATGATAATTATATTATTGACTAATATTAGTAATAATGTTAATGACAATAATAACCTATAATAATATTGCTTTGGGATTCCTTTAGGGCGAACTTTGAAAGAGCACTTGTGAATTCAGCGTCTATGAAGGGATAGTAGGTAAATGATGCTTCTGGCTAAAGTAATTTCTTGCATTAGAGTTCAAGCCATCAGAATGGTGAAAAGGATTTGTTTTCTCTGCTTGTCCTAGGGTTCTGCCTTAGCTCCCTTTGAAGGCCAAACCTAAATCTAAGTTTGATGAAATCATTGGTGAGAAAGTATTCTATGCATATTCTTTATTCTATAGTAGGGAGACATTTGGGAACATGAAGGCACAGATGGAATCACAAGATGCATATGGAGATAAAATATCATTTTAACAACCTCCACAGGTACTGTGGAATTGTTTCATTGGCAATGTAATCTGTTATAATTAATATGTCAAAACCCATATGGAAAAATCAGAAATTGGCAAATGGATATTGGAGGGTAGAACCTGCCAGGTATAGAAAAATGGTTGTCAGGACTTTGAAAACAGATATTAAAAGTTAATTTTTAAAATAACTTCTACCAAATTGAAAAATAAGTTCAACAAATGAAACTGATAAAAGTTTCACTTTAAAAACCATATAAAAGTTTAAATTTCTTCTTTTTTTTTTCAGCTCAATGTGTTAACTCAAAGACAGCATATTGATAGAAAGCTAGACAGAAAGACCTGGGCTCAAATCCCATCCTGGACATTTGCTTAAGAGCTGGGTAGTCACAGGCAGGGCCCTTTGCTCCTTTGAGCCTTAAGCAACTCTGTATAAGTGTAAATTATCTCTTCGTGGGTGGAAGAAGTTCACATACCAACGAATCATAGGTCCTTAACATATGTTACCTTGAAGACATGGATTTTTAAATTAGGTTCCTGGCACTAAGCAATTGTTATAGAAGATACTTTAGCTGAAAGACATTGGATTTTGTTTATAATGAGTTTATAGTAAAAACTTGGTAAATTGGGAACTCTGCAGTAAAAAGTTAAGCTGATGCGATCTTCCCAATCTATTTTGGAAGATGGGGTTTTGATGAGATAATATGTTCTTTGGCAAGTTGTTTAGCCTTAAACAATTACATCATCTGTAAAATGGGGATAAGACTTGTAACAGAAAGGCTCAGTTAAACTGATGGAACTGAACAAATATCCTTTACCAGAAATCCGAGGCTTAGTTGACTCAGTAAGAATGATAACCAACTTCTGTGTAGTGAAAAAAATAAGTAAAAAGAAGTTCCTTGAACTCAGTAGGAAAAAGAAGAAAAGAGAGCTTACATACCAGTCACATCCATTCCTTCTGGGATTTTTTTTGGAGGGGGGAAGGTAAGGCAATTGGGGTTAAGTGATTTGCCCTCAGTCATACAGCTAGTTGTGTCAAATGTCTGAGGTCACATTTGAACTCAGGTCCTCCTGATTCCAGGGCTGGTGTTCTACTCACTGTGCCACCCAGCTGCTCCTCATCCATTTCTTCTGAATCAAATGAGATAGCAGTACAAGGCACTAGACAAACCTTAAAGTGCTATATAATTGCTATTGCTATTATTTTATAGCCAACTATTAATTTTTTTTTAATTTGCCCTTGTCAACTTCTAATTTTGTCATGATACATCTAGAGGGAGTGGTACTCCCCAAACCCACTGACAACAATCAGGGTTTGATCTAGATACCGATGTACCCTGCTACATGGGTTGAGAAACATAATCAATAATCTTTTTTGTGTATTGTTTCTGGTGAGCTGATGAAGAACTTAAATAATGGATTATTTTTCCATTGGTGAAAGGATATGTATATTTGGAGTAAGGATGGGTGAAAGGATTCTAAGGGCAACTAAATAAAAATACATGATGACAGGATAAAAGCATTGTAGAGAGCCTCTGACATCAAGTTATCTCTCCCCATCCTTCAGAGGACATAGCCTGATTAGGCAGCGTGCTGTGTTTGAAAGACTGCGGACTACGGAATCAGAGAACCTGGGTCTGTCACTTACTATCTCTATGACCAAGCAACCTAGTGACTCCAAGTCTCAGTTTCTTCATCTATTAAATAAGGATAATAATTCTTATACTACCTAATTCATAAGGTTGCCGGGAGAAATAAATGAAAAAATGCATATAAAGAACTGTGTAAATGATGATGCTAATGTTTACTCCATAATTGGCAATTTCATTA
The DNA here is from genome assembly GCA_028646575.1 of Pseudocheirus occidentalis. Taxonomy (NCBI): domain Eukaryota; kingdom Metazoa; phylum Chordata; class Mammalia; order Diprotodontia; family Pseudocheiridae; genus Pseudocheirus; species Pseudocheirus occidentalis. The sequence continues at coordinate 149,214,757 of CM053596.1, forward strand.
AATCCTAAGTGAACAAGCAACAGAAAACATTTCCTTGGATGCAGATACTTTGTAGTAGCCAAATCAATAATGTAATTTATCATAATGAGATTTTAGTAGGTAGTAGTAATAGCAGTAGCAGTAGTAGTGGTGATGGTGGTGGTGGTACTGGTGGGACTGGTGGTGGTGGTGGTAGTAGTAGTAGTAGTAGTAGTAATAGTCATAGTAATAGTGTTGGTAGAAGTAATAGTAGTGGTAGTAGTGGTAGCAGTACTAGTAATTGGCATTTATGTAGAGCTTTAATATTTGTAAATACTTAATATTTATTATCTCATCTAATCTTCTCAGCAATGCTGAGAGGTAGGTACTATTATAATGCCATTTTACATATTAGGAAACTGAGGCAGACAAAGGTTAAATGATTTGACTAGGGTAGCACAACTAGGAAGTGTCTGAGGTCATATTTGACCTCAAGTCTCAGACAGTGATGATCCAGGCAGTCAAATTCAAGAAATATGCTTGAGATAACCATTAGACTCAAAGATTTAGATCTGAGAAGGATCTTTGAGGTCATAGAATCCAATCACTTCATTTTACAGATGAGAAAAGTGATGCCCAGAGAGGGCATGTGATTTGCCCAGGGTCACATAGATAGTAACTGTGTAAGGCAGAATTCCAACCTGGGTCTTCTTGACTGACGGCCAATCCCTGAGGCAGAAGTGAGGCAGGATCTCTCAGGAAAGCAGATCTTGATGGATGTTGGAAGTACAAGCTAGGAAATATACCCTTAGAAGGTGGGTGCAGTGGGGAAAGGAATTAAATTCCTTTAAAAAAAACCCAAAAACGAACCATTCCCAGTAGCCCCTTTTGTTTCTGAATTTCCATTAACATGTAGACAATGACAATGCCTTCTTTGACTTTAATTTCTTTACCACTTTGATTCCCTTAGTTATTATTCTTTCTCTTGAAATTACTTTGTATTTGCTTCTCTGAAAATATATCATATCCTGTTAGTGGGACATGAGGTCTTTGAAGGAAAGATGTTTGATTTTTGCCTTTATCTCCAGCGCCTGGAACAGTGCTTGGCACATAGGAATGTAGATTTACAGCTGGTGAGGCCTTAGAGGGTATGTAGTAGGTGTAGTGGTTAGGGCAATGGACTTGAAGTCAGGAGGACCTGTGTTCAAATCCCACTTCAGACCTCTACTAGTTATATGAACCACAGCAAGTCATTCAACCTCTCTACTCCTCAGTTTCCTTATCTGTAAAATGGGGGTAGACTCCATGACCCCTGGGATCCCTTCTAGATCCATGACCCGAGTTCAACATCCTCATTTTACAAATAAGGAAACCAAGACCAGGGAAAGCAATGCAGATAGAAAGCAAGAGAGACAGGATTTGAATCCGAGACCTTTACCTTCAGAGTTGGTATTCTTTCCATTGCACCCCAAAACCTTCAACAGAAACTCACTGAGACAGGCAGAGGAGTGAAATTCAGCTGAATCTCTCCTGGAACAAAACAAGGAGACCAGTTAGTGGGGGCATTTGTGCGTTTGCTCTGCACTAGGTGTTATATCAAAGACCACAGCCTTTGTCAGGTGGGCGAGCAAATGGTTGTAGGACAATGTTTGATCTCTTTCAAATCTAGTGAATTTGCTCCAGCAGAGCCAAAGGTTCACGTGATGGTGTCAAGCCCTCCCCAGGCTTTCATCTCTCCTACGTGAAATTGGACTTTTTTTCATTCAAAAATCAATGGAAACTGAGTCAGTGCTGTCCAGGTGGATTATTAATGCTTCTGGGGCCGGCTAATCATATTTGCTCAGACCTTCAATAAACAGTTTCAGCAACAACTAGGGTGAAAAAAGGGAGCACATATACCATACGATCAGATCGACAAGCTCCATGTATCGATCTCACCACCTTCTCCTTTATCTCCTTTTTTTTTTTAAAACAAATTTAGGCAATTGCACCCATTTGATTTATCATCTCCAAGCTCCCACTTCGTAAGACTTGTCTTGCTCTAGTAAAATGCTGTTTCCTTCTAGTGAAATATCTTCGCTTGAGATTTCCTGGGGCCAGAGACATAAGCAGCTGGATCCCAGGGTACAGCAGCAATGAGAATGAACATCTGGTTGGGCCCCAGATACTACCAGGTAGCCCTTCATGATTGATCACTTCTCAGCAAGATGAGAAGGTGCCACCATAAACCTCAAAAGCAGCAGCATCCATCCTAAAACCATGTAAACAGAACCACATTCTTACAGACAGGAAGGGAGTGATCAGACACAGAGATAGCCCCTGGTTGGAGAGTTTTCAAATTCTTCATTAAGGCATTCTCAACAAACACCTTCATACCACCAGTGCCTGCCCTTCCCCCTCCCTCCTCTACATACACACACAGACATACACATAGAGAGAAAGAGAGAGAGAGAGAGAGAGAGAGAGAGAGAGAGAGAGAGAGAGAGAAAGAGAGAGAGAGAGAGAGAGAAGAGAGAGAATTCTATCCTTTTAGTGGAAGGAGAGGCCACATTAATGGGGAATCTTTCATAGGAACATCCTTCCCATGATAAAAATGATAGCTAACATGTATAGAAAATATATAGATATATTTCTATATAGATATAGATATATAAATAGATATACACACATGTAGGGTGTCCCAAAAGTTTGAGTGTAGCTTAAAGTTTTAATAATTTAAAAGCTATACTTGTATTAGGACTTTCAAAGGACTTAACATACATTGATCCTCTTCTGAGTGACATAGGCCGAGTAAGTACATTAGCCTCATTTGACACATGGAGAAACAACTGAACTCAGATTGTGATTTGTTTAAAAGGTCATATACTGCTAGTGAAGTGGCTAAGACAGGCTTCCAGTCATCTCTCCATCATACCCTCCCCCACCCCAACATAGCCTGTACACCTGGATATGAAGTCCCATTGACAGAAAAGGCCACGAGACCATTCTTTGATGAAAGAAACAATACCATGCCATGGAGGAAAGAACCATCACTCATTTTTCTGCTTCTTAAACTATATCTGAATCACCAGCATCAACCTCAACTCACTTGGCAATTTCATAGGTTCCAACTTTTGCTCTGGTAGGACATTCATTACAACCTGATTATGCTTTGTCTCCTTTCTTCTGAATGTCCTATCTTGTCTTGTCTGACACAAAGACTGACATAATAGGGATTGTGGATAACTTTTTTTAACTACTATTTTTTTTTCAAATTTTATTTTAGGTCTCATTTTGGCATAACAGACTCAGGTACATAGGATCAGAGATTTAAAAGCAGAGATCTCAGAAAACTCTAGTCTTACTCCTTCATTTTATGTTTTATAGATGAGGTGACTGAGGCCCGAGGAGGTTCCTGACACACACACCAAAACTACCGCCTTACAAAGTATATTCCCAGAGAGTAGTGAAGCAAAACCACCCTTAAATGATTGCCTCTGGGGCATGTGTGACTTTAGTATAATTAACTTTAAAAAGTCACATACATAGTACCTTACAAAAAAATGGCAAACAATGCCATGTGTGGCTCATAGCCCAATGTGAGGAAAAAGATTCGTGGTGCTTTTAACAAAGATCTCTTCCATATCAGCTTGTTAGACTAAAGTAATAAACAAAGAAACTTCTGCTCATCCTGTGGAGCAAGGCAGCAATGAGGTTGCATCTAATGCTTAGCATACAGTAGGAGCTTAATAAATGCATTTTCACTGATTGAATTGAACCAGGAGCTTTAGTTCTAACTCTGAAGATGATTAGCTATGTAAGCTCAGACACACCACTTTATTTCTCTTGTCACTGGTTTCTTGGCCCCATTTGACATATGAAGGAACTGAAGCAAACAGAAGTTGTGACTTGCCAGTCACAACTTCTGTTTGCTTCAGTTCCTTCATATGTCAAATGGTGCTGAGGTTGAAACCCAGATATTCCTACCTTCACGTCTCACACTCCTGCCACTATTCCATCGTCATTCTGTAGAATGGGAAATGTGGGGCAAAACCAACGAACTACATGATTCATTTCCTTGCTTGCCATCTCAGTGAGGGTGTGTGGGGAGGGAAGAAGGGAGAGAATGTGGAACGCAAAGTTTTAAAAACAAATGTTAAAAATTGTTTTTACCTGCAACTGGGAAATAAGATATACAGGTAATGGGGTAGAGAAATCTATCTTGCCCTACAAAAAAGTAGGGGGGAAGGAGATAAGAAGGGGTGGGGTGAAAGAAGGGAGGGCAGACTGGGAGAAGGGATAATCAGAATGCATGCTATCTGGAGTGGGGGGAGGGAAGAGATGGAGAGAACATTGGGAACTCAAAATCTTGTGGAAATGAATGGCGCAAACTAAAATTAATTAATTAATTAATTAAAAAATAAAGAAAAAACAATTTTGAAAAAATAAAGAAATCGATGGCTCATTTCCAAGCCCGGTGAAGTTAGGTTTGGAAACAAAATTCTTAATTGCCAAACTTCAGTTGTCTACATTGCAAAATCAGTGTGGTCTAAAAACACTTTGGTTCTAAAAAGAGCAACACTGAGTCTTCTCTGCCCTATGAGCCCGGTCTTCTTTACAGAATTTCTCTTTTTCATAATAGTTTAAATTATTTCATAATTTAATAATTTCATAAATTCAATAATTTCATTTAATAATTTCATAATAGTTTACCAAATGCTATTACCCAATGCAATCATGCAGCATTGCCACAGAATGAATCTGCTTTGAGGATATAACCTGAGCTAGCTTTACCATGATGTAAGTGAAGTGGAGGACTAGTACCTCCCTATGACAGAATAATCATTAATATCCATAGAAGTTTCCTGTGTGCAATCTCCTCTGTGAACTGTCTTTTGTAATACACATGCATTACAGGCAGAGCAAGTCCTTGAAATATCTGCACCCCTCTGCATTTTCCAGGAGTTCTATCTGGCACAGGGAAGACTGACAAAGGAAATACAGGGAAGTCTCTACTCTCCAGGAGGTTACTGCCTAAAAGCGGATACAAAACCAACACAAACATACCCATGGCAATCTGTCATAAACACAGTCGACAAGTAACTGTGCAGAGTTAAGCAAGCAGGTGTTCAGGATTGGGGAGGGAAGAGGGGCTTCCTGGTGGAGATGAGATAGAAGCTACTTAGGTTCTAAAAACTAAGCATGTTGCTTAGTGGTAACCAGCAGCACCACCTGCAGACCCAGAGTCAGGATTATCTTGTCATCAAGATAATCTTGTCTGATACAAGCTGGCTTTTAAAAATCCTTTCACAGGATTTCTTGCTTTCATACCTCACACCCTACATAATTTGCCACTATATGCACACCCTGGGCTCTGTTCTAACAGGAAGAATAGCTTTGACTTCAAACAATAGCCTGATTCTCTCTATTCTGGGTGGGAAGAGGGAGGAGCAGGCTGTTGTAACTTGGACTACAGGTTTACATAGTACAAGGCCAACATAGATGGGAGGAGTAAGAAGTTCAGGGAGGGGCTGCAGCACCTGGGCATTACTCGGAATACACAGCAATGGAGGCAGCCTCCGTGGCAGGAAGCAGTGATGCCCTGGCCACTCATCCACTGATACAGTCACTGCCAGTGCCTTCCTTGGCAAAGCTCTCATGCCATGAAATCCCTCTACTACTCATGCTCCATGGAAGGAAGTAGGGGAATGAGGCTACAAGCAGTAACTGAATATTTCTTTGGTGTAATCAATAATACTCCCAGAGATAATAAAGAACATGGAAAGAAAAAGGAAGATGGGTTTTCTTACAGGAAGGAAAGAAGGAAGGAAGGAAGGAAAGAAGGAAGGAAGGAAGGAAAGAAGGAAGGAAGGAAGGAAAGAAGGAAGGAAGGAAGGAAAGAAGGAAGGAAGGAAAGAAAGAAGAAAACAGAAGGAAGGAGAGAAGAAAAAATAAAAGGAAGAAGGAAGGAAAGAGGAAAAAAGGAAGAAAAGAAGGAAAGATGAAGAGAGGAAGGAAGGAAAAAGGAAGAAAAAGTATTAAGAGCTTGCTATGCGCAAAGCACTGTGCTAAGCACTGGGGACACAAATAAATGCGGACATAATCTCACATTGTGATGAAAAAGACAACACATGAAGGTTCAGCTGTAAGTCAGGTGGAAAAGTTTCATGGACCTTAACATACAGTGGCAAAGCAGATAGTAAAATATCTTTCTTATGTCATTTCCACTGACAAAATCATACTAATCTCTGATGCTGAACCATTCCATAGCGCCAAAGACTTTAGTAGGGAGAGCTTTCTTTTCTGGGTCTTCAGTGGCTGTGGCTACTAAGGAAATAGGGGGCTGCAGCACCCCAAGAAGCAGTTGTCAGGTCACATCTCCACAAGAGGTTGCTTCTGAAAAATGAAGGCTTCAGAGGCTGGTCTTGAAAGATACAGTTAACAATGGCAGTGACCAATAGGATTTGAGTGGGGGGTGGGGGATGGTGGTGGAAATGTCCCAAGCTGACTTTCACATTTTACAGTTCTTTCCTGTACGCATTGTGATTTATTTTAGGCTCAGTTTCCTTCATTCAGTCTCTGGACCAATGGTCACCTAACAATAACAATAACAACAACTGGCATTTATTAAAACATTTGAAGGTTTGAAAAATGTTGTACTCATGTGATTTCAGTTGTTCTTCACAACAATCCAGGGAGGTAGACACTATTATAACCCCCATTTTATAGATGAGAAAACGGAAGAAGAAGGAGGTCAAGAGACTTTCCCAGGGTCACAAAACTAGTAAAATATGAGGTCAGTTTTGAACTCAGGTCTTCCTGACTCCACTTCCTATGCTCTCTCAATCCACTGAGTCACCTAGCTACCATCTTTAAAGTCAGCTACAGTTAAGAACTTTTCAATTCCACTCTGCCTGAGAGTGATCAGACTGCTCATTCTGGAGGCCCTTCAGCCTTCATGCCAACACCCTTATGCTCCTTGGTTTTCCTGTTTGTCTAGGATCTAAAAGAGGGGAAGATATCAAGCAACTGACTTTCCTATCTTTGGTGTGAAGGACACCTTAACAATGATGGATGAAAGGACTGGGGGCCACATACAGAGTAACTCTTCATAATGAATCTCCACTCACATTCCTAGACTAGACTCTAAGAGCTCCCAATTCCCCCATTTCCTTATTTCCTGTCCATGGAAACATTCATGTCAACACCCCAATCAATGTTTTATCTTTCCCAGGCCCAGTGGCTCATAACAGTATTTGCCCAAATTAGAGTCCGTTTGCTTTGCAAACCCAACTCAAACTTTCCTAGACACTGAACAGCTGCTCACCTGATGGCCTCACCAGTGTCCCTGTTTGCACTGACTGTTGTCAGCAAACAGACCGCCTTGGACAAGCCACTTAGGGGTTCTTCCAAGCCTGATACCAGGAGCAGCAGACACCGTACAAGACCCTCCTGTTCTTTCTGTAACAACTTGGTGCAGGTGTGTGTGTGTGTGTGTGTGTGTGTGTGTGTGTGTGTGTGTGTGTGTTTCTCCTATCAGCCTCTCACAGACCCTCACTCTACCTTCCCCTGTTTTCTTAGAAATAGACTAAGAACTTGAGTTTTCTGAGTTTTTGGAAATGTGAGGATGCACGTTTATTTTTCTAGGCTCAGGTTCCATTAAGGACTGAAAATGAAATGCAGACAAGCAGCTGTTTTGGTGGCAGAACTAGGCCCTGCAGGGAATTTGAATGGAGATAGACAGAACAGCTTCTGCCCTCGACAAACAGAACCAGAAGCTGGAAATTTGCAATTGGGGCTTTATTCTTCTTTGAGTTGATTAGTATGAACTTAGGACCCACTGCATGCAAAATAGAGACATGGCTGACAAAGGATTAACTTCATTCTCTCTGCCTCAGGACCCTCCCAGGCAAAGTGGAGATTCTATTTGTTAATTGCCAATTCTTGGAAGAAAGCATCTATCTAGTATTAAATACCAAACTGGTTAGCTTCTTTACTCATCCGTTTACAGTTACTCTGGTGATCCTGGCTTGACACAGGGAGTCAACATAAAGGGGACTGCTTTAATCATCTGCAAAACAAAACAACCTAGAGCCAAGAGGGATTATTCTCCCTTCATTGAAGAATTTCAGATTATAATCGAGGAACCGCATTGATCTTCCAGCCTCCTCATTAGCTGGAGGCTCACCCAACAAAGCAGCATCATTTTTTCCCTTGCCACTAAATGCCATAATGAGCCTCCACCCCTCAAGAGGGGAGAGTCCTAAGCAGTCTTTGGGGCTCCTGAGCTGGCAGGGGGAGCCACTCAGGGCAGGAGACTTTGAGAAATTTCCAAGTAGTGATTCTGTTCTGGAAAGGGCTGTCAAATGAAGTAATCTGCCAGTAATAAATGGGACTTGTCACCTTTTCCCTCCTTTCCCTATTTCTCCCTCCCTTCCCCAGTTTCCCAGCCCTGCCCAAGCGCAGACACACTGGTGCCTAAAAGTGTCATTTCCTGGCAGAGGTGAGAGGAAGGTTAGTTTCTACCTGTCGTTCCTGACTCAGCAGGACCATTTGGTCTAAAGAGTTGGAAAGGGGTATTCTCTTCAATGACTCAATGTGGCTTTCTGTTCCTTCCCCCAGTCAGGGAATAAAAACTGTCATAAGTTGATCATTCTGTTTCTTTAGTTCATATTTGACAGGTATTTCTAAACTTATTCAGCACTATTTAGACATCACTATGTTTGCAGTGTGCAATAAAAACAAAGCAGGAATTTAAAAGTTTCACCTTGATCCCTGTCCAAGGTTGTGTTTTGTTGGTTTTTAAAAATTCCTTCATTGATCAGTAGAGGTCGTTGTGTGGCTACAACATACCTCCACAAAGCTTCAGTACTTTAGGTACTTGAAACTCATTTTCCCAGGGCCTCTACATGCTCCAGAGTGCCCAAGAGTGTCCATTCTGACAAATAAACTAGCTCAGCCACCTCTCTTTTGAGCTACTTTCATTCTGCTTTGCTCATAGAGTATAGTACCTTCTCTGATGTGGGCATGCCATGCTGAGCAGTCTCCCATGTCATACAATCAGTTCCAAAGTACTTGAGAGAGACCTTAAGAGTGTCCTTATATCACTTCTTCTGACCACCATGTGAATGCTTACCCAGTGTGAATTCTCCATAAAATAGTCTTTTAGGCAAGGTATGTTTGGCATTCAAACAAGAGCAAACTTCGAAGCAGGAAGACCTGGGTTTAAATCCTGCTTCTGATACATACTATCAAGACAAGTCCCTTAATCTCTTAGTGCTCTATGTATCCCTCTAAGACAATAAATTCTTACCCAGAAGGTCCCTATATCAGTGAAATCACAGGTTCAGTCCTTATCCCTAACTTCTTCCAAGTTTTTATTTTAATTTACAAGGACAAATTCTCCCTTGCCCCCTTTCCCCCTAGATCCATTATCTGTCTGTTAAAAGAAGCTTCTCTCCTAGTATAAAAGGATGTGCATTTATCTCTTCCCAGGGATTAGGAAAGGAGAAGGACAGAGTTTTCTAGCTATTGGACAGTAGATTATTCTACCCTTCCTAGTAAGGAATCTGCCCCAGGCCTCAACAAGAATGCTTTTGATGGGAATGGGAAAAAAAAACCAACAACATTGTCTCTACTTCTTTACTCTTCTTAAACCCTTTAACAAAGTATCCGATACTAAGAAGCAGAATGCATTCTTGCTGAGAAGATGCAAGTTCCTCTATGAAAAGTTGTCTAATACTTTGAGGTACACTTGCCCCATAAATTCAATTCAGAGCAACAATGAAATTTCTCTTCTCTAAATTACAGTTCTTCCCCAAACTCTCTTTCAGCCTTGTCATTACAAGGAAGTTGGACAGGATTTCAAAGGTCATCTTGCCCGACCCATAGCTGAACAAGAATCTCAACTCCAATATTCCCAATAAATGGTCTGTTACCCAGCCTTGGCTCAAAGATCTCCAGCGAGAAATAGTCCACTGCCTCCTGAGACGGGCCATTGCATCTGGCAAGAGCTCTAATTGTTTGAAAGCTTTTCTTTATAGTAAACCTAAATTGGTTTCTTTACATTGACAACACATTTTCTCCCCTCTAAGAGCAAGTCAGAACAAATCAAATTTCTCTTCCACAAGTCAGGCTTTCAAATATTTGAAAATAGCCATCCTGTCACCTCCTCCTCCCCAAGACTTCTCTAAATCCTCCCAGCATAATCTTAAGAACATTCTACTCAATCTCCTCTGTATGCTTTCCAGCTTATGGATAGATTTCCTTAAATGCAATACCCCAAACTGAACTCAATCCTACTGCTAACTCATATTATGCTGAGGTGTAGGCTCTGGGCCCTACCCCCCCCCCCCCCCACCTTGAGCTCTCCTTGAATCTGAGCTACATGCTCTGGGAAACCCCTTGAAGTCTGATTGAATCTTCCCACTTGATGAGGCATTTGCAGAGGCCATAAGTATTTCATTGTGGCTGGGCCCAAACCTCTGTTACTAGCCTGGCCCTCCATTGTTCATCAATTTCTCACCCTTGAGCCTATCAAAATATCAATCCACCCTTGCACTGACCTCATTAACTCCTCCAGAAGACCCTCCCTAAACTCATTACTAGAGTCTGACCTCATTGACTCCTCCTGAAGACCCTCCCCAAACTCCTTCTCCAGACCACTCCTAGATTCCTCTGTATATAAGACCCTATCTTCCTTCGATATGAGAACGCCATAGAATGCCCTAGCACACACTTGCTCTGTGTGAGAGCTCCACAGAATGACCTAGCATAGACTGGTTCCTTAAGAGTCTAACCCATATGGCCAACTTTTAATGAACTTTCAATAAACTTTACTTTTCTTTGGCTGAGAAGACTTGAGATTAGCAGTGTTTCCTGGTATCAGGGAACCATAAAAATGAAGAGGTTACTCACAGAGGGTTAAGATTGCCTGAAACCCCAAAATAGCAATACACTGAGTCCTGGGGAAAGAATTCCACTCAAGTCTTCTTAGCATTCAGGTCTTAGGAACTAGAACTTAGACACTTAAGTAAGGAATCAATTAGGCACCTAGTGAAGTTAAGTTGCTTCTACCCTCCCCCTTTTCCTCTTTATATAATCTTTTACTTGTGTATTCAAATTATAGGAGCATTTCCCCTACTCTTTCTCTTGCTCCCTTCCCTCAATGTATTAATTTTCCCTCCTTTTCCTTTGTTATTAAAATATTCAGAATGTTAAAAAAAAACACAACAATCTTCAGATCCCCTGTCTTATGAGACTTCCTCTATGACTCCTGATAATAATTCTAAGGGGAGCAGCTAGGTGGTGCAGTGAATAGAGCACTGGCCCTGGAGGACTTCAGTTCAAACCTGGCCTCAACCATTTAACACTTATTAGCTGTGTGACCTTGGGCAAGTCACTTAACTCCCATTGCCCTGCCCTTCCTCCTCCAAAAAGCAAAAAAAAAATTTTTTTCTTTTAATAGTTCTAAGGGGATACAGATATCATCTTCTTGTTTAGAACCTTATTGTTCCTTGGTCATGCTTACCTTTCTGTGTTTTACTTGACTCTTGTGTTTATATTTCAAAGTTTCAACTCATCTCAGCCCTTTTTGTTAATGTTTAAAAGTCCTCTATTTTATTCAAGATTTATTTTCCCCATTTTAGGGTTATATTCAGCTTTGCTCACTAATTTATTCTTGGTTGTAAGTCAAGTTCTTTTGCCTCCTGGAATATTGTATTTCAAGCTCCCCACTCCTTTTATTGATGGCTGCTAAATCTTGTGTGATCCTGGATGGTTCTTCAAGACTTGAATTCTTCCCTACTGGCTATTTGCAGTATTTTTTCTTTGACCTGAAGTTATGGATTTGGGAAATTTTTACATGTAATTTTTCTCAGGTGGTGACTGGTGGATTCTTTCTGTCTTCATTTTGCCCTCTGATTTTAAGAGATCTGAGGTTTAAAAATGTATTATTATTTCTTGAAATTCGATGTCTAGACTCTTTTTAAAAGTTATAACTATCAGATAGTCCAAAGACTCTTAAATTATTTATCTTTAATCTGTTTTCTAGACAAGCCCTAATTCAATCAGAGCCTGGGAAGGTTCTGATCAGCACTGCTCTTGTTATTTAGTCATTCAGTCCTACCTGATCCTTTATAACTCCTACTATCCATGGGGTTTTCTTGACAAAGATGCTGGAGTGGTTGGCCATTTGTTACTCCAGTGGATTAAGGCAAACATAGGCTAAGATACTTGCTCAGGGTCATACAGCTAGTAAGTGTCTGAGGTCAGATTTGAAGTGAGGTCTTCCTGACTCCAGGCCCAGCGCTCTATCCATTAAGCCATCTAGCTGCCTAGATTGGCATACCAAAGAGATGAGATTTGTAAAGTGCTTAAGACAGTGTCTGGCACAGAATAGCTTCTTAACAAATGCTTATTCCGTTCTCTTCCCTTTCCTAGATATACCCTCTCCCTAGTATCTGTAGATTTTTCTCTCCATCTTCTTCTATGAACCAGCCCTGGAAAAATGACTTATTGTGATCTTTTTCTTATATTTCTTAATCAAGACTCTTAGTGTTTGTGAAGCAGTTTGGTGGGGAGACCTTAGCTGTGTTAGTTCCTTTTACTTTGGCAACTGGGCTGATATCTGCAATACCACATTTAAAAAAAAAACAATGCTGAAAAATAAGCCCATTTATCATATTAATAATAATGTTATAGTTTTCATTATGTTAATAGGAATATTAGAAATCACATCATCAATAGACACAGTATATTGCATTATTTTTGCATGTTTAATATTGGTCTGAACATTGTAAGTGATTAATCAACATCTGCATAAAGATCAACTGTTTCTAACTCCATTGTAGTGTGATAGAAATACCAGTTGGGGCTAGAAGGCCAAGAAGAGAGGAGGGGAAGGGCTACCTTATACTTGAAACTCCTGTGAGTTTGACTGAGAAAGGCACATCTAGGAAGGGTAGTGGGGAGAGGGAATTTCCACCTTGGCAAGCTTCCATACCTAATCACAGGGGTTTGGAGAGGAAGAAGACAGAGTTTTCTAGTCATGAGATATAGGAATCCCTTCCTAGGAAGAAATAGTGGATCTGCCACAGGCCTAAACTAGGATGCTGATTTCCTTTCCTTTCCCTGGTATGGGTAGGGAGAGATGAAGAAGGAGAAGAAGTTGAGGATGATTGAGGCTCAGGTCTTTGGCCAAGTTTGGTTGGTTAGGAGTTGAGAGGCCTAGTGTCATGCTGTGTAAATGTGAACTATTATTCTTAATTGGTTCTCCTCACAAACCTTCTATGAGGTAGGTAACTTGAAGTATTGGGCTAAATATTTTGCAACATTAGAACTGCAGCAAATCAGGAAGATAATGTGGGAGGTTCCCAAAACCAACCTTCAAACAAAAGCCTCCTTTTAGGTCTACCTGCCTCCCATTAATATCAAGAGAAGGGGACTCTTTGTCTGACTTCTGGCTCAGGTGAGAATAAAGACACACACCTGTTTCAGACTTGTTGGACCAGGCTTTCCCAAATCATACCATAATGAAGAAACTGACCAGCTGCGAAGAATGGGGCCTGAAGTGGTAAAAGGATTTCTTAATGGAGACACCCTGAAAAGATTCTCTTTCTAGATCAGAGTGCTATGCCTATGGGTAATATATACTGATCTATATGTACAAATATACACTACATGTGTAAATATACACATGTATATGTGTGCCTGTTCTTGTGTGTATATATATATATGCATAAATGTATATAGATGAGTGTAAAGAAATGTAAGTACTTGAAGTTCTCAGTCACGTTGGGTGTTTGTGTTTTTTGTAGATAGTAAGATTATTTTAGCACCTCTACATTTCTTCTTTTGGGGGGGGTCAGCCAAAGGGGGCTGAATGTGATTTCACCCAGATTTATTTCATCAGTGCCACTCTGAATGCTTCTTGGAGCATATCCCTCCAAACCAACACTAGGGTTCCATATCGTCTTATTCTGGAAGGTTCCTAAGCCCTGCTCCCTGTGATAACTCAGGAGGTCAGTGGAGAGTTGGATGACTTTCTGTTCCCTCTCCGTCTTGCCCTCTCATGTCCTAACTCCTTCAGCCCCTCATATCTGGAGTGAACATTGCACATGTCCCACCCACGTCAATGTCACCCCCTCCATCAGGCCTTCACTGATCCCGTCTTTCCAAATGGAAAGTAATCTCTTTCTCCTGGAATTGCTCACAGTACTACCTCAGCCTTTCCTTTTCACTTTCTGCAGCTCCCTTTATGTCATAGTTATTTACACACTTGTCTTTCCCCCCATTAGATTTCAAGGTTCTTCTGAGCAAGGTAGTTATCATGTCTACCTTTGTACCTCCCATCCCTAATATACTGCCCTCTGTGTTCTTGTAAAATAATGACAAACATTTCAATAGGGCTTACTCTGTGCCAGGTACTAATTCACTGGATCCTCACAACAACCCTGAGAGGTAGGTGCTATTATTATCCCCATTTTACAGATGAAGACACTGAGGCAGAGGTGAAGTGACTTTCTCAGGTCACATGACTAGTGTCTGAGGTCAAATTTGAACTCAGGTCTTCCTGACTCCTAACTCCAGGTTCAACACTCCATCTTCTTGGATACCTAGTCACCCCTCAAAGACATTGTAGATACTTAACAAATGAATCAAACAATCAGCAAACACCTATTAAATGCCTGTTATGTCCCAGGCACTGCACTAAACCCTGGAGACACAAAAAGACAGTATAGTGGTGATAGAGAGACATTGAAGTCTCTTGAACAGGATGGTGACAGGAATAGTCTGTGACTTATGAATACTAACTTGGCAGCTGTGTGGGGGATCATTGGGATGAGAGAGAGCCTAGATGTAGGGAGACCAATTGCAATGGTCCTGGGAAGAGATAAGGACCTGAATAGGGCAGTGGCTGTACAAGGGGAAGATGTAAGATTTTGGTGAGCCAGAGTCAAGAAGATTTGACAACTTCCCAAAGGTAATTTCTTTCTAATCATTCCATGGTGAGAAGGCTTCTTCTTAAAGAGGACCTTGATTCCTACAATCAGAAAAGATCTTTCTCTCCTCAGAATTTGAGGAAGTTCTTTGTAACTTTCTTATTATGATCCATTATGTAGTATTGCGTATTTTGTGTATGGTATTACATATTTATTTCTGTACAGATTGTAACCTCTCCCCCATTGGTATATGAGCTCCATGATAGCAGCAACAATGCTTCTCTCCTATCATCCAACATAATGCTTTGCCCAAACTGATATAGTGCCATGAAACTGTGGTCTCATTGGCAACTAGATGGTACAGTGGGTAGAGTGCCAGGCCTGGAGTCAGGAAGACTCATCTTCTGGAGTTCATATCTGGCCTCAGACACTTACCAGCTCTATGACCCTTAGAAAGTCACTTAACCCTGTTTGCCTCAGATTCCTCATCTATAAAATGAGCCAGAGAAGGAAATAGCAACTCACTCCAGTATCTTTGCCAAGAGAACCCCAAATGACATCATGAAGAGTTGG
This sequence comes from Pseudocheirus occidentalis, assembly GCA_028646575.1. Classification (NCBI taxonomy): domain Eukaryota; kingdom Metazoa; phylum Chordata; class Mammalia; order Diprotodontia; family Pseudocheiridae; genus Pseudocheirus; species Pseudocheirus occidentalis. Next base: position 149,230,209 of record CM053596.1, read on the forward strand.
ACATGACTGAAACAACTGGACAACAAATGGTCTCACTGATGTGGGTACTCTCACGGAGATAGTTTAGATGCCATCTCATCCTGTGTAATTCTTGACCATGTCTTCCCATACATGCTCCACAGAGGACATACCTAGTATGGAGGAGGAAGGGTAGGGGTTTGCCCTAAATCTCTTGATGAAATACATAAGGGTTATACATTCCTCATCACATGGCTGGCCCATTTTCTTTTCAGAAAGCATAGGATTATGGGAACAGCCATTTATAGCTAGATGGGACCTTATAGACCATCTAGTTCAACCCTTTCTTTTTTATAGATAAGGGAATTAAAGTTTAAGTTAAATAACTTGTTGAAGGTTTCACAATCAGTAAGCAGAAGATCTGGGATTTGTACTGAGGTCGCCTGACTCTGAACTCAGAGCACTTTCCATTAAAACTCAGTACCTACACATATCTCACTGGTAAAATAATTTCCACTGCCCCTTTTGTATAACCCTTCATTATATAGATACATACATATATATATGTATATATGTATATGTATATATAAATATATATTATATATGTATATATAAAAATGTATAATTACACTGCAGTCCACTCTTACCACCATGGTTCTCCTCATTACCTTTCAAGGGACTCACAACTTCATTTCTTCAAAGATGATAATATTCCATCTGGACTCAACGCACTATTGCATCAACTGAAGAATTTTTGCACATAATAAGCACTTAATAAATGGTTGGTGAATGAAAGGATAAAGGATATTGAGAACGAATGGACTAGCCTGGCCAGTTGAGAAAGAGGAACCAATGTCAGTTCCTCACATTTTCCTCCACCCCAAAAGTGTATCACCCACTCTTCTTTTGAACAAAGACCTGAAAGAAGGTAGAACCCATTGGCTGGAACAAAGTAAAGAGAAATTAAACTCAGTTTCATAGACTTTGCATGAACCACTCACTTTCTTTTTACATTCTCAGGTCATGATTGTCTTCTTTGAGAAGCCTGTCTGAGCAGGAACTATGACAATCTCAGCTAATTTTTTTAATTAAAATTTTTTATTAGACACATAGGGATAAAGAAAGGCAAAAGACGCTCACTATTCTCAAGGAGCTCACATTTTAATGGAGAAAGGACACCCAAACCACCTCAAGCATGCGGGATACATATATACAGGGTACACTGAGGGAAGGCGCTGGGGGAAGGACTAACTTGAAGTAAGCCAGGGAAGCTGGGAAGTAACACTGAGGAAGAGGAAATTTGTGAGTAATATGGGATTTCCAGACTGCTTCTTAGCTGCTCAAGGGCAGCCCTCATTCTTCCATCTGTGGTCATTCCCCCACTCTTTCCTTCTTCCCCTTGAGGAGAGGGCAGATGTCCAGAAGCAGAGCAATACCTGCCTCTCTGTTACTGTATGAAAAACAGATCCAGACTAGAGGAATGTCAGGGTAATGTTTGTTTTCAACAACCCTTTGCTGTAATTAGGGTTCTGCTGGCTCTGCTTCTTTGTCAAACATTACCTGACCCGATCAATGGGCCTCGATGTGGAATGCATAGGGTAATAATTCATTCCTTTAACCAGGGAATGCCTTCTTATGTACAAGACAGAGAGAGGTTTCAAGGGATGCAAAAATAATTGAATGACACCTGACCATTATTCTCATGGAACCTATTAAAGTCTAGTAGAAATAAAATATATACACCCATAATAATAGTACCAGGTAGGCTTTGCCTAACAGACATATAGAGTGCTATGAGAGTTCAAAGCATGAAGAAGTCATTTCTGGCTGGTGCAAAAGGGATTGTTTAATGCAGAGGTCCTAAACCTGGGGTCTATAAACTTGGTTTTCTAAAAATATTTTCATTTTCATTGTCTTGGTAATCTTACGTCTTTTATTTTTTTATTTTAATTTTATACTTTTACAAAGCACATAGTCAAATGTTAGCACATAGTAGGTATTTAATGAAAGTTGATCGATAAATTTTTAAAAAATCATTCTGAGAAAGTACTTCATTAAGCAGCCAAAGTGGTCCATCACACACACACACGTTAAGGAATGCCTGGTTTCATGGGAATTATCTCCATGTCCTGGGCCCCATAATTCTGTGCTTCTTACACTAAGGAGGGTTGTAACTTACAGCTCAAATGAGAGCTATGAAATCCCAGAGAACCTGCCCCTGGGCCCTGTAGAAGCCTTCGGGAAAGGTTGCTAGACATGGAAAGGGAAGTTGTAGCTATCATGGTTTATTCAGAGGGTACATGATGGAGTAGAAAAGTCCTTCTGTCCCATCAGAGCAGGTGGCTTGTGCTTCAAGGCATCTCCAATGCAGCCTAATGGGGAAGCTGAGCAGGTGATCATCCTGAGGATATCTGAAGCAAAGGTTAAGGACAGGGATCAGAACATGGGCTGCCACAGTCTTCCTCCCCCACCTACAGACACAGGTAGAAGCCTGGGGCCCCATAGCCCAGCCCACCCCTACCTGGACAGTTTTCCTCTGACTTTTCTCTTGAGTCTTTTCATACTGTCTGTCCCAGGGGCCTGACGACATGTGGCTAAAGGAAGCCAGATGTCATCCAGGCTGCAGCTTCCCGCCTCAACTTTCTTTCTGGGCATTTAGCTGGAAAGGCCTCTGTTAAAAGGCTCAAGATACCTGGTGGTAGGGGGTGGAAAGGAAGGAAGAGAGCAGGGTGAATATCAGACAAAGGAAGACCGCCATAAACCCAGCAGCAGGCCTGTAATCAGGACCCTCTTTTATTTAGAGCTGGTTTAAACAAGTTGTAATCCTTTGGAAAGGGAGGCCATAAACTGAGCCTAGAATAAAAATGTTTACAATGGGGAAGACCCTAGGTGCTGCCGGTCTCATTTGGTCAGCATCAAGGCAAGGGGGAAGTGGGGTTTGGGTATCCAAGCCTGGAGCCCCAAGGATATGCTTCCTCTCAATACTGTAACTGGGTCCAGAAACCGCAGACTCCAATATGAACAAAGCCCTATGTCCCCTTCCCCTTCATAGCACCCCCCAACCTCAGTCTTTTGGGGTAGGTTCGTGACAAGACACAGAGGATAAATCCCACATTCCAGATTTGGGAAGAAGAGACCAGCATTTTATTGGCAAGTTTGTAATTCTTAAAGAGAAATTGCCTGAGGTAGAGAGATTTGGGGATAGAGTTTTGGATGGCCTTTCCATTCCTCTTCACATTCCTTTATAATGAGTCTGAGAGGGGTGGGATGTGCCCGAACAGATGAGGCCAGCAGTCCTAGGACAGATGGTTCTCAAAGGCACACTTTTCCATGCCAGCAAAGGAAAGTATAAGGAGTAAATGTTTCCCTGAGGCAAAGAACATTCTCCAGGAAAACTCATGTAAAATCAATAGAAAATGGGATTGGAAAAGTAGGACAAGAAAAAGAATTCAGCAATAAAATTATTGCCAGGTTCCTGAGTGGGGAGGCCAGGAGGCCCTGTGTATACATGACTATCTCATATGCTGTACTCAATTTATCAGTAGCAAGTGGTATTTAAGAGGGAGCCAAGATCAGAATCCAGAAGAACTAGGTTCAAGCCCGTCTAACAACATTCTGACTATGTGACCTTGCTCAAGCCTCTTTAACTTTCATTGCTTCAGGTAGCTCTCAGACTATAAGCTGTGAAGATGCTGAGCTGCAGAAGCTCCTCCCCAAGATCTCCCTGCCTTGATTAAGTCATAAGTCAGGTTAAAAAAATCGTTCAATAACATTTTATGAAGGCAATTGCTGATGTAAGATTTCGTTTTATTGTCCCCCTGGATATATACATGCACCTTTCTATATAGATTTCTCAAACCTTCAGAAGAAACTACATAAAGAATCAGAGATTTAGAACTGTAAAAGATCATTTTAGAGTCTGAATCTTAGAGATCATCTAAGAGTATAAATTCCTGATTTTACAAATGAGAGAACTTGTCTAAAGTCACACAGGCTCTAATGACAGGAGTCATGATTGAACAAAGATTCTTCACAGACACTAAATCCAGCTTTCTTTCTACTGTCACATGTAGCATGATATTTTGGGAGAAGAATAATATTCAAAAATGGATGAAAGATTACAGATTTATAATATCCAGGGTAAGATTAGTATTAAAAAGGAGTTCTAGCTGTAATCCCATGCCAGCCACTGACTAACTATATACCTTCCAACAATTGCTTAACTTTTCTTGGCATCAGTGTCCCCATTTAGAAAATTAGGGAGTTGGGCTAGACCACTAGAGATTCCCCCCAGGTCTTAATTGGTGATTGTCCAACTAGATGATCCTTATTGTTCAATTCAAGAAACATTTACTAAGCATCTACCATGTGTGAAGCATTATACTGGATTTTAGGAATACAAGAACAAAGTGACTTTTGGGTGGTAGGAAATGGAGTAGGGAAGTAGGGGAGGTGGCATGGAGAGAAGAGGAATTTCATATAAGCTCTAATACCTGTAATGAAGAAATGCACTTCTTGTAAAGGGATTTCCTCAAGAGGGAGGCTGGCTTTTATAGAAAATTTATGGAGCATTGGTCCCTTGACCTATGCCTAATTAATACTAATCCCAGGAATATGGTGGAGACAAATTTATTTTTATAAAGATTAGAGAAATTTTATGGTACAAAGAAAAGAAAAAGAAAAGAAACAGATTTGAAGAAGATTACAATAAATACAACTGATAAAAAAACTTAGCAACTAGAATTTGTAAGGAACTGATGTGTCTCCTTAAAAGTGACACAGTTCCCAGTGGAAAAATGGTTAAAGAACATAAACAGATAATTTTTGAAGGCAGAAATGCACATTTTTTACTAATCACATGAAAAGACGTTTAAATTCCCTAATAATCAAAGACATGCAAATCAATGTAACTTCATCATCTAACACCCACTAAATCAGCAAAAATAGCAAGCCTCACCCCCAAAATAATCCAAATAAGTTCAATATGTGGCAGGACCACAAGGAAAGACATTCTATTATGGTACTGATAGGCCTGAAGATTAGCACAAAAAAAATTTTTAAGAAAAATATTAGACCTTGTACAAGTCATTTAACCCTGTTTGCCTCAGTTCCCTTGTCTGTAAAATGAGCTGGAGAAGGAAATGGCAAACTCACTCCAGTATCTTTGCTAAGAAAACGTGAAATGATATCATGAAGAGTTGGATACAACTGAATAACAACACCATGTTTATATTCCATAGAAATCACAAAAAGATCACAACCTTGGACCAAGAAGTTTGTTGCTGGGACTCCATTCTAAATAAATCAAGAAGAAAAGCATTATCTACTTAAAAATTTTCATAGATATTTTATAGTAATAGAAAAATGGAAACACACTATGTATCCAACAATTAGACAATGGTCAAATAAATTAGTGTAATGGAATAATTTGGGACCAAAAACTGTCAAATACAAAAAATACTTCGAAATTTGGAAAACTTTATATGAAATGTGATACAAGGACAGATCTTCAGAATTAGAAGAGCAATATATACACTGAAGCATTCTAAGGTAGCTAGGTGGCACAGTGAATAGAGCACTGGCCCTGGAATCAGGAGGACCTGAGTTCAAATACAACCTCAGACACTTAACACAAAACCTAGCTATGTGACCTTGAGCAAGTCACTAAACTCCAACTGCTCTAAAAAAAAAAAGCAGTATGAATGGACATGTTTGCCCCATAGCCAAGGTCAAAGAGGGGTCTCAGCTTATAGTCATTGGGAATTGGAGAGTCAACAAGTATTTATTCAAACAAAAAGAGTATGGCAGACTATTCTTCTGTTGGCACTAACACCATCCCTTTTTTATTCACCAGAAACAGAGAATTTAAAACTACATGAGACCTGAGAGATCATTTAATCAAATTTATCATTATACAGGATGAAGTTTAGAACCAGGGAAGTTAAGAGAAGTTTCAAAAGTCCCATAGGTAGATCCATATCTAGAAATGTGTAGAAAACAGGAAAGAACGACGTTTCAAAAGACTGAATATATTACTTAGAAAAATCACTTTCTTCTTCTTGATTGTTATCACTAAAGACCACAGCTTTAGAGCCGGAAAAGACCTTAAAAGCCTTCTTGTCCAGTGTCCCCATTTTTCAGATGAGGAAAACAAGACCTTGAGAGGTAAATTAGCTAAGGATCACATACTTAGTAAGTGGCAAAACCAGGCTTCCAACCCAGGTCCTCTGACTTCACCTCCAGAATTCTTTCCACACTGATCTTCCCTAACTCCCTTAAAAGAATACCAGTGTGTCAAGGAATTTCAAAGCTAAGAGATGCTCTGTAATTAGCAAGATTAACCCAAGTACTGGAGTTGGGGGTGGGAGATCTTGGATATCAGAGTTTTTCAAAAGGGTATTTGTATTTCAGAAAGTTCAGCACCTGGAGACACTATGATGGAAAAATGTAAAAAAAAAAAAAGAGTCAGCAGTGACATTTTAAAATTTTTTGTTTGCCCAAGATGAATCATTTCCCTTCTTTGGAGTATGCATGTGTTCTTAGTGTGACTTCTGGCAACATTTCTTTTTGAACACAATTAACAGATTATAATTTCATGAGAATGTGCTTTTTTGGGGAATGATATTCACAGAATCATAGAATCTTAAATCTGGAAGGAACCTGACAGCTGGAAGCCCAGTCACATTGACTGACTTTGTCATGTCCCATTCGTCTACCATCTCTGGGCCTTTGCACAGACTGTCTCACAGGCCTGGAAGCTACTCCTTCTTCTTTAAGCCTGCCTTTTAGAATCCCTTGCTTCCTCCAAATACAGCTCCTATGGAAAACCTTTCTTAGGCTCCAAAGCTCTAAGTGCTTTTACCTTCTGAATATGACTTTGTAGCTGTGTTGTATTTGTCTTTGTATGTGTCTGGGTTTCTGTTGGATCATTTCAGTAAGATGTAAACTGCCTGAAGGCACACTCTTCCCACTGCACCACCAAGCTGTCCATCCTTCGAAGATCCAGAGAGCAAAGTTCTCTTCATCAGAGTCGTTGGCACTATCAAATGGTTCAACATCAGTAACTGGTAGGAAATGACATTAAAGAAGAGGCATTAACAATCTGTTTTGCCTGTGCACGCTAATGATTGTGGGACTTTTCCATCTGACTTGCTTCTGAAACATTCCTTAGGTCCCACCTCCCCAGTTAGAATGCAGGAGAGCTGGACCTGTACTCTGTTTCTATTTGTATCCCTAGCATCTCTGGCAGTGCTTTGTACGTAGTAAACATTTAGTCCATGTTTTATTCTCTCACTCATTCACATGAATGAATACTTTACACAGTGGTTTATTTCATTTAGCTTTGCCTAAGAGTACAGTGGATAGACTACCAGGCCTGGGATCAAGAAGACCTGAGTTTAAATCCAGCCCCAGACCCTTACTAGCTGTGTGACCCTGGGCAAGTCACTTAACCCTAGCTGCCTCAGTTTGCTCCTCTGTAAAATGAGCTGGAGAAGGAAATGGCAAATCACTCCAGTACCTTTGCCAAGGAAACCCCCAGGGGAGTCACGAAGAATTGACCACAAACTGAAGTGACTAAACAGCAACAACAAAGTAGTCCAATATCTAAGCCAGGGAGGAAGACAGAAAAATCAATTAAACAGAGAACTTATTGAATATTATGTGTATGTTTTATACATCAGCAAGTACTTTGTCTAGTTAGTGTACATGAAGAAGCTACAGAACAAGACAAAGAAGGAACAGTTCATCGCTAAGTGGTGGAGAACAGACTCTGGGCACAGTGGGGATTTAGAGAATTTAGAGAGAAGGCAAGTTCTTAAGAGCGAGAGGAGGCGAGGTGATGTCCTAGAGGAGGCTGGGGCTTTGAGCCGGCTTTTGGAGGATACTCAGGGTTTCTATTTGCTGACAGTGAGAAGGAGGCATTCTAAGTTAGGGAAACTATATTGGGAGCAAAGGCAAGGACATGAGCACTAGCCCACTGTGTGGGGGTGGGAGAAAGGCAACGAAAAGACTGGCCAGAGTAGCCCAGTGGTCCCTGTTAAAGAATAACAGGAACTAATGCGGTCTAAGCCAGGGCGGGGCAGATGATGGAGGGCCTTGGATGATGTGCAGAGGAGCTTTATAACTAGTTAGTGAGGAAGCAGGAGCCACTGAGGGTCCCTGAGCAGGAGAGCCATATGATGAAGGTGGTGTTTTAGGAGGACTGGTACAGCAGCAATGTGTAAAAATAGAAAGGAAATGTTATCTAATGGAAACTTCCTGGGAATGCCTGTGGCATCTTTAGTGGTTTCTTTCTTAGCCTTCAACCCTAGCTCTTTAACCCTCATCTTAGACTATACATTCTAGCACCTTTTCTTACATAAATTTTGTGCCTGACACATAGTAGGGACTTAATAAGTGCTTGCTGACTGATTTTTTAAATTTATTTTTCCCAGTTACATGTACAGATCATTTTAAGCATTTGGTTTTTTTTTTAATTGAATTCCAAATTTTCTCTCTTCTCTCACCACCACCCTCCCTGAGACAGTAAATAATTTTATATAAGTTATACATATTTGATCATGCAAAACATATCATATTAGTCATGTTGTGAAAGAAGACACAGACCCAAAGTAAAAAAAATAATACAGAAAGTGAAAAATAGTAGATGTCTGTATACGTTCAGACTCCAACAGTTCTTTCTCTGGAGGTGGATCGCATTTTTCATCATGAGTCCTTTGGAATTCTCTTAGATCATTGTATTGCTAAGCTAAGTCATTCACAGTTGCTTCTCATACAACATGCTGTTGCTGTGTGCAATGTTCTCCTGGTTCTGCTCACTTCACTTTGCATCAGTTTGTATAAGTCTTTCCACGTTTTTTCTAAAATACTGATTCATTTTAATGAATAGTTGTTGAATTAAATTTAATATAATCTCTCTGCTTGAATCTAACTTCTAAATGATGAATATTTGTAAGATTAGCCCAGCGGCTTAAAAGAGAAGAGAGGTTCATAAAACATCTTTTGAAATGTTCTCTCATTTCCATTACTTCTTTTCTTTTCCAAGTTCTAAAAGATTTTCCCCTTTATCTTTTTGTTTTACATACTTTTCAAATTTCATTTTGCATTGTAGTTATCTGTACATATGCAACAGCAATCTTTGCTAGATTGTAAGGTCCATGGGGGCTGGGATTGTATCTTGTTTAGCTTTTATATCCATCAGCTAGCATTTATTAAGCACCTATTGCTTACTAACCAAGGATACAGAGAAACATAAAAGCAAACAAACAAATATATAAGTGAATGAATCAGCAAACAAACAAACAACAACAAAAACCAGACCCTGCTCTCAAGGAGCTTACAGTCTAATACCCCATATGGGGTTTCAACCCACAGTTTCAGAAATGCGGAAGGGGTCTTGAACGGAAAAAAGTTTAAGAAGCCTAAATGAAAGACAACATGCAAACTACCATGTATAAACCAGCTATATATAGAATAAATTGGAAGTAGTCAATAGAATGAAGGCACTAGCATTAGAGAGATCAGGAAAAGTTTCTTGCAGAAAGTGGCATTTTACTTGGGACTTGAAGGAAGCTTGGGAGTCCAGGAGACAAAGCTAAAGAGGGAGAAGATGACAAAGACAGGGGCACAGCCTGTGAAGATGCTGGAAATCAGGAGACAGCATTTTGAATGAGGACCTGCAAGGTGGGTCCAGAGTCACTGGATCACTGAGTACATTGAAAGAAATAAGGTATAATTGATTGGAAAGGCAGAACTGAGCCATGACTTTGAAAAGCCAAACAAAGGGTTTTATATTTGATCTTGGGAACAATAGGGAACCTCTAGAGTTTATTGAATGATAAGGTGATATGGTTAGAACTATGCTTTATTAATCTCATAGCTGAATAGAGGATGGACTGTATTGGAGAATGACTTGAGGCAGCAATCAGCTATAAAACTACTGTAATGGTCCAGGTATAAGATGAGAAAAGTATCAGAGGAGAAACGGGGGCATAGAAAGATGTTACAAAGATATTACAAAGGTAAAATTGACAGGACTTGACAGCTGATTGGATATGGGGGAGGAGAGAGAATGAGGAGCTCAGGATGATGACATTGTGAACCTGGGGGGCTGGGAGGATGACTGTAACTTTTATTTTAGTATTTTGATTAATTAATATTTGATAATAACAGGAAAGTTAGGAAAGTTAGAAAAAGCTCCTTGGTTAGTAAGCAATAGGTGCTTAATAAGTGCTAGCTGATGGATACAAAAAGGGCTCAGGGGAAAAGACAATGAGTTCAGTTTTTAGACATTCTGAGTTTAAGATGTCTTATAGGACATATAGTTTAAGATGTCCAACAGGTACTTGGAGAAGTAAGACTGAAGGTTAGGAGAGAGTAAGGAGGTTGGCTAAGTGAATCTGGGAATCATCAGCACAGAGATGATCATTGAATCTGTGGGAACTGACGAGATCATCAAGCAACATGGTATATAGTATCTCTCCTAGGGCTTAGCAAAGTGCTCTCTCTAGAGAAAGTGGGATGACATAATGAAAACAATTTTTATTTCCAGTGCTAAGACCAAGGTTTGAATCCCAGATTTGCCATTTATATTAGTGTGACCTTGGGTACTTAACCACCTTAGGGGCAGCTTGGTGTACCAGGCCTGGAGTCAGGAAGACTTATCTTCCTGAGTTCAAATCTGGCCTCAGACACTTACTATCTGTGTGACCTTGGGCAAGTCACTTTAATTCTGTTGGCTTCAGTTTCCTCATCTGTAAAAGGAGCTGGAGAAGGAAATGGCAATCACTCCACTATCTCTGCTAAGAAAACTCCAAATGGGGTCACCAAGAATTAGATATGACTGAAAAATGACCTAACAACAAAATGAAGTACTTGGAGTAGATGGCTGCCCAAATCCCTTCTAGATTAAATCTATGAGCCTATGGACTTTTGCTAAATTGAACTGATTGCTACACATTAAGTTGTCTGAAAAATCAGGGGATGCCTAAGTGGGTTAAACATGAACACATTTCATAGAATTTTTAAATTCATCTCAGTGTCAAGAAGTTGGGCTTTGCTAGGCGTTAGTCGGATGGGACCACTGCTATGCCACTATGGGGAGGATGGTCAGTAGTGGGACGGCTCAGTTGGGTCTCAGTTTGGAACATCACCAATGCTCCAAAGGGCTCAAGTCCATTTCCTGACTCAGTCACAAGCTATAAGCCTGTGTGTCTGCTACAACAGGTGCCCTGGGGGTAATGGTGGGGAAAATCTCTTGTAATATCTCATCCCTGTTACCAGGCTGTTTTCAAGCACAGTGGAGGGATAGATTAACTTCAGCAGTTGACTTGAGTTTGCTATGGTCATCCTTGAATAAAAGCAGGCATCACAAGTGTCCATGGGGTGTGTGTGTGCTGGGAGTGAGATAATATACATCCTGGTCTGAAGGGACTCCTCTTGACTCCTTAAAGAAGAAAAAAAACTCAAACAAAAAAAATGTCCTATTGACCCCCTTGGGAGTGGGAGAATTAAGAAGCCAGTCAGTTATGTGGCAGTCACAATGTCTGAAGTCTCTAGAAAATGTACTGTTAATGGCTTGTTCTTATTTCATTTGTTCTCTTTCCACATTTCCATGAAAACATTTTAATGTGTATATGTGCTTTCTGGGGCAGAGATGGAGGTGGAAAAAGGGAATGGGGGTCCTACCAACACTGACCACATCTGTAAGCCCCAATTCTGCCAGCCAGGAGCCTAATCCCTCCCCATTCACTCCCATCCCCAACACACAGTGGAGACGCACATACACTTTAGGGCTTGGATATAAGAGAAAGAGGACAGGAAGAAAAAAGAGGAGAAGTAAAAGGAATGGTTGGCTCAGGCGCAATTTGGAAACAGTGTAGGAGATGGGTGAAAGGCAATGCACAAAACCAAGCCCTCTCTCCTCTCCCTCTGCCCTTCAGTCACTGTATTTGTATGAATGAAAAAAGAGAGAGTGACTATGTGGAGTGAAGTTAAGGGGTGTGAGAAAAGTCTGGCAGGGAAGGGGAGGGACAAAAGAGGGAAAGGGAGGACAATGCATGCATTTTAGGTAGATGAGCATGACTCAACTTGGATGTTCTGAGGCTTTGACATCTTTTATTCTTTCTCAAATGATCTTTTTTTGGGGGTGGGGGAAGGCGAGGCTACTCAATCTCATCTGTGTTTGTGCTGGCACTGATGTCACAGGCTAAGCGATGTTGTGAGCTCAAACAAACTGTTTTCTGCCCTTTGGAAAACTGTCAACCCCCTTCCCTTCCTTCTCCCCTCTATCAATTTACCCTAAAAAAAACACTCAGGCATTGGAAAGAACAGTATCCCAGGCTCCCCCTCTATGGCAAATGCTATCTATTCTGTCCAGGTAGCTTTAACATGGAACTCTATATATGTCCTCTGCCGTTTTGATGGATCTATTTCACTTAGAACTGGTCAGATTAAGACAGTTGTAAAGAAGAATCCATAGTCTAAAGTTCTAAAGGCTTTGACACTTGGTGCCACACAAGACTTCTCTTCTCTCATTTAGCAAGGATAGGAACTATTACCTAAGTCCATTTACTCTTAGAAAAGGGTACAGAGGAGAGAAAATTGTTGCATTGGTTACAAAGGAATATCTTGCTTAGGGTCTAAGCCATTTGCTAGTCATTTTCTTTCCTTTTTTCTGTTTTTTTTTTTTGGAGGAGGGAGGTCAGGGCAATTGGAGTTAAATGACTTGTCCAAGGTCACAAGGCTAAGTTTGTGTGTGTGTGTGTGTGTGTGTGTGTGTGTGTGTATCTGTTAAGGATCTGAGGCTGGATTTGAACTCGGGTCCTCCTGATTACGGGCCCAGTGCTCCATTCACTGTGCCACCTAGCCGCCCCTAATCACTTTCTAAGATGACCATACTAAACATTTTAGCTGTTACTGAACCAGACCCTTTTTCAGAACTTTTCATTCAGGTCCAGCATAGGGATTCCCCAGATTTACATAATATATATGTTCCTGAAACATTTCATCTCGACAGAATTTTTGTATATCATTTAAAATGCAACAAGGGAGTTTGCAATCTAAATTATTTCTATTGTGCATCTTGCAAGGTGGGGAATTCTTATACTGTGCAAGTAACCACCCATAAGGTACCATTTGGGGGTGGGGATGGGACGCTGGGAGCCAGTGGGATACTGTACAGAGAGCTGCAAAGAGAACTGGGCTGGGCTTGGGAGAGGCAAGCACAAGAATCAGGCCTCTGTCATTAATGGCTCTGCGATCATGCACACACAAGTCACTTCACATCTTCAATCCTCAATTTCCCCATCTATAAAATGGGTATGATGATGATAATGATGCATCATCATCACCACCATCATCATCATCAACATCACCATCATAATCATCATCATCATGACACTCATAACTACCTCACAGGGGTTCTTGTAAAGATCTAATGAAGTCATGCATCCTCTTAACTTTAAAGAGCTATCGGTTATTAATAGCTATCAGCTATTATTCAGATTTGGAAATAGTGTCAGATTTTCACAGTCCACAGTATGTTCTGTAATATGATAGCTATGATTGATGCTTATGCTTAGCCCTAAAATCAGAAGGGACAGCTAGGTGCACAGTGGATAGAGTGCCAGGCTTTGAAGTCACACTTACTCAGACACTTTCTAATTGTGTGACCCTGGCCAAGTCATTTTGCCCTGTTTGCCTCAGTTCCTCATCTGTCAGCTGAGTTGGTAAAGGAAATGACAAAGCACTTCAGTCTCTTTACCAAAAAAATCCCCAGTTGAGTCATGAAGAGTCAGACACAACCGTAAAAACAACAGAAAAACAGCAGCACTAGAAGGGCCCTTTTCCAGCCTTGAAGCTGTTTTAACAAAGCATTTTTCATTTCCCACTGAGGGCTAGCAATCTGAGTCATTTTTTAAACTTCAAGGAAAACAACTTCCTGCGGACCTTTTCTCAATGAAAATATCATCTGTTTAAATACATCCTTGGCATCAACGTTGATGAGATCACAGTATCACTGACTCTTGCTGCTAAATAAAGCATGTTGGCATGCCTTTGAGTCAGTTCAATAAGCATTTATCCTATTATCCCAGTGCTAGGCAACGGGAATGGGAAGATGGAAGTGCAAAGTCCGGGACCTCAGAGAGCTTACATTCTACTGACCTTGAGTTACATACAAGTGGTATAAAAACCCATATGCTGATCCTCTGCATTCCCTTGTACCATTCTTCAGTGTTACTAGAGTTGGATATTTAAGTAAGTCATCTGATCTTTCTGGTCTCAGTGTCTTCATCCATAAAATGGGGAGCTTTGCCTCAGTGAAGGAAGCAAGTGAGCATGCTTACCTACTATGAGCCAGATACTCTATGAACTATCTCACTTGAGATTCACAACAACCCTAGGAAATAGGTGTTATTGTTATCCCCACTTTACAATTCAGGAAACTAAGGCAGACAGGGTATCTAAGGGAACATTTGAACTCAGGGCTTCCTGACTCCAGGCCCAGAGTTCTATTCACTGTGCCTTCTGGTTGCCCTCTGAGAACCCTTCTAATTCTTAATCTCTGATCCTAAGAAAGGCTCATAGGCCTAATTGTTCAGAATGAGCATTCATTTAAATAAGGTAATAAAAAAAATGCTGACATAACTCACTTTACTACCACTACAATTTCTTAGAAAAGAATGAGATGGCCAAGAAAAAAAGGGAGGGCGAACGGAGGGAGCCACCTTTGTGGCAGAGAGACTTCCTGAAATGGGTTAGGCTGGTCCTTAGACCTTCCACATACAAACATCATTGGCCAATATTCAAGTCCTTTCCCGCTTGGTAGTGAGAGTGTGTCTGCTCTGCCGGCATAACCTTTGAGAACCCAAGGCCATCTCCATGCCATAATGAGGCATTTCAGGAGGACTTCAGGGGAGGATCCTTCTTTAATAACAAAGCGAGCACAAGGCAATTTCTTTCTTCCCAGGCAACCTAAGGATCCTCTAAGAGTAGGTTTTTTTGTTGCAGTTCTTCAGCATAACAAGAGACTGTTTGGGTACCATAGCCGTGTCAAATTCAAATAAAAACAGGGGCCACTAAACTGTACAGAAAGATCCCTGTAGGTTACATATTTGCTTAGAAAAAATTACACACGTTCATATATTTCTTTTTTTTTTAAATTAATACATCAACACATTAAAATCAGATAGGAACTACATTTTATTTTGGAACTGTCACAAAAGCCATTAAAATCTGGGTTCGATTCGCATCACATGGGGCCTATGTGACCCTACAAGAGTTATTTAATCTCTCAATATCCTAGGCAACTCTCTAGGCCTATAAATTGCTTAGGAGGTACCTGCATTGATAGAGAGGATTTTCTTATTTTGGATCTCTTTGTATCAATACAATCACAGATCTGATCCCTAGACCAAGGGGTTCTTAATCCTCTTGTGTTATGGACCTCTTTGGAAGTGTAGTAAAGCCTATATATCTCTTATCCAAATAATATATTCATAATTCCTGGTTCATAAACTAGCATTCATAAAATAAATACATAGAATAACAGGGAAGCTACTTCTATCATAATGTTTTTTTTTTTAATTCATGTGCCTCAGGTTAAGGTCCCCTACGTTATCCCTGTCTTCAATGTTACTCTATCAGCCTGATAAGCCACATGGTGTCGCAGGGGAAACTAGACTTGGAATCAAATTCTTGCATCAACTCTTGCCTCTAACACTAGTTGAGTCATCACAGGCAGATTCATGGAATCTTTCGGAGCCTGGATTTCTACAGCTGCAAAATAGTAATAATAATATATGTATTTGTAATAAAATTCTAAGGCAGTGAGTTAGCGGATAGAGCAGTAGGCCTGGAATCAGAAAGACCTAAGTTCAAATGCACTCTCACATGTGACCCTGAGACTCAGTTTCCTTAAATGTAAACTTGGGATAATAGTACCATCTACCTCACAGGGTTGTTGTGAGGATTGGATGAAAAAATACAAGCATTAAGCAGGTAAAGTGCTTAGCATAATGCCCTGCGCATAGTAAGCCCTGAAATAAATGCTTGCTCCTTTTTTTATCAGCATGTAGGTCCTGGAAGCAAATGTTCGGTGTTTGCATCAACTTCTATGAAAGTTTTGAGCACGTACTAGACAAATTGAACTCATGCTTCCACGCTTCCTATAGGGCCTTACCATCTGCCAGATGAGAATCCAGATTATTTTAGCCTTATACTTTAACATAGTGTACATAGAATTGCAGCACATTTATAACTCACATTTGACCTGATACCAAGAGAGTTAAATAGCTTGGCTATGATCGCAGCTAGTGCCAGAGCAGGATCTGAACCCAGATCTTCCTAATTCACTCCACTTATCCCTATGTAAGTGTCTCGCTCACACTTATCCTTTAACCTTGAAATGATTCTGTGTCCTAGAGATTGCTCTTTGGATTTTGTGACCCCAGTGTTTTTGAAATAATATTTCTCATTTTCCAATTATACTTTATAAAATCTACTAATGTTGCCTGAAGCAGCCAGTTTGAATGTTTACAGTGTTGCCCTACTATAATCCTATCAATCCTAGAGCCCTTATCACATGACCAGGTAGCATATGCAATGCATTAGCATTTATATAGCTAGCATTAATAAAATGTTTTGTGAAACACATTGATGTATCATTGAATTTTCTTCTCACAATACACCCCAGAGATAGGTGATATTTTACATATAGGAAAACTAAGGCTGAAAGATTGACTCGCCAGCATCACCGGTTACAAGTGTTTAAGTGAGGATTTGAACTCAGACCTTTCTGATTCCACATCCAGCGCTGGATCTACTACAGCCAAATGGTACATAGAGGTTACTGAGAAGCCCTGCAGAAATGCCCTGGGTTTACAGGGCTGGTTTAAGTACAAGGTGCACAACACCTCTCTTTTAAAAAATGAATCTACCCTCATGCTCTCGCCCCCGCAGTTCAACTAGGGTAGAATGATGGGTATGAAGTGTCAGTGACGGAGGCAGGACGCAAGTCTATGAAGCTTCTGAATACACCCCATACTCAGAGGAATTGATTCGAATACATTTCCTCCATACACCTTCTCTGAACATGCTGTTTCATGGACCTGCCAGTATCCCACAGTATGGTACAATGGAAAGACCACTGGTTACCAAGGTAGAGAACGTGTGTTCAAATTCCACCACTGATGGGCAACGTTAGGCAGGTCATTCAAATTCTCTGGAGATAGAAATTTTTTTTTTTGCTTTTTGGTGGGGGGGGGGGTAGGGCAATTGGGGTTAAATGACTTGTCCAAGATCACACAGCTAGTTTTTGTGTTAAGTGTCTGAGGCTGGATTTGAACTCAGTTCCTCCTGACTCCAGGGCCAGTGCTCTATTAACTGTGTCACCTAGCCGCCTCATTCAAATTCTCTGGACCTCAATTTCCTCATCTGTAAAATTAAGAAGTCAGCCTAGACCTAGATCATGACTTTTGAGACCTCTTCTAGTTTCCTATACACACCTATTAGATTCAACACTTTGACTTTGGAAGTCCATGGCAAAATGGGATATAATTGTTTATGGGAGAGTCCCAATTCTCATTTGAATTGTGATCCAAATATGCAAGCATTCCTGTCTATGATATATGGCATTCAGCACTACGGGTGGTGTTTACAGTTGAATTTGTTGGGTTGATGTTTTTTTTTATGTTGGGTGACTTCTTTAGATTTTTTTTTTCCTGATTTCCTCAAATTTCTAGAAGACGTGTACCGTTTATTTCTTTGTTTAGATTTCCTCTTAATTGACTAACCAGGCTTTACAAGGCTACTCAACAGTAGAACTGAGAAAAATCCAAGGACTCTAGAAGGGTATTTTTGTTTGTTTGTAGTTTTGCGGGGAACATTCTCCAAGATGAGATCGGTTTGTGTTTCTGCACCCCCAACATTTAGAGCTCAGAACAATGCTTACCCAACCAGTCCACATGCTCCTAGGATGTACAGGTGATCCCAATCCTGGGAAAATTGGGACGTTTTAAGCTGCTATGTAAAAGTAGCGTCCATCTTTGCTTTCCTTTTAACAAGATTAGTCTTGCTTTTCTCCTTTTCTTTCTTTTGCTGTCTACTGGCCACCTCTCCACTCTCATGTTAATGTGATTAGCTGTGCATGTGGGCCATACGGGAGACACTGTCACAAAGATCTCTGCTTACTTGAGTGCACCTCTTTCCTGAATGAAACATCTTGTGTTTATAGTCACAGGGGGTATTGTTAACTCTTAGATTCGAATAGAAAGGGATATTTACGACCCCCATCCCTCCACCCCCATAAAAGTTGATTCAGGGAGACATTGAGGGAAGAAATAGACAGAAGACAGATGTGTTTCCTACCCCCAGATGCTGAGGAGGTTCAATTGTGCTGCATATGTAATGACTTTTTATGGTTCCTTACAAATGCCTCTTTTCACTGCTAAAGAGGTGTCAAAGTCAAATATAGGTAGTTACTGCCAGTGTTTTAGGAATCTCAGCGGACACCCCGGCCAGCTTGAAATCTTTCATCATAGGGCACAAGATCAATGAATAACTCTGCCCGATTTCATGGGTATACATTTTCTTTCCTTGCGTATAAATGTAATGATATATGTGCATATGCTTAGTATGTAGGAAAGGTGACAGTTCTCTCTTTTTTTAAACAAATGTCTTCCTGTAAACATCTGGTTTATAGACTTAATCAAAACCTGTACTTCACACACACACACACACACACACATACACGCACACACACACAGAACAATGGAAAACAAATTACTTGAGTTTTTTCATTTAACTTTTTTTCACCTGACAGATCAAATTTATTTTCTGAGAAACAAATTCATTTTTTTAGCAACCTCAGGACCCAATTGACATAGCCCATACAGTTTAACAGGAAAACATCCAGGATCTTGAATGTCTTTCCTGTCCCCAGTGTTACGCTGCTTAGTCTTGGTGAGTTTTTTTTTTAATTGTTTTTTAGTCTATTGCTTCCACCTTAAAGTCCCTCTGCTTATAAAGACACTTGCTTGGTTTGATTCCAGCAAGTGGGGCCATCAATAGACACTCAGGGCTTTCTTTCTAAGACATTTAGGATGCATAGACAGAGGACTAGTTCAGCCGCAGACTTGTTTCAGCTCATCAATTCTCTCATAACCTTAAATAGTAAAATGAATCTAACCCTGTTGTAGGAAGATGAAAGACAAAGAGTGGAGAGGGTTTTTCTAAGAGGAATGTTTACAGAGCACCTTAAGAATGTAGCGATAGGTATTGCTATTGACAATAGCGATGTTTAGTAAAATACAGAAATATTTTTTAAAGGGGAGAAATTGGGTAAAGGTATTGAGATTAATGAATACATGGAAATGAATAAGGGAAACACATTTTTCTTTTATAATCTCTCTTTCTCCCCCTCTCTCCCTTTCTTACTCTTTTCCTATATCCTTCTCTCTTTTTCTCCTCCCTCCTTCCTTTCCCCCCCTACTCTCCACTTCCTGCCTTCTCCTTCTTCCTCCCATATCTCTAAGCACCAAATTCTTGGTATATTTTCCCTTTTTGGT
Organism: Pseudocheirus occidentalis; assembly: GCA_028646575.1. Lineage (NCBI taxonomy): Eukaryota > Metazoa > Chordata > Mammalia > Diprotodontia > Pseudocheiridae > Pseudocheirus > Pseudocheirus occidentalis. The sequence goes on from CM053596.1 coordinate 149,249,735, forward strand.
TTTCTTTCCAATTAGCAGGCTTTTATTTTTTCTCTCTCTGATTTCATGTACGTTTAAATATAGACTGACCATACAAACAGATTTTTAAAATTTTTCTTGACCTTACACAAATTTTATTTAAGCCCATTGGCCACTACCTTCCTAAAGATATGTTTTTATAATGTTTCCTTCTTCTTAGGTTAGGGACACACAAGCATCTGTCACAAATGAAAACATGCCTTGTCTTTACCAAAACATGAATTCCCAAGAAACCAAGAAGAAAAGGCTTCAGAAGGTAAAGACAGAAGACATTAATGTCTTTTAAGTCTAATACCTACTTTTTAAACAAATTCCTTCATGAATTTCTTGGAGATCTGCCCAGAAATCTTTAGGAAATAGAGTCAAATGGTGGAGAACTCTAGGAACACCAGAAGTCCCAGACTGATTTAGGCAGATCATTTAAGCTCTCATTTTACCCATCTGTGAAAAGGAGGCAATGATGCCTTACTTGAGAGATTTGGTCCAAAGATCAAATACTGGTGAGTGCATCTGCACTAGTCAGTTTGGGGTTTTGTATTTTGTTTGTTTGTTTGTTTGAATTTTTTTTTTTTTGCTTTTTTTGGAGGGGGAAAGGAGGGACAATTGGGATTAAGTAACTTGCCCAAGGTCACATGGCTAGTAAGTCTTAAGTTTCTGAGGCTGGATTTGAACTCAGGTCCTCCTGACTCCAGGGCCAGTGCTCTATTTACTGTGCCACCTAGCCTCTCATAGTCAGGTTTTCTTTAGGTGTTAAGTACATTGTCCAAAATTGTCCAATGGTTCTTTTCATGGCTAATCTATGTACATAGGTAATTTACATGCTCACTTGGAGGTATCATCAGCATCAAACAATATTTATAAAAGTTCTTTATAAAGGTGAGGCATTTTGCCAGAGTAAGACACATTGGCCTTCCTTCTCTAATTGTCTTCTGAATTAATAAGAACTATGTACACTGAAGATTTATATAGCCAATTCAATTCAATAAAAACTAAGAAGTGCTCCTTCCCTTCTTCTGGGATGTGGGGGACTGCGGATGTGGAACACTGTATATATGTGCTGGTTAGATTGGATGAACTACTTTTTTCTCTATTTCCCTTTTCTCCCTTTTGTTACAAGGGATAGTGAGTCAGCCAAGAGTCCAGGAAAGCTTAAATTCAAGTCCAGCCATTGACACATAGTGCCCTTGGTAAGTCATTTAATTTATTTGTGCTTTGGCAGTTCTCTAAGGCTAGAAATTATAGACCTGTATCAGCGGACCAAGTTCCCTCATCTGAAAGTTCCTTATGCCAATCAGATGACAAGTCTAGTCCCAATCCTTACCATCTCCAGTCCTCCTGATCTGCATCTGGCCACTGAACGCAGATGGTTCCAGAGGAGAGAGGCAGGCTGGTGACTTTGCATAGCCCTCTCCCACTCCAATCCAATGCACTTGCAAGTCCTGGCATTCCCTCACTGATGACTTGGTCTTCTTCAAGAACAAAGGACAAACAACAACAACCCCAATCATGGCTTGCTGAATAGGGAAGAGAGAAAAATCAATAAAAATTTAAATTTTTAATAGAAAAAGATGATACAATGTAATAAAAATAGCTCTGGGCTTTGAGTTGGAATTAAAATTTTATTTAAATTTATCATTTACTAAATATATTATCTATTAAAGTGTATTAAAATTTTATTTCAGACCCTGAGGACCATGGGTGTGATTTCACTTCTCAGTGTCTACCTTATCTGGAAAAGGTAGTTAATAATACTGGCACTGTCTATTTGGCACAATTGTTATGGGGTAAATGCTTCGCAGACTTTAAAGCACTAAAGAAACACGGGTCATTTAATTTCTTTTTAGGCTATAGTCTATAACACAGAGCATTCACAAAGTAGCTTTATTTTAAAAGTATTTATGGAGCGACTTCTCTGGGCAAGGTATTCACTTAACCTAGGTGTAAATCACCTGAGGAAGGGAGAAAAAGGCCCCTGTGTAAGGATCTGTAGATTGGTGGCAGGTAAGAAAACCTTCCAAACTGCTAATAGACCCCAGCCTGGGACAAGCAGTACTTAGAGCAATGCCCAGTTTTGGGGATGGTTTTTGATGTACTTTGATTTTGGCTGTTTGGTTGTTTTCGGTCACATCTGACTCTTTGTGACCTCATTTGGATGTTTTCTTGACAAAGATACTAGAGTGGTTTGTATGTCCTTCTCCACCTCATTTGATAGATAAAGAAACTAAGGCAAACAGAGTTAAGTGACTTGCCCAGGGTCATGCAGTTAGTAAGTGTGAGGTCAGATTTGAACTCAGGATAATGAGTCTCCCCAACTCCAGGCCTGGCATTCTATCCACTCTCATTGCCTCATGCTTTGACCACTATGGTCTATTGTTGCTACTATAGGCAGCTTGGTGTTGCTATGGACAGACGGACGTCTTGTCAGGAAGACCTGATTTCAAATCCAGGTTCAGACACTTACTAGTTTGCTTCTGCTTCCCCATATGTAAAATGAGTAGGAGAAGGAAATGGCCGGACACTCCAGTATCTCTGCCCCGAAAACCCCCAATGGGGTCAGGGAGAGTTGGGCAGAATGAGAAATGCCTGAACAGCATCAGCTCTTGTTTGATCCTCATGACTTTGTGAGGTAGATGGTATTGTTATCCCTATTTCACAATTGAGCAAACTGAGGCAGACAGAGATGAGCCGCTTGCCCAGAGTCATGCAGTTCGTAGGTGTCTGTGGCTGGATTGGAATGCAGCCCTTCCTGACTCCAGGCCCAGCGCTCTGTGCCCTGCACTCCCAGCTGCAACTTCCCCACTAACCCTTCCTCCCCCTCAATTTACACACACACACACACACACACACACACACACACACACACACACACGTCCTGCACAGTAAATTCCCTTTAATAAACACCCATGATTACACAAAACTGCCCACGTAGCGATTGCAATGGTGAGAACAAATAACATTCTACCCTTAAACGATAACATATGATTTCTTAACAGAAAGAAAGGAAATGTACTTTGGCATCAATTATCTGGAACTAGTACCTGTCATTGTATTTGGCCTGAACTTGATTATCTTTCTTGTAATCATTGTGCACATCTTCTCCTGGTTCTGCTTTATTCACTCAGCATTAGTTCATATAAATCTTCCCTTGTTTCTCCAGATTCCTTATATTCATTCCTTAGAGAGTCATATTTATTACATTTGTTTACCACGAGTAGCTCGTTCATTCGCCAATTGGTGGGTACAAAACGTTTCCAGAATTCTCTGACTGTACAAAGTCCTGTTCTTGAGTTATATATACGCAGTCCCTGCCCTTCCGCTGTTACCTTCTTCAGCTGTAAGCCCCACAGTGGGAGCACCGTGTCAAAAGGCGTAAATAGTGTTGTAAATTGTCGCTTGTGATTCTAAATTGTATTACAGAATGATTGGACCTAGTCTCTCCTACACTGGGTATTTTCACCTTTTATCACTCTGAGTGTTGTGAGGTGACATTTTTCTGAGTTGTTTTAATTTGTCTCTAATTATTAGTGATATGGGACATTTTAATGTGGTTACATTTCTTCTTTAGTAACTTGTTCATATCCTCTGACCACTTATCTATTGTGGAGTTGTCCTTATTCATCTAGTTTTATTAATTCCATTCATTCATTCACCTCCTCGTGTAGGTGGGATGGCAGATTTTATCAGAAACCATAGGTTCATGTGACTATATATTTAGAGTTGGGAGGAACCTTCAAAGTTATAGAGTTTGATGCACCCATTTTACAGATGACAAAACTAAAGACAGAGAAGCTATATGACTTGCCCAGTGCCGCATACATAATAAGGAGCAGAGTTAGATTTGAAATCTCACAAATGTAAGATATGGGAGGTCTGGAAATGCTTGTTTTATTCCAAAAAGTAAAAATAAAATAACATTTTTTTTCTTTAAAAAGTCTTAGGGTCAGGGTGGCTAGGTAGCACAGTGAGTAGAGCATTGGTCCTGGAGTCAGGAGGACCTGAGTTCAAATACAGCCTTAGACACTTAATGCCTATTAGACGTGTGACCTTGGGCAAGTCACTTAACCCCAATTGCCCCACCTTCCCCCCTCCAAAAAGCAAAAAAAAAAAGTCTTAGGATTTTAGTAGAATGTAAGCTAAGACAGCAGTATAATATGTCAGACAGTGAGGAGAACAGAACCAGGAGAACTTTGTATACAATTACAGACACATCATATGTGTGAAATCTAACTTTATAGACTGGACTCCTCTCAGCAATACAAGGTTAGAAGACAACTCCAAAAGACTCATGATGGAAAGAGATATCCACATCCAGAGAAAGAACTACAGAGTCTGAATGCAGATTGAAGCAAACTACTTGCTCTCTCTTTTTTCTTTTGTTTTATTTCTTTCTTCTCATTGTTCAGCCTGTTGGTTATTATCCTTTACAATATGACTAATGTTCAATGTGAAGGTATTTGTAGAACCTAGATTTGATTACATGCCTCTATGGGGGGAGAGATGAGGAGAGGAAGGGGAGGAAAATTTGAAACCTAAGATATTGTAGAACTGAATGTTGTAAACTAAAAGTAAATAAATTAAAATTTAAAAAAATTAAAATGGGGGAGGCTAAGTGGCACAGTGAATAGAACTTCTGCCCTGGAGTCAGGTGAACCTGAGTTCAAATTTGACCTCAGACATTTATCACCTATTAGCCATGTGACCTTGGGCAAGCCACTTAACTCCAATTGCCCTGCCCTCCCCCCGCCAAAAAGCAAAATAATAGTTGTAATAATAATATGTCAGCCAAAGAAAAGATGTGATCTTGGACTGCATTAAGAGTAAATGTCCTATATGAGCTGATGCAAAATGAAGCGAGAAGAGCTGAGATGGGCATGGTAACAGCAATGGCATTATGATGATCAACTGTGAAAGACTCGGCTTCTCTGATCAATACAATGATCCAAGACAATTCCAAAGGACCCGAGATGAAAAAATGCCATCCCCCTCCAGAGACTGAGGAGCTCTAAGGGCAAACTGAAGTATGATTTTCTTGTTTTCTTTTTGTTTTTGTGATGTGGCTAATAGGGACGTGTGTTTTGTATAATTTCACGTGGATAATTGACACAGTGTTGTTTGTCTTCTCAGTGGTGGTGTGGGGAGGGTCAGGAGGTCAGGAAAGAATCTGGAACTCAAAATTTTGAAAGAAAAGAATCTTTAAAATAAATAACATATTTTTTAAAAGAAGAATTTGAGGAAGAATTAGAATGTGACAACCCCTCTGAGCTCTACTCTGGTTTGACTGCATTTGAAGTATTGTGTTTTGTTCCGGGCATACGGTTTAAAATGGCCATTGATAAGCTGGAAAGTGTCCAGGGAAGATCAGCCAGGGGACAAGGAAGGGGTTTGCAAGCAGAGGTATACTGGTAAATTTTTAACACTTGACTCTCCTTGGGGAAAAAGTATACAAGACACACTTTTTTATAAGTATAATCTGCACTATTAACATTTTTTCCATCACATTCTTAAGTCTAGACAAAGAACAAAACAATAAATCCAGTCCTGATTTGTAGCATCTGCCAGTTTTTAAGGTGTAATTGCTCACACTGACAATTTTTAAAATTACCTCTGGAGAGGGGGTACAAGCTGGCTCCGGCACCTTCCTGCTTGCAACCATGTCATTTGTGGATGGGTTGGAGAAACTAGGGATATTGAACCTGAAGATGTAAAGACTCTAAATGGATGAGATGGCTGTGTTTAAGTATTTGAAGGGATATCATAAGGATGAAGAATCAGACCTGTCTTGTTGGCTCTAAAGGGCCGTAATGAAGTGCCTTTACAAAAAGAGGCAAAGAGACCAGAAAAAAAAACCCTTATAACAATTGGGGGTATCTAAAAATGAAATCCTGCTCCCTCAGGAGGCAACAAGCTGCCCCCTCCTTCAAGGCAGCTAGCTTCCATGGTGGACAGAAAACTGGGCCTGGAATCAAGAAGACCTGAATTCCAATCCAGCCTCAAATATATACTAGCTGGATGACCCTGAACAAGTCACTTAACCTTGTCTGCCTCAATTTCCTCAACTGTAAAGTCAGAATAATAGTCCCTAACCCACAGAGGGGTTGTGAGAATTAAATGAGAATTAAATGTCCAGAACCAATTAAGAAGTCTTTATTAAGTATCTATTATATGGCAGGCACAATGCTAAAATCCTAGGGATACAAAAAAAGCAAAAAACAATCTTTGCCTTCAAAAATCTTACAATCTAATGGAGACAACGTGCAAATGTATATGTCTGTGTATATGCAATAATGCAAATATAGATTATATATTTACACATACACACATAAAGCAAGCCACATACAGGATAAATAGGAAGTGATTAACAGAGAGAAGGTGCTAGAATTAAGACAGGATGAGTCCCATCTAAAATCTCACCTTCTACAGGATTTTAGATGGGACTCAAAGGGAGCCAGGTAGGTCAGTAGTCAGAATGGAGGAGGGGGAGCATTCCAGGCAGGGAGGACAGTCAGAGAGAATGTACAGAGCTGAGATATGGAGCCTCTTGTTCATGAAACAACCAAAAAGCCAGTGTTGCCGGATCAAAGAGAACGCATCAGGAAGTAAGGTGTGAGAAGACTGAAAAGGTAAGAGAAAGTAAAATTGCAGCGAGTTTTGAATGCTAAACAGGTCGTTTTGTATTTGATCTTAGAAGCACTAAGAAACCATTGGAATTTATTGAATGGGGGGTGTGTGTGATATGGTCAGACCTGTGCATTAGGAAAATCATTTTGGTGGCTCAGTGGAGGGGGGTTGTTTGAGGGGGGAGTGGGCAGACACTGACTAACCAGCAGGCTATTACAGTAATCTGGGCACGTGGTGATGAGGGCCTGCACCAGTGGTGGTAGTGTCAGGGGAGAGAAGGGGGCATATACAAGAGACATTGAAAAGGCAAACTCAACGGTCTTGGCCACAGATTGAATATGGAGAAGTCAGAGATCCAGGCTGACTCCTAGGTTGTGAGCCTGAGGGAAGATGGTGTCACCTTCTACAGCAATATGAAAGGTAGGAGCGGGGGCAGCTGGGTGGCACAGTGGATAGAGCCCTGGGCCCAGAGTCAGGAAGATCTAAGTTCAAATATAGCCTCCAACATTTACTAGCGGTGTGACCCTGGGTAAGTCACTTCTCCCTGTTTGCCTCAGTTTCCTCATCTGTAAAATGAGCTGGAAAATGAAATGGCAAACTAGTCTTGTATCTTTGCCAAGAAAATACCAGATGGGGTCACAAAGAGTTGGACACAACTGAAAATAACTGAACAACTCCCTCAATTCAAATGTGTCCCTAAGGCATGGTCTCGATTTCCTTTCCCTCTCCCCGACTACAGGGAATGCTGTCCAGCTTTTTGCCTTTCTTAAAGTTCAGGCAGCAACACCCTTTAAAAATACTCAAAAAAAATGGGGGAAAAAAATCACATCTTCCTTCTGGAAAGTTCCTAGAGGGCAGAAAAAGTCCACAGTAGAGGACAATAGAGCATTTTCCTATTGGCCTGTGGAGCAACTTGTATCCCTTACACTTTTCTGTTTGAGGGAAAGTGAAAGGGGGCAGTCACCGGCCTCTGAGAAGGATCAACTGTCCGGGGAATGTGCTTGGCCTTCTTTTTGGTGATGTTCTGATCCCAGCTGGGGCTTCGGGGTTTATCTTGTTCAGCACCTCCCACGATACTATCAGCAAATGGGCATCAAATGCATGTTCTCTCACTGGCTCCTGGTGGAGGTCCTGCCTGTATCAGAGCCATTTCTCCACATCCAAAGGCAACAGGGAGTTTGGGAACACCCATAGATCCTAATACTTTAGGTGTCTAACCGGCCAGCCTTAGAGCATTAACTAGCCGGACAAGACACTAGCACGGAAAGAGAAGAGGATTCATTTTCCTTTCAATCAGAGTATCATCCACCTCCCTGCCTTCCTAGTGTACAAGACCAGCATGACCTGTATCATGTGGGAAGAGGGTAGCCTGGGTCCAGGAGGTATAGTCTGGGCCATTATACAGGGTCCTCCTCTGTCAGCTGTATGTTCTAGAGATGCTCAGAGAAAGGTGACAACAATGATAACAGCACATTAAAGTTTGCAAAGTACATATGTTATCTCATTTAAACTTTGTAACCATCCTACAAGGAATTTTACAAATGAGGAAACTGAGGCCAAGAGAAATTAATTGACTTACCCAGGGTGGCACAGCTGTGTCGAGGCAGGCTGTGACCGAGGGCTTCCTGACTCCCAGCCCAGCACCTGGTACCTGGTGGTTGTGGGAGAGCCAGGCTGGGCTCGGCTCAAATGCCACTTTCTACAAGAGGCTTCCCCTTGGATTCCCCCAGTCGTTGATGCGCCCCACCTTTAAATCATTTTGTGTTTATTTTTCATATGTTTTGTTTTTGTAGCTTCTTCCCTAGACTGTAAGCTTCTTGAGGGCAGGAATTGTTGGGGGGGTTTCTTTTGCCTTTGTATCCCCAGTGTTTTATACAGAGTAGGTGAGTAAGTACTTAACAAAAGCTGGTTGAATTGAATTAATGAATAGAACCTCCCCAAGAGAAAAAGGAAAACCTATGGCTATATTAGGAGCAAATGGAAAAATGGAGGTTTAGAAATAAGGCAGAGTGACAGGTTGGAAAGCATGATGAATTAGAAGTCAGAGGACCTGGGTTCAAATCCTGATTCTGCTGCTTAGTCTTTTGGGCTTGGATAAGTCATCCTTCCTGGGCCTTAGTTCCGTGTCTTCAAAATGAGGCTAAAAAATGAGTAAAATCTTTTTTAGCTCTAACTTTATGACCCTATGAGTCTATGACTTAAGTGAGATTTCTCACTAGCATACCTTGGGTGACCTACATAAATACAGTCGCCTCAGTTCATGGCTCTAGTCACCAGAACCTTTTAACAATGTCTGACAGGTTGAAAACTTGATTTAGTAGAGTTAATTGCCCATTTGAAATCTAGCAATTTGCTCCTTGATGGAATGAAGGCTGCCTCAAGAATGAAATACCTTTGTCACCCAAGACTCTATCACTGCAGACTTGTGTCAATAAGTCATCTGGTTGCTTACCATCTCGGGGATGGGGAAGGAGAAGGAGGGATAGAATTTGGAACTCAAAGCTTTTTTTAAAACTTAAAAATTGTTTTAATATGTACTTGGTGGAAAATAATTTTTTTAAGTTATCTGGGAACAAGGAAGATAGTAAATATAGATATAAAGCAATGCTATTAATGTAGCTTTGCACATGGCCAGATCACCTAACATGGAGGGCACCCTGCTTCTGGGAGAAGACATTCTGGATGTAGGCGACTACTGAGTTTTCTTTCTGTTTCTCTTGCCAATATTCTTACCTATTTAAAGAACCTATTTTGAACAGTTTCCTTCCATCCCAATGTTGCCTCTTGCTTTCCTAAGAGCAATGGAGTAGAAACCAGTCTTTTTTTCTGAAAACCAAGACCTAAAGGTATCATTATTCAAATAACCATAGGAAGGATTAGAGATTTCTTCTCACCTAACCTATTCTTAAATTTCTACTATGTTCACTAGGGTTTAAGGTCATAACTTATCATTTCATAAACGTAGAACTGACGTCAACCAGTCTAACGTCTTTCTTTTACAGAGTTTCGTTTTATATTAACTTCATTTCCAGTTTCCTCAGACTGAAACCCAAAGAGATAAAGTGTCAAAGGTCACCAAGGTAGGAAGCGGCAGAGCCAGGATTCAGATGCAGATCTTCTGACTCAAAGTCCAGTTGTCTGTCTGTTTAAAGATAGGCTCATAGGAAGATAAACTTATTGAAGGAACCTTGGGGACAATTCTGTCCAGCCTTCTTCATTTTGCTAAGAGACAAAGGTAACCTATTTCTTCCTGATGGTGTCCCTCAAGACCATAACTATTGCATTAAAATCATAAGGTTGGCTTCCTTTAAAATTTTTCAAAAAATATAAAGCCAGAGAGTTAAATTTGTGACAATACTTGTCTAAAAATAGAAAATGGTTTCCATCTTTCCTCAATGGTTAGAAATAAAATGGGAGGGGGCGGTTAGGTGGCGCAGTGAATAGAGCACCGGCCCTGGAGTCAGGAGTACCTGAGTTCAAATCCGGCCTCAGACACTATTAGCCGTGTGACCTTGGGCAAGTTATTTAACCCCACCTGCCCTCCAAAAAAAAAAAAAAAGAAAGAAATAAAATGGGAGGAAGGAAAGAAGGAGGGATTCAATGTTAATCATAACTTTCATTGGTAAGGGAAACCTCAGAAGATTAAGTGTGGAAACTGACTTGCTCCTTAAATCCTCCCTCTTTGACCCTTGTTTGTTTTGGAATTGAAGTTATAGCATCCATTTAAAATGAATGTATCATTCTGAAGAACATTAAGATTTGGCATCATGGAATCTAATGCTAAATAAAATAAAATGAAAATAAACATACATCTTAAGGATTAAAGGATCAAAACAGTTCAGAAAGAAAAGTGTTTTCAGCCCCAGAAGGAATCAGTACAAAATGTAGAAATCACAGGCGCATGCTTAGAATCTCCTTTGGAATTCTAAGTGGGTTTTATGACTTGCCTACCATTAAAATTTTTCTAGATAATTTTTTTTAAGGAGGAAAAACAAACACTTTTAAAAATAGCTGACACCTTGTTTCTCAAGATGTAGCCTGAAGTGATTTTTTTTTTTTATGGCCGAATTAGGCTTTTAGTCATGACTGGCACTTTCTTCTTAATTTCCAAACTGCTTTCACTTTATGGCAGGGGCGATGCTTCCTGTACTGCCAGAAGTACAAAACCTGTCCTGGCTTATTGTGGCTACAGGATGTGCAGCAGCAAGCCCCTCTTTGGAGGCAGGGAGAACAGAGGCCCCGTCATGACTCAGGCGCTGATGGGCTGCCTTGGAAGGGAGATGAAAACAGGTTTAGGTGTTAGCAGGAAAATGCTTGGAGAAAGGGGTGGGAAGGGGATGATCCTGGTGACTGAGAAATTAGCTAGTCTTTCTTCCAGCTACCCGGACTACCTCTTGTTCTGTTCTGGAGCCAGGCATCCAGGCCCTTGTTTCTTGCTGCTTCCTGCTCTAAGAAAGAAGATGAGGCCTGAGGGAAGCCTCTCAAGTCAGTATCTGAGGGGTGTGTCTTACTCTCCTGACCACATCCAAATGGAATGGAGTTATTGATTGACTGGCTGTAGGAAAGAATAAAAAAATGACTTCAAGTTATCTGGTCCATCCTCTATACTCTCAGGTGGTAGGATATGCTTTCTTGAAACACGTCCTGTGTCAGAGGATCATAGGTTAGATATGAAAGGAACCTAAGAGGTCATCTTGACCTTATCACTTTCTAGGATGAGACCCATTTTCAGCCCAGACGACTTAAATCACATGCCCAAGGTCATACTGGTGAGTAAGTAAGTAGTGAAACTCAACCCAGTGACTCTCAAATCAAAACTTTCCCCACTATATGGTGCCATTTTGTTCAAAAGTTGGGAGATTCAAAGGGCTATAAAACTGTGCATCCCCTTTGATCCAACAATACTGCTACTAGGTCTATATCCCAAAGAGCTTTTTTTTAAAAGGGAAAAGGATCTATACGCACAAAAAGATTTATGGTAGCTCTTTTTTACAGTGGTAAAGAATGGGAAACTGAAGGGATGTCCATGAATTGGGGAATGGCTGAACAAGTTGTGGTATATAATTGTATTGGAATACTATTGTACAATAAGAAGTGATGAGCAGACTGATTTCAGAAAAACCTGGAAAGACGTGTATGAATTAATGCAAAGCGAAGAGAGAAGAACCTGGAGAACACTGTATGCAGCAACAGCAATACTGTACAATGATAACTCTGAATGACTTAGCTCTTCTCAGCAATCCAATGATCTAAACTCCAAAGGACTCATGATGAAAAACACTATCTACTTCAAGTAAAAGAACTGATAAGAGTCTGAAGCATACTATTTTTCACTTTCTTTATTATTTGAAGGCTTTTTCCTTTATACTGTGACTAATATGGAAATGCATTTTTGATTATTGCACATGTATAACCTGCATCAAATTGCTTATTTGAGGGAGAAAACTTAAAACTCAAAATTAAATGAATGTTAAAAATTGTCTCTATATGTAATTGGGGAAAGAATATTGTTATTGTTGTTGTTTTAAAGAGTTGGGGCATTATTTCCATATTCTCACATTAGGGTTGAACTCAAACTTGCTTTAACAGAGTCTGCTCCTTGTTTCTATATGATTATGCTTAACCTTAAGAAATCCTTCTCCTTTCTTGACCTTAACACTTGCTAGAAATAGTTTAATATTTGACCTTAAGTTCAACTTCATTTTACTGCCACAAAGCTCTACTGTAGTATGATTAGGTACTAAAGGATCCTTTAGTACGTTATTGCTAAGGTGTAAAAAATAACTTCTTATGGGTCTAAGTTAATTAAAGATGGTCAACCTTGTCATGAGAGACTAGCTTTGGTTCAGAAGATCCATAGCTGTAATTCTTTGTCCTAAGTTAATTACTGACTAGTAGTAATGGGCAGTAAGTTTGGGATATTTGCTGGCAAATCATCTCTTTCTACCTACCAAGGATATCTACAAGGTTATCCTGCTTCCATTCACCAAAGCACAAATTCACTGTAGAGGGCTCTTGGTAGTATTACCCCAAAGCAACCCCAGTTCAAATCTGGGCTCTATTCTTCACTTCTTGAGTCATCTTGGGCAAATAATTTCTCCTGTCTGAGGGTGGGCATTCTCACCTTTAAAAAAAAAAGGAAAGGAATAATATTATATAACTTCTACTACGTGCCAGGCACTGTGCTAAGAGCTTTACAAATATTACCTCATTTGATCCTCATTACAACCCTGTGAAGTAGGTGCTATTATTGTCCTCTGTTTTACAACTGAGGAAACTGAGGGAGACTCAGGTTAAGTGACCTGCCCAGAGTCATGTAGCTTGGAAGCATCTGAAGCTGGATTAAAGACAACCCAAGTCAAGAACCAGAGCTTTCTCTGCTGTATTATCTAACTGTCTTTATCACTATATTTTTTCACTATGTATTTATCACTATATTCTGAGCAGTGCACTCAGAACAGAGCACACCATGAACTGGAATGGACTTGTCCTGACCATCCTATTGAGAATTCATGGAGTTGGGGGGCAGAGCCAAGATGGCAGTGTAGAAGCAGTAAGATTTTGCAGCTCCCACATAGCCATTTCAAATACCCATAAAATATGACTCTAAACAAATTTTAGGGCTTCCAAACTCACAAAAATACAGAAAACACATCTCCCGCTGAAGGCAGTTTAGCAGGTGGCGCTCATCACAGCATGCTGGGAGCCGAAACCAGCCCAGCCTGAAACCGTGGCCTGGCCCCAGGGTGGTCAGGAGGAGCCACAGCTGGAGTCTTCAGGAGAGTGGATTGGCAGCAGCTGTGGCAGTTTCCAGATTTATCAATCCAGGAGAAATAAGGACTAAGTGAAAGGTCAATGGAATTCAGCTAAATCTGGGGAAGAAAAGCAGTCCAGTTGAACTGCCCCCAAGGCAAGGAAGCAGTGGAAGCGGCAGAAGTGGCAGAAATGGAGGCAGCCACCTCTATCAAGCTGCTTCAGAGCTCCCGTCCTGCAGACTGCAGCAGGGTCAAGCGATCGTTCAGAAGCTAAGTGTTCCTGCATTGAGCGGCCTGGATCCGGATTGTGGTCTTGGGTGGTGGTCCTGAGGTGCATTTTCAGTGAGCCAAAGCTGGTGGAGGCTGCAGCAGCCTCCCAATAGTTCCAGTAGCTGTGAAAATCCCAGCGATTTGGGATAGAGCTTTCCCCCCTGGAAGCAGAATTCCACAGAGCTAAAAAAATCAAGCAATTAATTGATTGGCCAACATGAGCAGGAAAAGGAAGCAAAGTAAGAACAGCAACCGAACTCTAGAATCCTTTTTTGGGGACAAAAAGGATCAAAGCATGGAACGGGAAGAAGACAACACAGTCAGAACTCTCACACCAGAAGCATGAAGATTTCCTACAAGCCATAGATCAGCTTAAAA
>CM053596.1:149264273-149291348 GCA_028646575.1 Pseudocheirus occidentalis
TCACACCAGAAGCATGAAGATTTCCTACAAGCCATAGATCAGCTTAAAAAGGACTTTGAAAACCAAATAAGAGAAGTAGAGGAAAAATTGGGAAGAGAAATGAGAATGATGCAAGAAAATAATGAAAAGAGAGTCAACAACCTGACTGAAGAAAGCAACACCTTAAAAAACAGATTAACTCAAATGGCAAAAGAGGCCCAAAGAGCCAATGAGGAGAAGAATGCCTTAAAAAGTCAAATTTGCCAGATGGAAAAAGAATCTCAAAAGCATTCTGAAGAGAATAATTCCTTCAGAACTTGAGTGGAGCAAATGGAAGCAAATGGCTTTATGAGAATTCATGGAGTTAAGCCTGTCTTTGGTTAACAAAACATGTTCTCTGACTCAGTGCTGAACTTTGAGATGACACAGAAACCTCTAAGGAATCCCCATCATATTTTAGGATGATGCAGTAATTCCTTTTTGCTCCCCTTAGGCCCTGGAATAACAAAGAGGATTAGCCATTGAGTCAGGAAGCGCTGCCCATTCAGAGACCTTTAAAAAGAGAGATTTCACTCTCTGGAGCTCTCTCTTTTTCTGTCTGTCCAATAAGTTGTGATTTTTGAGCTGTTTGTCAGACGTACATAGAGGATTAAGAAAGGATCCTGCTCCTTTTAACACTTACTGAATAGGAGGCTCTTCCCAGCTCAGTCCTCCTTGGCATAGCTCCTCTAATTACAGTGACCAAGGGGACCAATGAGAAATTGTTGTATCATTCCAAAACACAAATACATCTGGACTGAGCCAGAATATAAGTTCCATACATGGTCTATGGGATGGCCTCAGAAGGCCAGTCACCAAGCATGTTCCATAAGATGTACTCAAATCTGCCTCTCTTCACCCCCCACACTATGTAATTCTAATTTCCCATGATCCTAACTCTTAGTTAATTACTTCTCAGCTAGTACGATGGACTGATTCCCAAGATGCAGTAGTGCTATTAGTCAGAGACTATATTCATGTTGAATCATGGAAAAGTGGCTAATCACATCCAGATTGGAAAATCTGGGTAAGCTGCTTTCAGCATAAATCATTTCTCATTCAACTTATTGTCAATTGTAGGTGAAAGGGAACCATTGAGGATGACATTGGGGTAAGGTAATTACCCTAAACCTACTCTGGAACTGTGCCTTTTATGTCTTAGAAATTTTAGAGTTAAAAGTTAGACTTCTTGGGGCGGCTAGGTGGCGCAGTGAATAGAGCACCGGCCCTGGAGTCAGGAGTACCTGAGTTCAAATCCGGCCTCACACTTAACACAAAAAACTAGCCATGTGACCTTGGGCAAGTAACTTAACCTCAGCTGCCCTCCAAAAAGCAAAAAAAAAAAAAAAAAAGACTTCTTGAGGTAGTTAAAACATTAATGATGGGTCAATTTCCTTCTTCATTTCTTTCTCTATAACATAACTGGATGATCCTGTTTGTCTTATGTTGTTAAGTGTGTTTGCTAAGAGCAATTTAAAATTGGTAGCGTAAATGGTCTGTATGAGTCCTTCCTGCCCGCTGGAGTTCCTATCCTAGGTAAAGGAAGAGGGCAGTGCCCCTCAATGAAGCTCTTGTATGCACATGGGGCATTAAAAAGAGAAGATATGGTCCTATAGTTCATAGTATAGTGACATCCCCATTAGTGTGAATAATAAATCCCCTCAAAGGGTTGTATGTGTTCACATTCTCACTATTTGAAATTATAATTATATAAAATAGGGTTATTGGTTCCAGCCCAATGGAAATATGCAGTGCAAGTTCAAATAACACAAACAACACTTCAGGGGGTTTGCTATTCACACTAACCCAAATCTGCAAATTGGGCAAACCAGGTTTTAAGGAATTCAATGATTTCAATTGTGTGGGCAACCCTTCCACCAGCATAGTTCACACCCCTACTGTGAGCTTAGACTATGAACCCCTTTATTACACTGAATTCTTGACCAGCAAGGACTTTTCTTTTTGCCTTAGTGTTTGTTTTGTTTTGTTTTATTCTGAGCTAAAGAAATAAAACAAGCAATTCCATAACATAGTAGAATAGGAAAAAAGATGATTGCATATGAAGATGCAAATCCATTGTGTACAGTTTGTTGTTCTAAGTATATAATAAAGTTTACATGTAACTTTCTTTCTTTTCTTCCCTCCTCTCCCCTCCCCCCTAAATTGTGTCCAATTGTCTACAATTGGACACAAATATGTATATATGTGTAAAACCATTCCATAAACTTCTCTTTATCAGTTCTTTCTCTGAATGAGAACAATCTGGAATTACACCCAAAGAGTTATTAAACTGTCTTAGTATTTGTAAAGTGCCTGTAATTTACATTACACAGTGCCTGGCACAAAATGCTTAGTAAACTACTGTCCCCTTCTCTTTCCTTTCCTTTGTCTTTTCTTTGTATGCACAGTGCTCAGATCAGTGTCCAACACACAGCAGGGGTTTAATAAATGTTTATTGACTTGGCTTGAATTTGTGTCTTAGTAGACGATCTTTGAGCTGCTGTGACTGAAAAACATGATCACCCAGCACTTAACATTCTGGTGATGATCCCTTCTAAGCTTACCTGGGCTAGTGCTCAGATGACTGTCTGATAGTCCATAACAAGGCCAGCAATCTGAGATGTTTTAGCCTTCTAGATCTGCCAGAACATCTACTGCACATTTTTCTAGGACCCAGAGTCACTTTCACACCGTGGTGAGGCCTCACAGTAGCACTTTCGTAGAGGTTATGTCAACAACCCATGTGAATTAGAAAATTAGATGAACCATACCAAGTAATGGAGCAGGTAAACACCTGTCCATCCAGTGACCCATCCTAACTGACCAATAGAGACATCAGCCTGGGCTCTTGAGCCATGTCTGGAAGCTCCAGTGCCACGGCCAGGAAGAAGGTCAGTCAGCAGCTCCAAATGTGAGGTAGTGTTGGCAGTACGGATCTGGAACTCTTTGAGGCCAGAGATGATCTTTTGTCTATTTTTGTATCCTCAGTATCCTAATACAATGACTGACACTTAAAAGTTACTGACCAGCCACTTGCTGCAGATCTTCAAAAGTTTTGCCCACAGACCATCCATCATGATCCCCTGCTGACTGGAGTTATCCTCAAGCACCAATCCTTTTAGGGCTGCTGGAAGTCTGTTCCTTCTTGTGCTAAGATATGACTGAAGTCACTCTGAAAGATTCCCTAATCTGATTTTCATACATGGATCTGGGCAGTGGTGTGACATGAGTTGAGACTACACAGAGTAGGGAGAATTGTGAAACTCACACAAAAACTTAGCTGTTTAACCATGTATGAAACTAACCATACAGAGTTTTGCTTTTGTAAGACCTAAATATGTTATCTGAATTATTATATTATATCATATTGTATTGTATTGTGTTATGTTATATTATGTTATATGTTATATTATTCTCTTAAGTTTCATGGATTTCTGTTTTGTACACTAGAACGAAAATAATAACCAAACAGTCAAACTATAACCACTAAAAAGGGGGTGAGGGGAAGGTTAGATCCTTGGGTTAGGTTTCCAGGGGTGAGATTTCCAAATTCCTAACTCTACTACAGTTACCCTACTTCACGCATGAGTTAACTTGATCTGTAAGAGGCTATGAAACTCAAACAGATGAAGATTATTGAGCCCCTACTATGTTCTAGAACTAAACTCTTCTCTATGGAGAATACAAGAGAAATATAAAACTTGGTCCCTACCTTCATAAAACTTGTGATTTCATTGGGAAAGAGAGGACATATACACATAACACAATGCAAGACAATGTATAAGAATCATCATAGATTAAGAATTGGAAGGGACTCCAGTGGTCATCTAGTCCAACACTCCCATTTTATAGATGAGGAAACTGAGGCACAGAGGGGTTTAAGTGACTTAGTTTACATGGGTAGTAAATTGTGTGGCAGTATTCAAACGCAGGTCTTCTGACTCCAAATCTAGACCCCCTTTTCCACAGTGCTACAATGTTTCCCTAAGAATGTATACAGTATATAACTTCCTCACAAAAATCAGTAAATTAGAGGTAATTAATTAGAGGTAAATTAGAAGTTAATTAGTAAATTAGAGGTAATTAATTAGAGGTAAATTAGAACAAATGTTGTTATCCTTCTTTCACAGATGAGAAAGCAGAGACTGTTTAACTGGCATTCCCATGATCATATGGCTTTGCAAGTGTCTGTGACAGGATTTGAATACAGGTCTCTTTTCTCCTTTGCCATATCAGTTCTGTATACATGGCCGGGGAGATTGCATCAATAAGCATCCAGCACAAGTGAAATAATCGCATTAGCCTGCTCTGACCCCATCTTCAGCACTTCATCCAGCCCTGATGTTACCTTTTAGGAGAGGCACTGATAAGCAGCAGTATCTCTAGAAAAGGACAACTGGGATAGTGAGGGGACTTGAAATCATCATACTCTGCTTGGTTGAAGGAACATAGTGATGTTAAAATTGGAAAAGAAGAAATCTAGAGGTTCATGATCTCTGCCTTTAAAAAACTGTCACGTGGGAAAAAGACTAAACTTGCTCTGTAACAAAAGGCAAAAAGAGAGTTAATAGGTGGAAGCTACCTAGAGACAGATTTCAGCTTAATGCCGGGGGGGGGGCATCTTAAAATTTTAACTGTCTAATCACTTAATCAGCAAACATTTATTTGTTGTTGTTCAGTAGTTTTTCAGCTGTGTGCAACTCTTTGTGACATCATTTGAGTTTTCTTGGCAAAGATACTGGAGTGGTTTGCCATTTCCTTCAGCTCATTTTACAGATGAGGAAACTGAGGCAAACAGGGTTAAGTGACTTGCTCAGGGTCACATAGCTAGTAAGTGTCTGAGACTGGATTTGAACACACAAAGATGAGTCTTCCTGACTCCAGGCCCTGTACTCTATCCACTGCCTATCAGCCACCTAGCTGCCGAGCATTTATTAAGTGTCTATTATGTCCCAGGCACTGTACTAGGCACTATGGAAATCAAGACAATGAATGGAAGTCTGCCCTCCTTCACGGAACTTACAATAAAGTGCTTAGCATAGTGCCTGGCACGCAGAAAGTGCTATATAAACCAAGTGATTATTATTATTATTGGGGTTGCTAGGTGGTGCCTTTGTTAGGGCTTGGATCACTAAGATTGATCTTTCTGTGTTCAAAACCAGCCTCAGACACTTATAACTGTGTAACCCTGGGCAAGTCACTTAAAATCCTGTATGCCTGAGTTTCCTCATCTATAAAATGAAATGGAGAAGGAAATGGCAAACCACTCCAGGATATTTGTCAAGAAAACTCCAAATGGAGTCACAAAGAGTCAGATGTAATGGAAAAATGACTGAACAACAATTATTATTTATCCTTACTATATAGTATATAAAAATATACACAAAATGAATACAAGGTAATTTGGAGGAGGGAAGAAGGCATTGCAGGAGGGAGGCCTCATGCCGAAGATAATACTCAAACTGAGCCTTGAAGGAGACTGGAGATTCTAAGTGGGAGAGGAGAGGAGAGGGAATATTCCGGGCATGAACAATATCTAAGGCCACATGTAGCCCTCTGGGCCCTTTGACTGAATGCAGACTTCACAGAACAAATCCCCTTAATAAAAGGATTTGTTCTCGAAACAGTTGACTCAATCAAAGGCCCCACCTAAGGACCTACAAGGCCACGTGTGGTCTCCAGGCTACCCTTGATCTAAAGCAAAGCCATGGAGGCTAGAGATGGAGTATCATATTTGAGAGACAGCTAGAAGGCACATTTGGCTTAATTGCATAGTGTGTGGAGAGTAACAGATAAGTCTGGGAAGAGAGTTTGGGGCCTGGTTGTAAAGAGCTTTAAATGCCAAAGTCAAATGGTTGCTTTTGGAGGAGTGAGTTCTCTTTCACTGGAGATCTTAAGCAAAGCCTGCTTACTGCTAGTTAGGGATGCTATTGCAGTTGGGGCTTAGACTAAAGTCTAAGACTAAGTGTCTGTAAGCTGTGGAGTAGAAATAATAACATTCATTGTACAACATCATACAGACAGGTTATTGTGAACCTGGGTGGTAAGAAAAGTCTTCTCAAGGAAGATGTAGTTTCTAAGTTACACCTTGAAAGAGGGGTAGGATTTGGATAAGTAGAGACTTGAAGGGGAGGGATGACTAATCAAGGATAGGTTTTCTTTTTTCAGGAGGCAGCTGAGTTCAGTGACTTTCCCAGGTTCACACAGCTAGTAGGTGTCTGAGGTCAGATTTGAACTGAGTATGAGTCTTCCCAGCTCCAGGCCCAACACTCTACCCACTGCACTACCTAGCTGCCCCAATGAGGTGTTTTCTACCTGGTCTGTAACTGTTAACAGTTACAGAAATTATGTTTGAATGGAATGCAAGCTCCAAAGTCAAAAGACTTCATTTAGGCAGAATATGGGGGAATAACAAATAGATTGTTTTGACTGGAACATGGAAAGCATAAGGGGCGTGATGTGAAATAAACTTGGAAAGGTTTTCAACAATACTAAAATTATGTTTGAAAATTACTTTGAGATCTTTCTGTGAAAGGATATGAATGAAACTTCTTCATTTGTAATATCCTTTCATTTCATATCTCAAAAGTAACACCTGTGGTACTTAGGATCAAATGAGATCATATATATTAAAATGCTCGCTATTACTATTATTATAAATTCTTTCCAACTCTTGTGTTGTGCTCCAGTCTTTCCCATCCACCATTTCCATCTGGGTGGCATTTCCCAGCCATCACATTTCTTTAGTGATAACAATATCTCACGTTTATATAAATAAATGTACTTACAGTACCAACAGCTAAGTTAATGTTCACCAAAGGCCTAAAATCTTTGTTTCTTAGCATTCTCAGACCCTTTTCCTGACACTTTACATAGTCAGAAAGGGACACCTAAAATTGGTGGCCATTTTGTATTTGTCTTTGTTTTATGTATTGCATCAAAACAAAAATTACCAAGTAGCCAGACTACTGATGATGAGCGCTAATCAAGCAAAGACTTTGGTGGAGAGAATTTTCTTATAATTCAGAGCAGTATAGCAAGCACCTCTGGGAAAATATATTGGTGTTAAGGGTTTTATAGCAGCAAGCAATTGGGGATTATTGAAAACACTGTGCAGTTCACCAGATGTGATCCAACCTGCTCTCCTCCCACTCAGTTCTGGGTCCAGTTCATTTTCTGTCTGTTGCAATTGTGTGTAATAAAGCTGCTGATGGACTGACTCAGTGGACTGTTTGTTATTCAGCCACACCTTTTAATCTTCAGCTTATCATTTTAAAACTTCACTATCTGGCTATAGACTACCTTTCCAAGTTTATTTCACATCACGCCTCTTATGCTTTCCATGTTCCAGTCAAAACAATCTATTTGTTATTCCCCATACTCTGCCTAAATGAAGTCTTTCAACTTTGGAGCTTGCATTCCATTGGCATAGCTTTTGAGAGCCTAGGGCCCCTGGCATGCCAAGATGAGCAGGACCTAAGGGAGAGCTATGAGACTATAATGATATGGAAAAAGAAGAGGGCTTGTCATGTGTACTGAGAATGAAAACAACAGATGAAGACACCTAAGTGAGGATATTGATCCATGGGAGGTCCCCAGAGAATGAATGAGAGGAAGATTTCCAGTGCATTGGATGGATCCTTTTGGGGGAGACTTTAGGGAAACACACAGACAAAAATTCAATTCCATTCAGTAAGTATTTATTGAGCACGGAACGTGATCCAGTCATCATACTAGACTCTAAGGATATGAGAGAGAGACAGAGAGAGAGAGACAGAGACAGAGACAGAGAGACAGGGACAGAGAGAGACGGAGAGAGAGGAAAGAAAGAGAAACAAAGAAAGAAAGCAAGAAAGCAAGAAAGCAAGAAAGCAAGAAAGAAAGAAAGAAAGAAAGAAAGAAAGAAAGAAAAAGAGAAATTTGCTCTCAAGGGGCTGCTGTAAACAAAATTGAGGAGAAAAACATACAAATAAGCACATATCAAATACAGATAGAATAAATAAAAAGTAATCTTTGTAGGGAGGACAGTACTAGAAACTGGGAAGCTCTGAAGAGGCCTTCTGTAGAGAGTGCTGGAGCTGAGCTTTGAAAGAAACTAAGAATTGATCCAGAGATAAAAAGGAAAAGCATTCTAGGCCTGTGTAAAGGCCTAGGAGGTAAGGGATAGAGTAGCATATACAGGAAAACAGAAAGGTTTGTCTGGAGGTGTGAAGATGTAAAATAAAAGGACTGGATTGGACATCCTCCGATATACTTTCCCATTCTCAATCTATGATCTCGTTGGATAGCACCTACACGAATAAAATCACAGAACCATCAAAATGTTAAAGCTTTAAATGAATTAGTACAAGGTAGTAGTAGGTAGTATAAATACTATCTTCCTTGTTTTATTGAAGCTATATGACAGAAAGCTTACAAGTGACTGATTCACAGTCCCATGACCAGAAACTTGCTGAACCAGACTTCCAAGCCAGCTTTTCTGATTTCAAGCCCAGAGTCCTCACCGCTGCACCACACTGCCTTGTCTAATTCCACCTCCTGTTTTATATAGCATTTAACAGTTTAAAAAGTGCTTTCATGTTCATTATCTTATCTGATCCTCCTTTCACTTTTACTATCTCTTTGGTAAATAGATAGTTTCTGTATTCTATAATAAAATATATGAAGAAATTCAAATGCTAACTAAAAATCATTTACTCAGGAAGACTTGAAAAAACAATTGCCCTGTATTGCCATGTCCTTGTACTTTTAAATCATCCTTATAAGTAAATGATTAGAGTAATCGGTTGCCCAAGAGATGACACTGAAGCTGAATAATATGATTTCTAAGCTGGTAGGTAGGATGCCTGGCAAAAGACAAGGTAGCCAGGACTCTACAGACATTGCCAGTGAAAGGCATCAGTGTTGTTGGATCCAGAGGTGATAATTGACCTTTCATATTGAGACTGCTA
The DNA here is from genome assembly GCA_028646575.1 of Pseudocheirus occidentalis. Taxonomy (NCBI): domain Eukaryota; kingdom Metazoa; phylum Chordata; class Mammalia; order Diprotodontia; family Pseudocheiridae; genus Pseudocheirus; species Pseudocheirus occidentalis. Next base: position 149,273,243 of record CM053596.1, read on the forward strand.
CAAACTTTGCTTATTTCAAATGATTAAAATCTGACATTTAGCAATAATTATTAACACACATATGGCACTTTAAAATTCACAAAGTGCTTTATCTACACTATGTTATTCTGTTTTTATCTTCCAAACTACCTTGGGAAGTAGATGCTATTACAATTTCCATCTTACAGTTGAGGAAACTGAGGTAGACAGGGTTAAGTAATTTGACCCTTGTTTTGTATTTATTGAAACTAAAAATTCAGTCCTATTATAACAAATTTCAAGAGTTACCCAAAGACTTTTACAGTACTATGTACTTGAATTCTGTTTTTATCAAAAATTATTTAACAGTAACATAGATTTTTAAAAAGACTTGAACATAATAGGCTCATAGATTATCTGAACTGGAAAGCCCCTTAGAAATCATATAGTTCACCACACAGGAAAAAAAAATAAGAATAAAAAAATAAATATATATAAAGTGCTTAAAAAAAGAAAACAAATCATCTAGTTCAAGTACTTTAGTTTATAGGTGAGAAAACTGAAGCAGCGATACAGGAAATTATTCTCCTGCAATTTGTTATACAGAAGCAGCAAAGTATGACTGAACGTCACTTAAACATATACATAACAAGTACATGTTATAAATTGTACTTGATTTCTCTGACTAGGCTTTTCAGTGGAACCTTCTCTCCAGTACCACTTATAATGTTCATTTAAAACTGTAGTCTTTGACCAGCTGACTAGGCTGGTAGATCAGGGAAATTCCACATTCATGGTATGTGTGGATTTCAGCAGAGCATTTGGCAAAGTCTATCAGAAGAGAGAGTTTGGCAGCTTTGGATCTAAGCAGAAAATCCCACATTAAATCTGAATTATGGGGCATGGTCTGGATTTTGGTTCAGCAGGTAACTGCTTGTAAAGACTTGGTTGTAAAGTACTAAACTTTTCTTGTTGTTTGTTACTAAGATAATAGAGAGTTAATAACTGATTTCCTTATGACTATGGTTGAACCAATACCATTTTTTAATCAGAGCCTTAGCGCTGTCATTTAGCATTTATGTGACCTCTGGCAAATCATTTGACCTCTTGGGGCTTCAGTTTCTTTGCTTTCCAAGTGAGGAGGTGGGGATATATAACCTGTAAGGTTCCTTCCAATTCTAAAATCATATGATCCTATTGGTCAAATACTGGAAACTATGAAGGATTTATTGATTTTGTCCATGTAGGGAGCTTATCATGGTGTGGGACCTTTATCCAACTGCAACCTCTCTGTGACTCAGTAGCTAAGTATTCAAGAGTGGTCTGAGGTACATAGAGGTTATTTCATATCTCAGAGAGACTTGAACCCAGGACATCTTGACAACAAGTCAAGCACTCTACCAACAATAATATGTAGTTGTATGTGTTTTTATAATTTTGCAAGTTTATAAAATGGATTATTTGATAAATATGTTTAATGACTTAAGTCTCACCATAAAGGCTATGGTAAGATAACACCAAATGGAGATTCAATAGTTCTGTGGTTTATTTTCCCCCAATAAATATAGCCACCAGATAATTCTGCCTCCTCCCCATCCGTGTCCCTACCCCTTGCACCCTCAGCTAACAATTATTAAAAAACCCAATTTGGCTGTCTATATTGATCAAAATTATCAAATAATTGCCAAATTAATACTTTTTTTAGGCATTATATACATCTAGTCAAGGATATGGGGACAGCTAGGTAGAACAGTAGATGGAGTGCCCAGCCTGGATTCAGGAAGACTCAGTTCAAATCTGGCCTCAGACACTTCCTAGCTGTGTGACCCTGGCCAAGTCATTTAACCCTATTTGCCTCAGTTTCCTCATCTATAAAATGATCTGGAGGAGGAAATGGCAAATCACTCCAGTATCTTCCAAATGAGATCACAAAGAATCAGACACAACCAAAAATAACTGAACAACACAGAAATTAAGAAAAATGCCTTTATACCACAGTTTCAACTCCGTTACTTTATCATCACTTTTATCTATTATTATCATTACTTTTTTCTATTATTATTATTACGTTTTATTAAAAATCAGATAGTTAATCATCTATAGCAGTTGTTAGTAATCCAAGTTTAAGTGTCAATACACATTTGGTGACTGCTTCTAAATGCTACCTAACTATGTGGGTTAAAACAGACCTGAGACTGAATTGACAACAGTTATTGAATTAAACCCATAAATAACTCCAGCCCCAACTGGAAAACTGTGCTGTCTTTTTTCAACCACTAGATGGGGCTCTCTAGTTTATTTTATCCCTTGGTTACCTTTCAAAAGTCAAATATACTCTACCTAAAATCACCACTTCCAAACAAAAAACCATGACCCGACAAAGGACACTTTTGTTGCAAAGCCTTGGGAGAAGCACATTTTCTTTCCATGAATCACATAATACCCAGGACTAAGTCCCAAATTAATATCATTTACCGGGGTGGGGGTTTGGTGGTAAAGGGCATCTCTAAGCAAAGCTTCATGGAAGTAGAAATGTATGGTTTGGTCCCTCAGCCCTCCTTTCTACGTCTTTTACCCATTCTGGGGTGACTTCTCCCGTGCTCCCCTCAATGCCTGCCTGTTTTCCTCACCTTTGTCCTGGCAACATTCCCAACTCCCCTAGTTTGTAAGTCACAAAACTTGTTCTCAATAAAATGTCTGATAACTGCACATTCATTCCTTCTTCCCCTACTCAGACAGTACAAAATCTTGTTGATTCTTTTGGAACATTTATTGGGTATATCTTGTGTTTTTCATCCCTAATCTGGGCTTTGGTCATCTCATGACTAAACAATTTAATAGCTTACAGTCAACCTGTAGCCAGTTACTTAGTCTACAATCTCCTTCCCTTTTGATCCATCCTACAAACCATTGCCAGATTAATGTTCTTAAAGTGTAGCTTTCACCATGTCACTCTCTGGTTCAAGAATCTCCAGTGACTGCCCACCTTCAGCAATATCAAGTCCAAGTACTTCAACCAGCATTCAAGGCTTTCTACTGTCTGGCCACAACAACAACAAGCATTTATTAAGTACTTGCTAAGTACAGGGCACTTTACTAAGTGCCCAAGATAGTGAAATAAATAGAAAGTTCCTGCCCTTGGGGGAGTTTATATTCTAATGGGAAGATAATATGTAAAAGGGAAGCGGGAGGTGGAGGTGGCAAGGGTACCAGTATCAGAATCTGCCAATGCTCGTCAAGCCCAGAGAGTGAAGCATAGCTAGTCTGGTCCTTTCCTCGAAGTTAACTGGCCAGCACATCTTCTGGGTTCATGCCACTTTCCTTCTGGGGGCCTCAGTTTTCTGACTCATGCCCAGAATGTTCCAAGCAGTCAAACTGGCTTGGCCCAGGCCCATTGTCCCTGAGTGAGCCATCACGCGTCTGAAAGCCAGAATCCGTGTTGAGGTTTGCCAGATGCCAGACAGAAAAGTGAAGCACTGAGCAACAAGGCCAGCTCCAGTCTCTCAGTCACCAAACTGCCAACTCATCCACTCAATCAGGCATATTGCATTTGGATAGCACATGTAGATCCTATATTGCTTGGTAGGACAAGTGCTATGAAGAAATTATGTTAGATCTGAGCCAATAATCCCCAGAGACCAAGGTGGTATAGACAAGAATGTACTACCTGTTGTTGTTGTTTTTTTTTGGGGGGGGGATATACAATATTCTTTTGTTCTTGCTAAATCTTCAAAACAACTAAGTATCCCCTTATAAAAGTTCATTGGGTAAATGGAACTTTTGCTAATTCCTAGAGGCTGGGATGGGGCACAAATGGTGGGGGACTCAAGAAAATAAGCATTAGAGAAGAAATAACCATCCTGTTCCTCAGGGATACCCTAGAATTCTCCCCAATAAGTCTAGTCTCTCTCTTTCCTTCTCTCAATATATGCATATATACACACGTGTATATATATATATGCACATATGTGTGTATACTTATACATACATACATATGTATATATACACATACACATATATATTCTAATATTTATATATTCTAATATCTTAAAAACTGTGCATAAATGTTAAATTGGATCAAGCAATCACTTTTTAAAAATTTAAATTGTCTTTAATCAGTAAAAATCTGCCTTCTCTACATCCCACCTTTCCCCTCCCCCTTCCCAAATGAGAAAGAAAAAAAATAGCCCAGCCATAGTCAAGCAAAATAAATTTCCACACTGACCATGTTTTTTAAAAAAAAAGTCTCATTCTACACTCTGAGTCCCTTACCTCTCTACTAATCAGTCAAAAAGCATTTGTTTCACACCTATTAAGTGCCAGGCACTGTACTAAGTGTGAAGGATACAAAGAAAGCCCTCAAGTCAATCACAGCCTAATTAATGATCTACTCTAATGGAAACATGCTACTGGGAGGCAGGTAGTGGTTTCAACAAAAGTCTTCTAGAATCATGTTTGGTCATTATGCTGATCAGAGTTGCTAAGTCTTTCAAAGTTGTTTGTCTTTACAACATTATTGTTATTGCAGAATTTTTTCTGGTTCTACTTTCTGCATCAGTTAAAAATCCCTGGGTTTCTCTGAAACCATCTCTTTCAGCATTTCTTACAGCACAATAGTGCTGTAATTCCTGTAAATGTAATTGTAATTGTAAAATGCTGTAATTTCATCACATTTGCATATCATGACTTGTTTAGCTGTTCCTCAAATGATGAGCACTACCTCAGTTTTTAGTACCTCAAAAAGAACTGCCATAAATATTTTTGTACATCCTTAGAACTTGTTTTGCTTTGGACTAATCCTCACTTAAATTGTCCTCCCTCTCATGCCCCATTCTCCTTTCTCCCCTTTCTCTCCTGTTGAATGCACTGTATTTCTGTACCCAAATCTGTACGTGTATGTTTTGACCAGTTCAAAGGTAAATAAAGTTCAGGCTTCATTGTCTCTTGGACTCCTTCTTCTTTATTTGTATGAGCTGTGCTCCAATCCAACCCCGACACAGACCTACAAGAGTATGAATCGTAGCGTACAATCTACCAAGATATACTGCTGCCAAAACTAAAGATGCCAGTCTATGAAATGCTTGAAATACGTGTAAAAGAAATGTATGGACAAAAGAGAAGTTTCACTATACTCTAGGGACTCGTCTGCCTTAGTTCCAGAAGGTTATTCAGAGGATTAACATTGAATCTAGAGGAGGCTCACAAAGGACCCCCACCCTGCAACTCTTGAGTGACTCACCTTTTTTTGTTTGTTATGAGTTTTGTGTGTCCTTCACAGGACAGAAGCATTAGACATTGCCTCAGGACAGGTTGGAAAGCAAGGCCCCACTTAGAATTCTCCTATTCTAAGTGTGCTACTAAGAGTTGACTCTCTTTGGAGAGTAGTTCTGTGTTTCTAAGTAAAGTCGATAATAAAGTTTGGCTTTATAGACCCCTGACTGAGGCAGAAAAATCTGACCAATTTAGTACACCGTATGTTCCTGGAAGGCAGGGAGTGACTTAATTTCACTTTTGGAGCTGTGCTACACCACTAACACGATGTCTGGCACGTATTAGGCATGTAACACATGTTGGTTAAATTGAATTGCATTCATCTGTTGAGTCTGATTGAATTCAATTTAATTGATAGAATAGATAGAAAAGATATTATCATGTGTAACTGTGCTATGAGAGATGAGCTTCCACATGTAGAGTCAAGAAGCATTTATTAAACTCCTACCATATACCAAGTATTTTGCTAAATACTAGATATACAAAGTAGGACAAAACCATCTCTCCTGTCAAGACAATTTCAATACAATGGGGGAAACAACATTTGAAGAGCTATGTACAAGCACAATATATACAGAGCATAGAGAAAAGAGCTTATGTAGGACAGCAATAGTACTGGAAAACGTAATAATATTCTATTGCTCCAATGGTTTCTCTTACTAATCTTCAGACATGTTTAGTTTTGTTTCTCTTTTGTAATGTCTCCAGAGTCTTTCTCTTCATAACCCCTCTAAACTCTTACTTAAAAGGAATAGTGTCTCTTCAAAAGGGGCAATATGTCTTCCTATTGATATTACTTCACACCACTCAGGATTTTGTTGGTTACCAACTTTAAAGAATCTAAAAAAAAAAACAAACCTTTTTTTGGAGGCAATGGAGGTTAAGTGACTTGCCCAGGATGATGTAGCTAGTAGTTGTCAAGCATCTGAGGTCACATTTGAACATAGGTCCTCTTGATTCTGGGTCCAGTGCTCTATCCACTGAGCCACCTAACTGCCACCCCAAAATTTAACAATTTTAAAGTTTAATTTAACAAATAGCACAATTTAATTTTAATATATATATATTTTTTAAAAATATCTAACAATTAGAACAACTCTGCCATTGAAAAACTTATAGTCAAAACAACAAGAGTGTGAGGTTTTGACTGGCAATCTGGGGGGACCCAATAAGCCTTTCTTCCTAACTGTTCTTTACAAGGAAAGGAGAATAGGGAATAAAGAATTCTGATGGGGAGAAGGAAAGGAAAAGAAAGGTTTGGGGGGATTATGTGTGTGAGGATCATGAGCTCCCTCTAAGATTAGCTTCTTCCACTGTGTCACTGGAAACTATATTGACATTTTCTATAATAAGAACCTATAAAAGTCATGCTGTGCAGGGATGAGGTGGGAAGAAGGTAGGGGGGTGTGGAACTAAGCTGAGATCTGAGTGTTAAATTTTCTGTGTGAACAAGAAATCAGCAAATACTGCCAATCAGGACTTGATTTATTGTTTGTTGATTGTCTAGGCTATGGTTGTAAGAAAAGTGATAGAAAAAATGTTAATGATGCTGATTGAACTTAAAAGTATGTCATATATGCATTGTTTTTTTTAATTCCTGGAGAGTAGATTGTTAAACATTTACCAACATACCCTTGAGAGGCACGGGGAGAAGGAAGAGAAGAATGAACAAAATGCCAGGGTTTGCTCATCTAATACCTCCACCCAACCTTTTGCTTCCTTATGACTCAAGAAGATATATTCTCTGTATTCTCTTTCTCCCCAGAATCTCAGCATCAAATTCCAATCTCACTGTCTCTGTGACCCCTGGGTAGGTCTGTTACCCTAGGTACCTTCAGTATTCGAAATCTTCCTGATGGTTCATATTGCCTGGCAGATTGAGGTCTTTATCATATAATTGTGGAAGGGATTGTGTGGTTACATCTAAGGAAGTTGGAAGACAAGGTCTCATGTGATTGTGCATAAACACACACACATACACATGTACATTGGGTGATCAGTGAATTAAATTGTGTGAACCTTTTGTGGAACTCAGATCCCTGCTATTATTCTGGTGTTCCAACCTCACTTCTCTCACTCCTGGTTATCCAACACTATTATTGATGTCTGTTTCTGACCTAGACACAATCCACTGGCTCTTCACTACCATGTCCATGCTTCTGACCTTTACCTAAGATGAGATCTCTAAGCTACAGTCTTTCCATACTTCCAGATCTAGGAAAATTCAATCTGCACCAGAAAAAAGCCCTCAGTCTCTCAATAAATAGAAATAGTAGAAAGTCCATAATGGAGAGATATGTTAGCTCCATAATTTCATTACCCATCTCATCTCATCTCTTATTGTGATCAGCTAATTTGAGTTGGAAGGAATTGTAGAGACCATTTAGTCTCAACTCCATATTTTATAGTAAAATGAAACCTATCCAGAAAAATCCCAGAATCTTAGCATTGGAAACAAATCTTGGAGATCACCAAGTTCAGTCTGTACCTGACAGAATATCTTCCCTAGAACGTCCCCACCTAAGATTGGTCACCGAGCCTTTGTTGGAAGATATCTGGGGAGGGGAAAACCATGCAACCCATTCCATTTTGGTACTGATTTATTGATTTTCTATAGCTTCCATCCGCTGCTCAGAGCTCGGTCCTGTGGGGCTGCCCAGAACAAGCTTAATCCCTCTTCCAAATTAGACATCCTCAAATCTTTGAAGATATCACACCCTCTTAATCTTCTCTTTACTTAACCTAAGCAACATCCTCTCCACACATACCCCACCTCAGCTGTTTCCATTAATCCTTATGTGGCATGTGTTCTGGTCCTTTCACCATCTGGATCACCCTCTTTGGGGCATTTTCTAGCTTATCAATATTTCTAAAATGTGGCATGCAAAGCAGAACCCCATACTCTGGATGTGGTCTGATCAAGACAGAGTATACAATAGGACAGTTAGTGTCATCTTTCTGGATACTACTCTTCTATTAATGCCCACTATTACTTATTAGCTTTAGGCAAGGGGGAATACCACATCAATGTTGACTCATATTGAACTTGGCAGTCCACTAAAAGCCCCAGATTTTTAAGATAAACTATTCTCTAGACATGCATACTGCATGTCTAGTACTACATGTCTTGCAATCATGAAGTTAAGTTTTGTGAAGCCAAATGCAAGATATTTATCCATATAGAATTTCATCTTATTCATTTCAGGCTATTGTTCCAGCCTGTCAAGCTATTTTCAGATGCTTACTCTGCCACCTATCATGTTCGCTTACCCTCCCAGCTTTGTGTCAAAGGAAAATGTGATAAACATGCCACTTTAATTGAATAAGCCCTGTGAGGCCAAGCACAACAAGTTTGGCCTTGTCAAACCCCATCCTCAGATTATTACCACCACTTGCCTACTCCATTCTTACTTGTTTGGAGCTCAGAAGGACTGGAAAAGGTCATAAAATAATAATGACTGTGTCCATTACACACTTATGTTATCTAATCTCAATGGGGTCTTCACCATGGCAAGGCAATGCCTCTTGTTTCTCTGGTAAGATTATCTGTCCCACTCTCTACAGCAGCTGATCCAAACCTTCTCTTTTTTTTCTCAAGCCTCCCACATTACTTCCAACCCCAACTCAGTTGAAAATCTCACTTTATACTTTACCAAGAATATAGGAATCATTCATTACGAAATCTTTCTTCTCTCCATGTCACAGCCTCTTTGCATTTACCTTCATTCCTTTCTCTTTCAGCCTGCTGAGACCCGTATCCTTCACAACACCAAACTCTCAACAAGTGCATTCGATCGCATCCCTTTCCATCTTAATGTGAAAACTGCTTTCATGATCATTTCCTCACCCCAGTCTTCAGTTTCATTCCACATATCCTGTCAGTTGCAAAATCTCATCAGTTCTACTTCTAAAACATCTACCAGATGTTTTTTTTCACTCTACCCACATAATTATCTCTTTAAGACAGACCCTCATTACCTTTTTCCTAGATTACGGCAATATTAGAGATACCTGATTATTGTCCCTGACTCAAGTCTTGCTGGACTCCAATCCCTGCTCCACAAACATGCCAAGGAAAATTTTTCTAAAATGAAATCATGAAATAACATTTCCCTATCCAATAAAATCCAGTGGCTCACTAGAATTTCTAGTATCATCTAAACTCCTTTGTTTGGCATCTAAAGCCCTTCATAACCTGTCCTCAACCTACCTTTCTAGCCATATCATACATTATTCCCCTTCACACATTCTCAGTTCAGCCAAACTGGCTTTGTCATGGTTCACACCATAGATGACATTCCATCTCATCCCTGTCCCTTCTCCCTCCCCATGTGTGGAGTGCATCCCTCTTGGAATTTCTAATTACTTTCAATATTTAGCTCAAGCACTACCTTCAGCATTAAGCTCCTCCTAATCCCCTCCCCAGCTCCAAAATTATTTTTGGATTAATTTTGTACAGATTTGGCATATACTTATAAATATAGGTTAAAAAAAAGTCATTGACTGGATTTAATAAGTACTCTAGATTTAGAGAACCTTGGTTCAAATCCTATCATTAACATTTAACTACTTGTGTGACTTTGGGTAATTAAGTTCCCTGGGTCTTCTTCCTCAACTGTAAACTAAACATATTATACTATATAGCCTCTGAAGTTCCTCATAGCTCAGTGTCTATGATCTTATAAAACCAAAAACAGAGAAATATATCATCAAAGCCAGAGGTGGGGAACCTACAAGGCCACATGCGGCCCACTAGGTCCTCAAATGTGGTTCTTTGACTGAATCCGAACTTCATAGTTGTTTGAATTCAGTCAAAAGGTCACACTTGAGGATCTTGAGGGCTATATGTGGCCTTGAGGCTCCAGGCTCCCCACCCCTGATCTAAGCCAAGAGTATAGGTATCCCTGGCTCCTTCCACTGTAGATTTCTTTCCAAGTGGACATCCAGCCCTTAATGACTAGTGTTTGGTTCTGGCTATTCAACCACTTCCAAATACACCTAACTCTACTATCACCTAGTCTAGATCTTGCCATCTTTTCAATAAGAATAGCATGAGAAACTAGGGATGAAGAGAGGAAAGTTCTGTATTGGCATGAGTTCCCCTATCCTTGAACTGTCTCATTTTAGTGCAAACTGGGAAGCCATATCTGTTCCTCATTCTGTTTCCTTCTTCCCTACCAAGCTGTTTTCAAAGCTTGTCATAACATGTTTTCACCACCACTATACTTGTTATCATTTCAGTAAACAAGGTTGCAAGCTGTCACACAACCATCCATATCTGAGAACTGCTTACTCTGTCCCATCTTTCCTTTTAGGGAACATTATTTCCTTGTACTTAGGAACAGTATATGAATCAGAAAACTGCCCTTGCTTTTCTCCTCATTTTAGTGTATGTTTCTTTTGGGAAAATGGTTTGTATTCAGATCTCACTTGCCCTAAAGAGATTTTCATTTTGAGCCAAATTAATTCATCCAATCACGGTTTATAATATCAATAAAACTTTTTTTAAGCTAACTTTGAGGAGGGGTATTTTTTTAACCATGACAGACTTTGTCAAATGCTTTGCTGAATGTAGGGAAACTATAGCTTAATAATCCCCTTGATCTACAATTCTAGTGTCACTCTGCCCTTCACATTTGTTGTGGTTTTATCACTGTAGGAAATTTCCAATGTAAAAACTCACTCTATCTATGAGGATTAAAATTCATTTGTAAGTTATAGTTTGAGAAAGTTGCCTGAATCATGGAGAAGTTAACTGACTTGTCCATGTTCATGCAGACTTGAACATGTCTTATTAACTCTGAAGTCATACCTCTATCCACTATGCTACACTGATTTCTCATGAGTCTAGGTAAAATTGATTAGTCTGGCATGATCTGTTCATGATGAAACTGTGTTTACTAACTCAGGGATCACTGCTTCTTTTTCTAGATCATCATTAAACATCTCTTTAAAAATATGTTCTAGAATGTTTTCCAAGAATCAAAGTCAGACTTGAGGTCTAGAGTTTGTAAATGCTATTCTATTCTCATTTTTAAAAACTGGGATTATGTTTTCTCTTTTTCAGTCCTGTACAAGCTCTCCCATTCCCCAAAATTTTTCAGAAAACAATGACATTGGCTTAGCAATCATATGGACAAGTGCTTTCAGCACACAGGTATATGAATGGTGTGGAAACCATTTCATTTGGTTTTTTTTAAATTGAATCTTCCAGAACTGAGCATGAACAGGGCCTGTACACCTTCTTGAATCAATCAAAGTCATTTGTATGAAAGACTGAATCAGGCCCTAGCACTTTGGATAAAAGGGAAAGTCTATCTCAGATTTGTGAAGAAGAGATTCTGATCATCTGGATTACAAAGGCTGGAGCAAACACAGAAGGGAAAGTCCCTGGCAATATACACATCAAGGCAAGGAGGATCTAGGTTAAAGTAAGTCACAAATAAAGGTTAGTTTTCTCCCTAACATCCCTTCCCAATGCCTCTCTGTCCACAGACATTACAATATAATCAGTTGTTTCATTTACCCAAATGCTTCCAATAAACTGAATTTTGCCGCATCCACAAAGACACCAATGGTTAACTAGACAGAGATATAAATGTAAGATTAGTCAGAGAGCCCAACTTCTGCCCAAATGCTGGTAATTTTTCCTAACTGGGACTTACAGTGATTGTGATTGAACTTGAGATTTTTCAACTAAACTAAATTCCCTAAGGTCAAAAAGTAGGAAACTAAGTAGACCATGAGGGCTATTTTATTATTTCCTAGGCTTAAGCTATTTCACAGAGATTCAGTTCATCTGGGTTTGATGACTTGAACTCTTTAAGAGTAAAAAGTTGCTTTCTTACTATTACCCTGTCCCTTCTGGTCTGAAGATTATTCTCCTTGGCAGAAAAGAGAATAAAAGCAAAAATAATATTTGAATGTGAGATTGGATTTGATTCCTGGAGAAAATATAGGGTGTATTATTAAAGGAATGGTTTGTGAGTATTTAGAAAGGTAAATGATTATCTCTAGGAGAAAAAAACAGCTTTATCAAGAACAGATCATGTCATAATAATTTCCTATCCTTCTTTAATATGGTTACTGGGCTGGTAGATCAAAATTCCATATTAACAGGATACAGGGACTTCAGTAAAGTATTAAACAAAGTGTATGTCAATCCTTTTAGACAAGATGGAGAGATATATACTAGATAATAGTATTGTTAAGTGGATTGGGAGGTAATTGAATTACTAGACTCAAAGGTAATGATTAAAAGGCCGATGTCAAACTGAAGCAATATCTCTAGTGGAGCTCTCCAGTCTTTGCTCACATTTTATTCAACATTTTTGTCAATGTCTTGGATAAAGGCATTGATGACATACTTTTAAAATTTGTAGATGACAAAAAGATATGAGGGGTTAATAACACATTAAACTATTGAATTAGGATCTAAAAATATCTTACACTAGACTTATGAGTCAAATCTAAAAAAGGTGAAATTTTAAGAGAGACAAATATGAAGGTTGTTTGTTTATTTAGTTACCTTCATTATTCCCAAGATTATTGAGAGTGGGATGGGAAATGTAACTAAGCAATCACTGGGAGGGGAAATTGGGAATGATTTAATGCTCTACAGGTTCAATGTGAATTAGCAGTGGGATGTGGCAACCAATGAAGCTATTGTGATCATAGACTGCATAGGCAGAGGAATAGCCACCAGAATAAGAAAGGTCTATGTCAGGGTCAAAACTGCATTCAGAGTATTGTCTGTTTCCAAGCAACACATTTTAGGGTGGCAGCAACTATAAGACAGACAATGTACTGAAGGCACTAGAGGTTTTTGGACTCCAGCTTCTAACAGATTCACCCTTGATTTGGTCAGACAGTAAGAACAAGAAAGACAGCTTCAGAGGGATTAATAATCATACTTTATTCTAATCTAGTCTTCTTAAAGGGGTTGCTGATAATGGGAACACCAATTCCTACAGCATTCCCTAGTCACCGTTTTAACAGTGGTCAACAAGAAGGGGGGCAACTACCCCTATGTCTTGATGGGGTCAATCAAGCTTCAATGGGTGCCAGTTGAGGTAAACACAGATTCGCCCCAAGCCTCAATGGGGGCCAATCAAGGTAGGTACAACATTCCAGCTTATGCATTCAATCCTAAGGGTTCCCCACATACAGACCAGTGCCTACTTGCATTATAATGCAACAAAGAACGCATTTTTCCTGCAACAGGCTCACAAGTTTACATTATCTCACCGTTATATTTCATTGCACAGTTACAGTGGGTATTTACAATTTAAACACAAATGTTTATATTATTTATCATTATATAACACTGTGCAAGAATGGTGCAGAAGTTTGCTAATCATGAGCCTGGGAAATAGAGATTGCTGTGGCCATGGATTCTTGGAAACTAAACTCTAAGAAATAATAACAAAAATCCACCTTACACACACTAAAATACACCTTACAATGACAAAAGGGAGAAAATCAGAGGAGGACCACCAAGATGGTAGTCATGGGAAGTCATAGGAAGTCAAGTCATGGAAAGATAAGTTGAAGGAAGTAGAGACATTTACTTTGGGGAAAAGAACGCTTGGGAAGAGAAAGGCTTGATAGGGATCCTTAAATATTTGAAGTACCAATGGAAAAAGTATTTAAATTTGCTTTGCATTGCTCTAAACTGTACAGGTAGAAGAGATTAGTAGATGTTAGAGGCAAATTTCAGATCAGTTACAAAAACAAGTTTTTTAGCAATTAAAGTAGCCAGTTGCCGCAAGAGGTACTAAATTCCCTGTCACTGTAAATCTTCAGGTCTAGTCCCTTGATTAGGACTGAAGAGAGGATTTTTGTTTAGACGTGGATTGAACTTGTGACCTCTACCTTCCAATTGTCACAATGTGGCTCTGATGTTATAAATGACTCTCCTCTCAAAAGACTCACTCATTTCCTTTATCTCTTTCTTATGATCAAACTTCTTTAATTAGAACAATGCCTTCCAAGTAAAAATAATCTCAGTATTAATAATTCATCAACTTTTAGATACGTAAATAAAATCAATATTCATGTAAGAATTGACTAAAATAAATTTCATAGGAAGTGGAATTTCATTTTGCAAAACAATACCCTGAATTTCCTATAGATTTGCATATCATTTTATTGTATTTATCATTAATACCACTTTGTATGAATATATGTGTGTATCTATATATATACATTTGTAATATATATAAAACCCTAACCTAATATGTGTGAATAATATCTCCATATTACTAGATTGTAAAAGTTTTATTGATTTCAGTATTCTCAGTGCCTACCACAGCTGTTATTCAATCATTTTTCTGTCATGTCTGACTCTTCATGGCCTCATTTGGGGTTTTCTGGGCAAAGATACTGGAGTGGTTTGCCATTCCCTTTTCCAGATGATTTTAAAGATGAGGAAACTGAGGCAAAAGGGTTAAGTGATGCATAGAGTCTGAAGTCAGATTTGAACTCAGGAAGGGGAATCTTCTGAGTCCAGTTGGGGTGCTCTATCCACTGTACCAACTAGCTGGCTGCCACACTGGTTTGCTATAATGAGTACATAATAATTAATTTGCTGAATGAATGTTAAAACTTGCACATAAGCAACTGCCCCTCCCCTCCCCCATTATAATCACCATTTCTATTACGGAACAAGTGTATCCCTATGGCAACGTTGCATAGTTCACTATGATCAGGATAAACAGTGTTCCTACAGCTGACAATGTAAGCAAAAAGCAGATTGCTTCCCTACAGATGATAATTACAAACTTCTCATTCCATTTGTCACTGTGGGCATTTCTCAACAAGTGTGGAAGTCACTACACACTGCTGCTCTCCTAAGGAGAATCCACATTCTGGTGCTTTGCTAGGTAGATACAGTTAAGTCATTGGGCTCCTCCTTGCCTCTGGTTGATGAACCTGAGCCTGAGACAATCACAGTTTCCAAGGTTGAAATGGTTATGACTAAGAAAGACTGGGTTAGCAGCCCTTCAGCTCCAGTTTTCCAGCTTCATTTTCTCACCCGCTCTCTACTTTAAACTTTTTTTTTTTTGCTGAACCTCTGGAAAACTGACCAACTACACATAATGATGGCTCCCAAGCATGACCAGGCAAAAGCTTATGGTGCTCAGGTAATTTATCCTTTCCACCCTTTACCAGCAAAATGGCAGGACAGAGTAGGTCAAGGTCATCTAACACAATTCTTTGGGAGACATCAACAAGCTACAGAAAGAAGCAAGTGGACAAACTGGAGAAATAAACTCAACATCATACCCAGAAAAGACACGGGTGATCAACAGGTTCATCACCTCCATTTTACAAAAGAGATAAACGAGATCCAGAGAAATGAAGTGACTGACCCGAAGAGCGGGCAGCTGCTGAGTGACAGAGAGGAAATTAAAGGCTGCCCTCTCCCAGAGATGAGGCCCTGCGCACCATCCACTGCAGTCGTCTGCCAGAGAACATGATATTCTCTTTCTTTAGATTACTTTCCCTTTATCATTCTCTCTCCCCTCCTCCACCCTTCTTTTCCCCCTACAGAGAAGAGTCAGACAGGTCAGGTAGAAATGATATTGAGCAACTGTTCAAGCATCTGTCAAAATTCCTATTTTTAGTGAATGAACATTTTAGGCAAATTATTTTCTCCTCTCCAAAGGAACTTGAATCCCATTAGAGGATTATGTTGAAGTCCTTTCTATAGCCTAGCTTTGGTGTATGCCATTGAAAAAATTAGAGCAGAGGTCTCCTAGTATGGACTTCACTCCACCATCTTCAATAGCCATCCAAGGAATAGCTGTTTCTAAGGAACTGAAAGATGAGAAAGAGGCAAGATAGGATCCTTCCTCTTCCTTCTGGTGGGAATAGAGACAATTTGTGTCTCCGAGGTCTAGTGCCAAGGTAACTAACTTCAGAGACAAACACTGGAAGAGAAAGGAATAGGTGAGAAGGATCAAATATTTTTTATCACCTCCTTTTTATGATTAACCATAACAAGACTTAGGAAGGGGAAATATCTCTCCTTGACAAATTGTCTTAATGGCAAAGTACCTTCGGTCCAGGCTGGTACCTTGGGTTCCATGCTTTAACTCATTCTAACCAACATTCAGTAGCACTATTTCCAATATTCCAGACGTGAAGAAATAGACAGGTATAATCAGGAACATAGAGACAGGGGTGACAGAATCTCTCTCTCATTCTAGCACCCTTTTGTCCCTAGTTCTTCCTAGAAGAGAAATGCTGAGGAAGGGATTGGTTTCTGTCCCTTTGACAAACTCCTCTAGAACACTTATAATGAACAATTTCATGCTTAAACCTACGGAGAGAGGTGGACTTTTTGTATATAACTGTCTTAAATGGAAGATTCTGACTTCCCTGGTTAGTTGAAATGCCTTTTACATAATAAATTCTCAATATATATTTGTTGAATTATAGAATCCAGGAACAGGACTCCAAGGAGTATTCTTTCTCATGCCAGTGGTAGAACAACCTGTGGGAAATTATGACCTTGTCCATGGCATTTTCCATTGTGTAATGGATTTTCCTTTCCTATTTGCTTGTTATTCTGTCTCGATTAAAAACTTTGCAATTTTATCTATGGTTCCTTGTCTGTTGAGGGAGAGTGCACTAGAGGGGCATCTGAGCCATATATACACAACTATGATTACCCCAAACACCCCATGTTGAACCTGGAGACAGGAAAGAATCTTGGAGCCATAAAGAACCCTTTGGTACATTATAAATACTTCAATAAAAAAAATTAAATGTGGTTCATGAGAAACGTTTTTTAGGTCAACGAACACTGAACTGAAAAAATATAAAGGGTAATGATGTGTTTTTGTAATTTCTGCTGCTTAATGGTGGCTTATGAAGTTTAAAATAATATTTTTGAGGGGGTAGTAGGGAATTCATAATTTAAGGTGATTGAAGACACTATTTAGGAAGTAAGCAAGTCTCTAAAAAGCTTCCATAGACCCCTCCAAAGACTCCAGGAAGAGACGCTTTATCATAAGAAATCACCAGGCATAGAGAACTTTCCAGTACTGTAGACAGAAATGCTGTGCACGTTCAAATTTCTGACCCTCTGGGTAATCAGGCAGCAATTAGTACAGATCAGATGTTGCTCACTAGATAGATTCTGGCTCTTCAAGACTAAAATGGACTTAAAGTGGATATGAGGTGATTAAACACAGTCCTGCAGCTTTCCCCAGGGGAGGGATGCAACAACAGGAGGTAAAAATGTGATGATTCAATGAAGTGAGGAGGGCTAATTAGAGAAATGAAGTATAAACTGCTTGATGAGCTGACAACCAAGTGGGAAATGTGCTATTTTAAAACAATGCAGGTCCCTCGCCCTAAGGGGGAAAGTGGGCTATACAGGTCAAATTTGGAATCTGAGAACACAGGAAAGAGAGAGAAGGTCCAGCATAAATCTTATCAAACAGGCGACTTTAATTTTCAAAGATTTATTGATTACAAACTTTCATCTACTCTGAGTCATAGGCATATGTATAACTATGTACAAATATATATGTATACATACTACAAAAATATATTTAAACTATATATATTTAATATTTAAATATTTGATATTTCAACTATATATACATACATACATATACACAAATACACACACTATCTCTGCTTCCTCAAAGGTTGGTCTCCACCAACAATTATTCACATTGATTGTGAGTGCATGAAGGTATCTGTGTATCTATGTATCTATCTATCTATATCTATTTATCTATCTGTATATAGATAGATATTTATTTCTCTATATAGATATATAGATCTATATATATCTATTTATCTAGATAGATAAATATAGATATAGATAGGTAGATAGATAGATAGATAGATAGATAGA
>CM053596.1:149291848-149326126 GCA_028646575.1 Pseudocheirus occidentalis
TATACTTCAATCTTTATTCAGACTCCATAGTTCTTTCTCTGGATAGCATTTTTCATTATCAGCTTTTTGTAATTGTCTTAGAGCATTGTATTGCTGAGAAGAGCTATGTCTCTCATAGTTGATCATCATACAATGTTGCTGTTACTGTGTACAATGTTCTCTTGGTTCTGCTCACTTCACTCAGCATCAGTTCATGTAAGTCTTTCTAGACTTTTTTGAAATCTGCCTGCTTATCATTGCTAATAGGATAGTATTGCATTACATTCATATACCACAACTTGTTCATCCATTCCCTAACTGATGAACATCCCCTCAGTTTCCAATTCTTTGCCACCACAAAGTCTGCTGCACTTTTTTCCCCACTCTTTTTTTTTGCTGGGGGGAAAGCAGGACAATTGGGGTTAAGTGACTTTCCCAAGGTCACACTGCTAGCAAGTGTTAAGTATCTGAGGCCAGATTTGAACTCAGATCCTCCTGACTCCAGGGCTGATACTCTATTCACTGTACTACCTAGCTACCCAATCTGCTGTACTTTTAACAAACAAATTTATGAGGTCACAAGTGGATATGCTTCAAAGAAAACTCTTAACATGAAAGCAAAACAGATTACAATTAGCCCTACTTAATGCTAAAGTTTCTTCCACTTAGGAAAGTAGTCTCTCAAGATGAGAGTTGCATTTGCAGTTTCCATATACAATATATACCAATAATAATGATAGAAATAATAATATAAATAGCTTGATTCATCATGTAGTCTTGCTACCACTGGTAGAAATTCGTATGTCAGGAGCACCTTGAACCAGCAGCCAAAGGCAGTGGATAATGAATAAAGGCAAATTGAAGATAATTATTTATAACTTAGATAAGGACACAGATGGCACTCTTTTCTGGCACACAAGGGATGGCTAGGTGGCACAGTGGATGGAGCACCAGGTCTGGAGTCAGGAAGACCTGAGTTCAAATATGGCCTCAGACACTAGCTGGGTGACCCTGAGCAAATCATGTAATTCTGTTGGCCTCAGATTCCTTAGCTTTAAAATGAACTGGAGAAGGAAATGGCAAACCACTCCTGTATGTTTGCTAAGAAAATTCCAAACAGGGTCATGAAGAGTCAGATATAACTAAAACAACTAAACAACAACAAGATAACACAAAGCTGAGAGAGAGATAACTTTCTAGTTTAGAGTCAAGATCCAAAAACATCCTGAAAGATTAAAACATTGTGTTGAATCTAATAAGAGAAAATTTAGCAGTAATAAACGTGATGTCTTATACTCACGCTCAGTACAAGATGGAAAGGCACAGTTAAGCAGAAGCTTGCCTGCAAAAATCCGTGGGCATTAGTGTGCTGAAAGTTCAATACAAATCAACAGTGTGACAAAGCAGACAAAAAAAGCTGTGGTCTTATGAAGACATAGAGGTTAGTTCCATATGACTCTGTCCTTTTCAAACCATACCTGGAGCACTGTGTTCAGTTTTGAGAATCAGAATTTGGGAAGAACACAGCAGTGGGTAAAGTGCGGGGCCTGGATTCAAAAACACTCTTCTTTCTGAGTTCACATCGTACTAGGTGTGTGACCCTGGGTATGTCACTTAATCCTGTTTGCCTCAGTTTCCTCATTTGTGAAAAACCCAGAACTCCAGTATATGTACCAAGAAAACCCCAAATGGGCTTACAGAGAGCCAGACATGACCAAATCAACTAAATAATAACAACAAATTGAGAGCTTGAGCATCCAGAAGAGAACCACAAGAAAATGGAGGACTCTGAGTGTATGCATTATGAATATTGGCAGAAGGAACTAAAGAGTTGTGATAGAGCTTTTGAATGGCCATAAAAAGGAAAAAGAATTACATTTGTCCTGCTTGGCTCCAGAGGGCAGAACTAAGAGTAATAGTGTGAAGTGGTAAAGAGGCAGATTTAGGCTTGATGTCAGTAAAAACTTCCAAACAATCAGAGGGATCCTAAAAAGAAATGGACTACCTGAGGTGATTTTGCCCTCATTGGAGGTCTTCAAGGTAAAGCTGAATGGACACTTCTTGGGCAAAAAGCCAGAACCAGGGCTAGGATAATGGGGCTTTGCTAGGAGGTGGCATTTCTGTCTCAACTCAGAAACCTTGACTTTCCCCATAATTTTGCCCTCTGACTTTACCAAATCTTGGAGGCCCAGGACAATTGCCCCCTAAGGGCAATACTTTAGTGCTTGTGAGGTAAGGAAGGACTGCTCTGAAAAGCATCCTTGAAGGAGGTTGGCCTTCAACAACCCTGCTGCAAGTCATGGCTTGGGAAACAACTTTGCCTGAGTCACCCTGCTGGATCTCTAACTCTGGGAGTCTGTTTCCGGCTTTAAGATGAGAGAGCGGCACAAGGTGGTTTCTAATGTCTTTTCCAACCCTGACAGTTTCAGTTTATGAGATTCACAGTCCATTGACTCCATCTCAGCTCAGCCTAAATTTCATTGAGTTGAAAGAGCCTTTTCGTGTGTGTGTGACCTTAGACAAGTCACTTTCTCAGATTAATTTGAAATCAGCTATGAGTCCTTGTGTGGAGGAAACCTAATCTATGTTCAGGGATCAAGAAACCTTTAGCTTGTCACACTAGTGGTTTGTTTGTTTGTTTGTTTTGTTTCAGATTTTTTTCCCCTCTTTTGCCTTCTTGAGAGACTAAGTTTCCCTACGTTGCCCAGATTGGAAGAACAGCAGCCACTTACACCCAATGCTAATAGGTATAGAAGCTTTAATTTGCTCTGGTTTTCCAAGAGAGAGGCAGGCAGATGACCTTCCATTCCTGGGGGCTCACCTTATGAGTGCCAGACTTGGCCCCACTCTAGATCAGACTCCTGAACTCAGGTGATCCAACAGTCTCAGCCTCCCTCAGTAAGGAGGATCACAGATGTACTCAACTAGGCCTGGCCACATTCCTTTAAGACATTTAAATAGTACTTGTGCACGGTAACGACAATCAGTACGACTAAGGAAGCTGTGTTTATACACCTAGCCCGATCTACGGCAAATGAGGAAACAAGGAAGCTTTGGGGAACGCTTTTGTTGGATTGACAACATGGCAGAGATTGAATAAGGTTGTCTTTTTCCTCATAGCTTTTGATGCCCCTCATCTTATTAGCTTAAAACTCAAAACTTACTATCATTTTGAGAAAGATACCTAATTGTTCCTATGGGTTTCCATATCTTTAAATCTTCTTCTAAATTGTGTACTCACTCTTAAATAGAGCTGTACTCCTCCTCCTGGGCTTACTCCACACGATCCATGGAAGCTCGCTCCATCCTTGGATGGACACATTGGAAGAATCCTCTGCCTCTTTAGTCTTATCCTTCAGCTGGCTGGTTCCTCCCAGAACATTTTTTTTAAAGGACAGTCAGGCCAGCCATGTCTAAATTCCTATTCAGGCTTCTTTCTTGACTCTCCTGTTATTTCTCAACAATGATCCCGTACCAGGTCCCTTCCTCTTGTGTGGGATAGAGACCACTACCAGATTTTTAAAATCAGAGTCTGAGTTGGAAAGCAGAAAGAGTCCTTTATTCTTTCTCATGAGAAAGGGCACAGCCCTCCTCTATCAAGCAGTGTCAGTTAGAGAGTGCAAGTTTTGGAAGTTCAAAAGCTTCTGTTACCCTAATCCTAACCCAGTCCACTCCCCTGTCCAGTCTCACCATCGGCAGGTGAAGCGGGCTCAACGTTTCTTCAAGAGTAGCTATTTAATTGGCACAAAGCAATCTCAATCCCTCATTACCACAATTATTCATGAATTAGTCTCCTATCAGAGGATGTTTTCTAATCCTTCATTATTCACCAAATTTGGAAACAGCCAATTGAGAGTTACAGTTCACAACCCTTTATTATCATAATTATTCATTTGACCCTTCTATCCAATTAGAAAGAAACATCCTTCAAGCCCTTACTTGTGCATATGTACCCACCAAATTTGGGGGCAACTAATGAGAAGATGGCTAGTGATGATTCTTTTAAGTTTTGCTTTCCCCTTCTGGGGCCTGTGGCTACTTAACCCTTTGCTATCTCTCACACTCTCTTACCTGTGTTGTCATCCTCCGTTAGAATGCAAGCTCCTCGAAGGCAGGCAAGGACTGTCTTTTCTTTTTGCTTGTATTTGTTTTGTCACCAGCGTTTAGCTTGGTGCCCAGCATATAATAAGGCTTAATAAATATTTTACTTAACTTGCTTATTTAGTTAAATTGTGAGGAAAAGTCCGAGAGAAGCAGTAGTAAAATATGAGAAGAGCAAGAAATGTTTCCCATAGGAATGGACACCCATGATGAGTTCTGGAGGAGGAGCCTGAAAGAGCTGAGGAGGAAGTTCATTCTAAGGAGTTCTAGGCATGAGAAATGCCCCGTGCCAATGAATTTCTAACTGTTTCTTGATATGCTGCCTCCTGCTTTTCTATAGAGGCAGCATGTCAAGAAACAGCTAGAAATTCAGGTTGGCTAGAATGTAGGGTGCATGAAGGGCAGTAATGTGAAATGAGGATGGAGAATAGGTTGGAGCCAAATCATAGAAACCTTTAAATAAATTTGTAGTCTACCTAATGAGGAAAAGAACCCACTGAGGTTTTTTAGTGGAGGAGAGCAACAAGGTCAGACATATACATTAGGGAGATGATTTTGGCAGCCATGTGAAGGATTAATTGGAAATGAATTGCAGGCAGAATGCCCAGAAGGAAATAAAGGACCCCTACATATCAGCCTCACATTATAAGGAGACTGCAAACATCACAGGTGTTTTAGGATTCGTCTGGCATTGGGTTCCAGGATCTATGGCTTTGGGTGAGGAGTGAGGCTATAAATACTGACTCTAGTTAAGAATTGCTGTAGAAATGGCATGAAGGCATCCTGGGCTAAGTGGGAGCAGGGTAAAGTTGGAAAGAACATTAATGAAAACCGTGGAAATCGACAGGACTTCAGTGACTGAAAGTTGTAGGGGGCAGGGGAGGGGAGCATGGCAGGGAGGAGACAAAAAATAATCATAAGGTTTTAAGGCTGGAGAACTGGAAGAATTATAACCTCTGTGGCAGAAAAGGGAACAACAGAACGTTTACTGAGTCTGGAGAAGATAAGACCATTCTGTTTTGTACATGTTGCTTTTGCCATGGTGGCAAATGGAAATGCTGCAGATAAAAAACTGGTCTTTACCAACTGACAGATAATATATCATTAGTCACCTGCACAGGTATGGCTGGAGCAAGAGGTTGGTTGAGTAGCCAACTGGAGATGCAAAATTGGACCTCACCAACAGGAAGAGGTGGGCCTGATATATAATTGGTCACTTGCATAGGGATGGCTGAAGCAAGGAGGGTGAAAAGAATTCATTAAAGGAGAAAGCACACTGCCAGGGGAATAGAAAACTGAGAACTGAACTGGAGGGATCTCGGGTAAAGGGGACTGATTGGCAGGAGTCAGAGAGAGGAGAAAAACTAGGATGATAAAGTAGCACGACCACCAACGGAGTTCCATAGAAGTCCTTCGTTTGCCAAGGAAAATAGAGGTCTTTTCCTATAAGGGTGAATTTAAGTAACTATAATACTTAACATTTATATAGTACCGGTGCTAAGTGCTTTATTATTATTATTATCTCATTTGCTCTTTACAACAATCCTAGGTGGAAGGTGCTATTATTATCCGTAGTTTACAGATGAAGAAACTGAGGCAAACAGACGTTAAGTGACCTGCCCAGGGTAACACAGTATCTGATGCTTGATTTGAACTGGTCTTCCTAAGTCCGCCACTTAATTTTGTCCTCATTCATACTTCCCTTTATTCTGGCAAAGAAACGTAGATATGTGTTCTCGTTGCAACCACGAAGATGCTAAGGTTTTCTGCTTTTTTGCCTTCACAGCAGGGGTTCATCCAGGGCTAGGTCACGGTTGCTTTCCAAGTCTAATAAAATCTAGTGACCATTCCTCAGAATCAAGCTTGTAAATGCATACAATAAAATTAACAGGATTACAAAGGAAACCAAAGGTTAGTGAAAATAAGGATGCAATTTATTTCCCATCCAAATTCACGGATCCTTCGAAATCCATTCGTAGACTCCCTGGGGTTCCCTGGACTCCAGACCTCAGAAAAAGACCAGACAGGGAAGCAGCGGCCGGATCTTTCTCTGCGCCTGCGCACTCGAAAAAAAGACTCGCTTTCCCAGCATGCTCGGGCCATCTAACGGCGTCTACGTCAGGCTACATGCTAAGCGGCCGTCCCGGAACTTTCTTGGGCTTTCATTGCAAGTCCGGACTTGTGCTCGGGCGAGAGGCGCTAAGGTTCCGCTGGGAAGCATGGTAGGGGGCGAAGAGGCCGGCGGGCCCCCGGCTGCTTCAGCCTCTTCGTCCTCTCCGCTCATCGTCCGTAAGAAGTACTTCTGCTCGTTTCCTGATTGCAGCGCCACCTACAACAAGGCCTGGAAGTTGGATGCGCACCTGTGCAAGCACACGGGGGAGGTAAAGGCACCGCGGATTGGCTAACGGGAGAGCCCTGCCGGGTTTGTCACGCCCCCCCGCCCCAAGTGGGCGTGGCGAACCTCGTCTGCTGCTCGGGGATTGGAGCCTTCTGACTAGTCTTGTGACGTTAGCGCGTCTTGCCCGGGCGCCTTGGACTAGAGGAGGGAGGCCCCACCTTAGGGACTTGGGGCTCCTTGTGCTTTGTGTGCTTTGCCCTTTGGGTGGGAGGTGGCTGCTCTGCAGGGGGAGGGAAAGTGTGGATGACCGGAGGACCGGTTCTAGTATTCTTTTTCTCTGAAGCATTGTCTCTTTCCTTTAGCGTGGTGCGTGGTGCGTGGTGCGTGTTAAACACTTTAAAGCTTCGTTATCTGCCACTGCCTTTCAAGCTGGAAGTGAACCCTGTGTAACCAAGTGGCAGTTTAACAACTCTTTATGAAATGCCTATGGAATTCTAGGCAGAGGCAAGGTGCTGTGGTGGATGCACAGTCGGTCTGGGAGCCAGGCTAGAGGTGCTACCTCTGGAATGTACTTAGCACTAACCTTCTGGTCCTTCCTCTCCCCCTCTCCCACCCCCTTCAGGAATCCTGTGAGATCCCAAGTTGAAGTAAAGGTAGCGAGATGCATTGGTAGTGTTTCCTCTCCTATGAGAACTCTCAATCTAAGAAACCACAGGTCTGGCCATCTGTCTCCAGCTACTCCTCCAGCATCTCCGCCTCCCTCAGGAAAAAAAGTGTCAGGCACCAAGCTAGGACTCGACGCATTTGTAGCTTCTGAAATTCAGACTGGTCCTAGGAGAAGGATGTTGGCTGTCAGAGGCATGAGTGTCCTGAAATGTGACTTTTCTTGCCTCTCGTTTTTGCCCTAATCATATCCAGATTTTGCCAGAGATTTTCAGAGTTGCATTGAAATCCCTGGGAAATTCTAGTTCCTTAAAGGAGAGATGTATCATTATTACTCCCAGAAGGAGTCATCCATTTGCATCCTTTCCCCTTCTCCAGGCAACTCTCAAGGAGTATTCATAATGTCAGTGTCGGGTCCCAGGAACAGACCCGGAGGAGACCTCAGAAGCCATCTAAATCCAGCCTCCTTGTTTTTACTGATTGAAGCAATGTGCTAGATTTGGAGCCAGAGAACCAATTAGCCATTTGGCTCTTGGGCAAATCACTCACTGCTTAGGGCTTCATTTCCCCTTCTCTACAAGGGGGAAGTTGGACCAAATTATCTTGATGGTTCCTTCCAACTCAGTCTAGGACCCTATAAAACTGTGGCCCAGGAGTGGCCTCGAGCTAGCTTTCTAACCTATCAGGAGGGTGAGCATTTGTACTTCAGTAATTGGCAAAAGCTGTCAGTCAGAGCTAGATTTATTGTTTGGTTGGTTGTCTACACTTAAGAGAATGACAGACAATATGTTAATAATGCAGATTAAATCTAAAAGTGTGTTGCATGTACATTTACTTTTGAAGAACCATTTGTTAAATATATACTATGCCTCATGTTTGAACCCTGGCATGTTTCTTTTCCGCCAGTTCAGAGCCCTAATCAGTTGATAAAGTCAATTGATAAGCATTTATTAAGCACCTGTAATGTTCCAGGCTCAGTGTTTAGCCCTGGGGGTACAAAAAAAGGCAAAAGACAGCCCCTGCCCTCAGGGAGCTCACTACTTAACCGGGAAGACAGCATGCAAACAACTATGTACGAACAAGTTATATGACAAATAAATAGGAAAATCAACAGAGGGACTGGCACTAGAACTAGGGGGGATTGGGAAAGGTTTTCTGGAAATTGCCTGGGTTTTGAAGGAAGCCAGGAGGCAGATATGAAGGAGAGCTTTCCAAGGGTGAACAGCAGCCAGTGAAAATTCATGGAGTCAAGAGATGGTGAGTCTTGTTTGAGGACAGGTACACTTTAATAAGAGTAACAGCCAGCATCTATTACTAGCTTTTTACTAGCTAGATGGCTCAGTGGATAGAGTGCTGGGCATGGTGTCAGGAAGATTACTCTTCCTAGGTTCAAATCCAGCCTCAGACATTTAGTAGCTGTGTGACTCTGGGTGAGTCATTTTAACCCTGTTTGCCTCAGTTTCCTCATCTGTAAAAATAAGTTGGAGAAGATGGCAAACTATTCCATTCTATTTTTCAAGAAAACCCCCAAAAGATGGGCAGCTAAGTGGTAAAGACAGAGGACTGGACCTGGATTCAGGAAGACTCATCTTTGTGATGTCAAATCTGGCCTCAGACGCTTACTAGCTGTGTGACCTTGGGAAAGTCACTTAACCCTGTTTACCTCAGTTCCTGATCTCTAAACTGAGCTGGAAAAGGAAATGGCAAGCTGCTCCAGTATCTGTGCCAGGAAAACCCCAAATGGGGTCATAGAGAGTTGGACATGACTGAAAAAACTGAACAGCAACAAAAAATAACTTTATATGTTACATAATTTAATTCCCATTTTACAGATGAGAAAGCTGAGACCAAGAGTAGATAAAATAATATGCTAGAGGGCACTCAAGCATATTCTGCATCTTCCTGACTCCAACTCTAGGGCTTTTGTCCCTTACTCCAAGTTGCTTGTCCTAGTTATGATCTCCAGTTCTATGCCTGACTATTCACTGAAGATTCATTTAAGTTGTAACATTAAATCTTGTCTAGGGGAGTTTCCCACCTCTTTTGTGGTAGGATTTAAAGCCGGAAGAGGCATTAGATAACTGGTCCAATCCCAGAGGAAACTTAGACCTAGTGAAATAGTATAAACTCTCTAAGGTCAGGAATAGACATGAAGTTCTTCCTTTCCCCAAAGATGCTCTAACCTCATTTGTTGCCCAGCTGAATTAAACATACACCTGGGTTATGAATGCTCTTAGTATTTTCTAGGGGTAGTAAGTGGGTGCTGGTCCTGGAATCAGGACCCCAGGTTTCAGCTCCTACCCCTTTCACATACTAGGTGATAATCACTTAACTGCTTATACCTAGTTTTCTCTGTGGGGATAATTATAATAAGAGTAATAGCTGATGTTTACATAATAGACGAAGGTTTGCAAAGTATTTTTATACACATTTATCTCATTTAAACATGCAGCATTCATTTCTCAGGGTGGTTGTGGTGATAACGTTTTGTAAGACTTAAAATACTAGATAAATAGGCAGTTTTAGTTGAAATAATAGCTGGAAATCATGTTCCACCACAGGGTATAATAATATCAAGATGCTCAGTGGGCAAATGGTGCAAAAACAGTATTGGTATTTGTCAACCTAAGAAAAGATTGCATTCCAGAAGTTTATTTGTTAGTAAATTGGACTTGGAAAAATATTCCTTGTATCCTAAGTATCTATTCTGTGAAGCTGGGTGGTGTTCCACTATGGACAGGGCAGTGGAAACAGTAAGGAAAACCCTCATTCAGATCCCATCTGATCACATCTGAAACCTTTAACTAGCCTTGTGCCCTTGGGCAGTTTAACCTTTTGGACCTTCAGTTTTCTCCTCAGCATAATGGGAATAATATTCATCTGCCTCAGAGTTGTTTTCAGGAACAAGTGAGATGATGTATGTAAAATATTTTGCTCATAAGCAGCTTTAAGGGATGCAATTTTCAAAACAAGGTTAGATCCAAGATTAGCTCATAAAAGCTTTATGTTTCAGCCATAATGTAATTTAATTATAGTATTATAGGATCTATTGCATTTTCCTAGATGTAATGGAGTGTTTAACAAATGTTTGATTAGTGAGTAACAGAAGCAGTGTCAGTTCTTACTCTTGGGAGTAAATGTTTGAGAAAGGAGCAAGAGGCGCTATTCGCTCATTGTTTGGGTGCAGAGATGCCGGAGGCAAAATTTGAAATAAGAGAAGTTTATTTTTTTGGCCCTTCTTTGCTTTCTGCCTCAGATGATCTGGATCCCATTTGGGAATTTTCAAAGCAGCCTTCTCCCCAGGTGCTTAATGCCCTCCCTCTACTGAACATGATAGCTCTATGATTCATCACTTTGGGCACTGTGACTCCACTCTACTCATCAGCATGGCATCACCTGCACTTACACAGATCTCTGTTCTCCATTCCTTCTTGCTGTTTGCATTTTTCCCTCTATCTTTCTATTAATCCTACAGTTGGGAGACTTATATTTAGAGGTCTTCCTCTCATTTCTTTTTCATATCTAGAGATTTCTGGTATGCCACTTAGATGGTTTCTCATTTTTTTTTTTTTGCTTTTTGGAGGGCAGTTGGGGTTAAGTGACTTGCCCAAGGTCACACGGCTAGTTTTTTGTGTTAAGTGTCTGAGGCCAGATTTGAACTCAGGTACTCCTGACTCCAGGGCCGGTGCTCTATTCACTGCGCCACCTAGCTGCCCCGATGGTTTCTCATTCTTTATAGAGCATACACTCTATTCTGTTCACATACATTCTTCCTAGTGCCTTCTGGGCTACTTCTCCAGTGCAAGACATCATTGTTAATATGCTTATAAATCCACCATGTGTCTTTCCATTAACCTTTGAATTATTTATAATTTTGGTTCTTGGCTCATGGTGTTCTGATTCACAGGCATATATGTAGGCATTGGCATTGATGAAACAGACAGCAAAATATGAGTCGGTGGTTTCTTGATTGCTTTTTTCCCCTTTAATGAAAGAAACCTTATCTTCTTGCATGCTTGTGGCATTTTCCCATCATTGAATCATAGAACTTCCAACTTACAAGGATTTCGGAAATCATGTAGTTCTTCCTGTGAACAGGAATGCTCTCAATACCATTACCAAAAACTTCCCACAGTGGCTGATCCAGACTTTCTCTCTCTCTCTTTTCATTCCCCTAACTGTTGAAAAGCCTGTGCTCTACTGTTAGAGAGAAACAGTGTAGGACAGTGTAAAGAATTCTCAGTTTGGATTTGGGAGAGATGTAGATACTTAAATCATCTGTGTGATGGTGGAAAACTCATTTAACTGCTGCTGACCTTTAGTTTTCTCAGCAGCAAAACTGGGATAGTGATAGCTAGCGTGTCTGTCTTACAGAGTTCTAAGTTCATAGAATTTAGAGCTAGAAGATACCTTAGAGCAGTGGTTCTCAACCTTCCTAATGCTGCAACTCTTTAATACTTGTATGTGGGTGTATCTGGATGTGGGCAGACCTGCCTGGAGATGGATAGAGGAGCGGTGTCTTGGTTCCTAAGGCCATTAGAAATGTGTGTTTTTTCTGATGATCTTAGGCGACTCTTGTGACCCCTGTGAAAGGGTCGTTCGACCCCCCCGAGGGGTTGTGACCCACAGGTTGAGAACTGCTGCCTTAGAGGTTATCTGCTTAGCCCTACCTTTATAGATGAAGACACAATGAGCAGATTACTTAGGAAGTCATGTTTTCTCGTTGCTGGTAGGTGAATGAGAAATCACCTCTGTCTCTCCAAGGAAACCTGTGAGTTGTCCTTCCATCTAGCTGTCATTTATTCATGTCTTTTGGTTTCATTGATCATAAGAATGTCACTGGAGATTTGGTGCATTGCCTCCAATAGTATTCTCATCCCCATTGCTCTTTGAACAAAGGTGAAAAGTTAATAACTATCAGCAGACGTCATTTTAGCTGTCTATACATCATATGGTTTTAGCACCATCTGCTTTCTCTTCCCCTACTCTCCCACTGTCACTGGAAGGAGGCTACTGCATAGGACTGAGGACTATTTTAGTTTGGGTATTTGTCCATTTCATAGGTTGCCATGGCCAAAATGCAGTCACTTTATGGTCAATTGTCTGGTGACAAATTTTTCAAAATGAATTTAAGCTGGCCTTCAGATGGCATACGTACATCATGCAGTGCCCACAGGCTGTTCTAAACCCGTCACTACCACATTCTGTCCACGTCAACCCATTTGTGAATGTTCCAAGTCTCTGAATTTATTTTTCTATCTTCTTCCCTCCAATTCAAGCTCTTGTTTCCTTTCTGCAAATAGTCCCAGTGGAAGCATTAGATGTCTGATGAAAACAGTAAGATTCTAGAATTCCACAGTAATATATCAACGTCTGTAACTTCTTACCCCTCCCTCCCATGGATATTTATATATCTTTTTTAAAAATTTGTTTGGTAACCCAAATGAACCTCCACTTGTCGAACTTTCACAAGACTTATATGGGACCTGATCTTAAGCCCCTTCCAACTCTAGATCTGAAATCTATGAACCTTTCATCTAAGTCCAACTCTCATTTTATAGGTAAGAAAGCTGAATCATGGAAAAGGGCATTTACTTGTCCAGGGTCACACAGGCCCACATAAGAAAGGACAGCCATAGGGGCTGCTAGGTGGCACAGTGAATAGAGCACCAGCCTTGGAGTCAGGAAGACCTGAATTCAAATTCGGCCTCAGACACTTAACACTGTGTGACCTTGGGCAAGTCACTTAACCACAATTGCCCCATCTTCCCCCCTTCAAAAAAAGCAAAGAAAGCACAGCCAGGA
Source organism: Pseudocheirus occidentalis (assembly GCA_028646575.1). Classification (NCBI taxonomy): domain Eukaryota; kingdom Metazoa; phylum Chordata; class Mammalia; order Diprotodontia; family Pseudocheiridae; genus Pseudocheirus; species Pseudocheirus occidentalis. The sequence continues at coordinate 149,304,735 of CM053596.1, forward strand.
TTTTAACCCAGTTCTGACTAAATCCACTGCTTTTTAACAAAGTAAAGTAAAAATTCAGGTAGTGTTAGAACATATTTTTGAATATGGGGATAATAATTAGCAGGCAAAGCTCAACCAGGGACTTGGCCTCAAGATTATTTTCCAAACAGATGGCCACTCAGGGAATGAAGAAGGAGAGTAGCTTTATTGGGGGCCCAGAGGTGATGCATCAGGAAAGACTGGCAGTTTCTGGATATGGAAGTTGTTGGCTGAATCAGTGGCTACATTGGTGATAGTGTAGAGGGCATTCCTGTGCAGGTATGGAAAGAACTAGATGATTTCAAAGGCCCTTCCAACTTGGAAATTCTGTGATCTTTATGAAGGGAAGAAGACAAAAGAAAAGAAGAAAATAATGGAAGGTTCTTACAGTAAGAAAAAATATATATACTTCTTTTTTTTTTTTTTTGCTTTTTGCAGGGCAGTTGGGGTTAAGTGACTTGCCCAAAGTCACATGGCTAGTGTGTCAAGTGTCTGAGATCAGATTTGAACTCAGGTCCTCCTGACTTCAGGGCTGGTGCTCTACTCACTGTGCCACCTAGCCGCTCCTATACTTACAGTAAGAAAAAAAAAAGGCAGCCAAGAAACCATCAACCCATATTCCTGTTGCTTGTTTTATTAATATTCTCTAGGTGTTCCTGTACGACTATGAGTTATGGAACACCATGACCTGAAGAACCAGAATTATAAGTAATTTTTTTGGAGGGGGTAAGGCAATTGGGGTTAAGTGACTTGCCCTAGGTCACATGGTATGTCAGGTGTCTGAGGCCAGATTTGGACGCAGATCCTCCTGACTTCAGGGCCAGTGGTCGATTCACTGTACCACTTAGCTGCCCCTAAATCATTTCTAAGGAAAGAAATATGGTAGATATATAGGTATATTACCATTGATATCTTACACCAAGGAAATGGCCAAGAAGGCATTAACATGAATATGTATGAACAGAATAGGAAACATGCTCATAAGTGGTCATGTCCTGGTGAACCATGAAATCCCATAGAAATGAAAAAAAAAAGTAAAATGTTCCTAAATTCGGGATTGATTGTTCTATGTAAGAGAAGTAGCAGAAGTGTTCCTTCAACATGTGGTGGGAGTGGGAAAGAGTCATTGTTAGATCAGTAAATTACTTTTTGTCTCCTGAATCTACTTATTTATATCTATGTTGTTTGTATATGACAAAAGAGAATAGTTCATGTCAAATATTTTTAAAACTACATCTTGAGAAAACCAGCAGTCAGAAAAGTCATATCATGATGATTTTTGATTTGGATTTAAATATACATTATTACTCATAGGTGCATCTATAATACGTCCTTAACCACTGTTGACTTTCTGATATCTGGATTGTTAAATTTTCCATGGATGCCCACCCTGGGCATAAGCAATAACTTATTTTATCTTGATTTGATGCCAGGGCCTAATGAGTATCTTCAGGGACCTAGCTGTAAATTATCATCCGTACTTGCAGCTATTTTTCAAATGGTGTCTTCCATGCTTTACTAGTACTTCTGTGTGTGTTCTTAGGTGTGATGTGTATGAGGTTTCGCTTTACTGTAGTCCCTGGGCTTGTCTGGGATGAAGTAGGACTTGCATGTTTACCCCAGGTTCTGTCATTACAGATTAAATCATGCCATAGGGTGGAGATCTGGCACACCAAGAGCAGACAGGGAGACTCTTGATCAAGGAGGCTGCTATATTTGGCTGCAGTATGATCCTGTGTTGGAAAAAAATTCAGCATTTAATGTAACTTAACTCTGCATTATTAATATGTCTTCATCTTTTGAATGTGAAGGGCTCTGTTTTTACAAGTCAGCTTTCCTATAGATTAGTACAAAGCCCTGAAAATCTCTGGCCAAAAAATGGCTTACTTCCCATTACTATTCCACTTATTTCCAGCAGTATTTCGTAGGACCACGTTTCAGTTCAGTAGGAGCATTTGAGTAGTGTCTTGGAGTTTGTGATAAGATTTGCCTGGCATAGTTTAAAATTAAGAGAGATGGCATTTATGTAAAGATCCATTATGGCTACTAATTAAGAATTACACAGAAAGTACTACTCTAGGCTTACACATAGTAGGTGTTCAGTAAATGTTTGTTGATTGAATAAGAACTGTACATCTCTGAATATAAGAAAGTGTTTACTAGCTTCCTTTCCGTATCTTGCATTAAGGCTCCCGATGATGGCAAAGTTTACTGCATTCATATCTTGATTGCAACAGTCAACTAGGGCAAGATTAAAATAATGATTTTTTTTCTCTTTGTTAGAGACCATTTGTTTGTCATTATGAAGGCTGCGGCAAAGCATTTATCAGAGACTACCATCTGAGTCGCCATGTGCTGACACATACTGGAGAGAAGCCATTCATGTAAGTCTCAGACTTTGGAAGTCAGAGGCTTTGGAAGGAGGCTGGTGACTTGTGAGTGGCCAGGTAGAAGAAAACCTTGCCATTACTTCACACGTCCAGGAACATATCTTTTCCCAATATTTTCATCTTCTGATATGAATTGATAATGACAACACACATACTTGTGTCATTTGGGGGATAGATCAGTACTTAGGCCAGTACTTAAAGCCTTCCCTACTTGATGGGACCTGCCAGAGCTTGTACTTCATTGGTGACATCTTCAAGGATATAGGGTTACCTCCATGCTATGATGAGGCATATCAGGATCGCTTGACAGCCAACAAGTGGTATAAGCTAAAAATGCTCAAATGGATTTGTGATCTTATCAGTTGAGATATTTCCTCCAAAGATGCAGTTCTCAACTAGTCCATGCCTGTACATCCTGTCTGATTCCTGTCCATGTCCTCCTTTAAATTTACTCCAGAGTCCAGCATCTGTCAGATGAACCTTTGCTTTCTTCCAGTGTCACATTGTACCTGTGCAGTACTCAGTATGACCACTTGTTATCCTTCACCCTATGACCAGCCCATCTTCTGTCTTCTCTTTCTATCATACTTTGCTTGAATGGCATTTTTTACTTCTAGTCCTTAAAGTTCCACATTGGTTATGTATTAGAGCCTACTCACAGCCTTGGTGTCCTCTCCACTTCTCTACTGCCTTCTGTGTGATACCTATCTTTATTTCTTTGGAGTCATTTGTGTTCTGTGTCTCAGAGCCATACAACAATAGAATATTGATATTAAAAAGATGAACCTTTATTTCTGCAAGAATCTTGGCATCATTAAAGGAGCTTTGCGGTTTCTCAAAGGTGTTGTAGCGCCTACCCTTATTTCTAATTCCGGGCCCATTGTGCCTCGTATACGTACTCTCTGTCCCAAATGCATATTCTGATAGATGAAGTCTATAAACTATCCATTCTATATGTCATAATCTGGGTAATAGACATTCTTTGTCCTCTTAGTCTTCCCTATGTGAATGGTCAGACCAAACTCTTTTGAGTGGTTTAGATCTCTTTTGGAGGATTACACAGTTCTTAGGAACTCAGTGTTATCTACAAATAGGAGCATATGATATTTCTCACCACCTACAAGGAATCCCTCTTCAACTTCACATCTGTACCAGAAATCTTATATCATAGTGGCAAAAACTTTTGTTGAGTTTCTGATGTTTACAATCAAAGGATCATTGAACAGGTTTCTATCTGTTCTGTTACCATATCTTTCAGTGTATTGAATGATTTTGATGTGTGAGTGAGAAAACCTTTAAGGTAGTATTTTCCTCTACTGAATCAAATGCTTTGCCACAATCAGCAGATAATAAGCGTAGTGTTTTTTTCATGTGCACTACATTTTTCACTTAAATGTGAGATGGTAAAGATGAGGTCTGCTGATTGAATAAATGAATGAATAAAAAAGCATTTATTAAATAAGCTCTTGCATTGTAAAATATTACTTACCTGCTCCCACCTAATGCATTCTTTGAGGATATCCTCACTTTCTAAGTAGCTTAATTTAGTGTGGCAATTGGCAGCTTCTTAATTCAGAAATTGTCCTGTTTTTATCTTTGTATCTCTGGCATCTATTATAATGCCTGGCATATAATAATTGTATGTTGATAGAGTAGGTAATATTTTAAGGGAAATATAAGGGTAGACAGTTGTAAAGTAAAACTGCTTTTTTTTCTTCTTGACTTTCTTTAATGATTTCTTATAGTTGTACAGCTACTGGTTGTGGTCAGAAATTCAACACAAAATCAAACTTGAAGAAACATACTGATCGCAAACATGAAAATCAACAAAAACAATATGTTGTAAGTATTTTTTATGTATGAGAGGCTTTGCAGAAAAGTTTTTAAATTCTTTAAAAGTTTCTGACCTCTTTAAAACCCAGAAGCAAGAATTTAATACTTACTAAATGGAGAAAGTAGCAAATATTACCTCAGTTATGTATCAGTTACTAGAGGGAATTACATTGTAGGCTCTTTTTTTTTTGTAATAGATAATACCTCTAAAATTTTAACAAATATTTCTTAACAGTGTGACTTTGAAGGTTGTAGCAAGTCTTTTAAGAAACATCAGCAGCTGAAAGTCCATCAGTGCCAACATACTAACGAACCACTATTCAAGTAGGTATTTAAAAGTACTTATACTTTTCATTAAAGATTGTTTCATTCTCCCTCATCAGTTATATTTCGAAGGATTTTGAATTAACTAAGTTTATCCAGATGAAAAATGAATTAAGGGATTAAATAGCTTATTGGAACATTAGTGGAACTGTGGCTTAGCCTGAGGAAGAAAAGAAGGCTTGAGTGCTCAAATTGGACTTTAAGTATATGCCAGGGAATGTGAAGAAGATGCTGGTGAATTGTCCTCTCTCTACAGAAGAAAAAAGGAAATGACTTAAAGTTTAAGGTGTCGTCCAAGAGGAGTTGGTAGACCTGTGGAATAATTTCACATTAGAATAGGCTTGCAAGGAAAGCTCCATCCTTGGAGACGATGACACATAGCATAGTTGAAGACTTTGTTGATGGTGATTCCTGTCCGTGGGCAGGTGTGGCTGGAAAGACTGACATTCAGCCAGCCTCCTTTGCACGCTGCACATGCAGAGAGGGGTCCTTTGGCTTGTGGCTGCAGCTGTTTTTATTGTACCTTGTCCCTGCTTGCCGAGCTGCCTCTTTGACTCATGTTTTTCTTGATACCTTTGCTTAAGTGGCTCCACCCTGGGGTTTTTTTTTCCCCTTTTCTTATGGCTCCAAATCAGACTGAAGTATCTATTATTGCCCTATTGCCCTTGTTTCCCACAGAAATTCACAACTCTCTGGTATCATTTTAAGTAGACTAGGGCTGTCCTAATTGACATGTACATCAGGGAGAAAGAATAACCTCTTACCAGTTCCCATGATTCCATGAGTACACTTAGCAGTATACCTCTCTTCTAGCCATGTAACTTTTTAAACTGTATATAAGAAGCAGAAATACAGTGATATTTCAGGGTTATATGTAATCACAAAGTCAGCCAAGAATAGAAGACAGGATAAATAGTCTTGAGTTACACTGATTGAGGTTGTTCCGCTTGGCAATTTGAATTTACCTGTCATTTCGACTTCACTAGGTTTTGCAAGTTCAGTTTTTCAAGTTCAGTATGTCTAGGGGGTGGAGGGATGTACTTTTGGGGAGTCAAATACAACAGGCATTCAATAAACACACAGTGTGCGCCAGGTACTGTGGTAAGTGCTGGGATTATAAAGAAAAGCAAAGCCAGCCCCTGGAGGCAACATATACATAAATCAGTATAAACAAGATAAATACATAGTAGAAGATAATCTCAGAGGAACCAGGGAAGGCCTCCTATAGAAGGTGAAATCTGAGCTGAGGCTTGAAGTCAGGGAAATTAAAGAGGGAGAGAGGAAGACAGAGAGCATTCCAAGTACTGGAAAAATCTGTGCTGAGGAATGGAGAGAGGAGATGGAGTATCATGTGAGGGACAGCAGGTGCGCTAGCGTGGCTGCATCACAGATCTGTGGTCTACGAGATGTAGAGTGTGTAGAGGGAAGTAAAACGTAAGAAGCCTGGGAAAGGAGGAAGGGGCCCTGGTGTGAGGAGCCATATGAATGACTGGGCATCTAGATGGTATCATGGGTGAAGTGCTGGACTTGGAGATGCCCCACACATTGACTGACTGTGTGACCTTGGGCAACCAACCTCTCTCATCTGTGGTTTCTTTATCTGTTTAATGGGGAAAATAATAGTGTCCACCTCACAAGGTTACTGTGAGGAACAAATGAAATTACATGTAAAGTGCTTTGCAACCTTAAAGTGATATCTAAACTTGCTGATTATTACTATTACAATTAATCCTGAGGTAACAAGCCTCTGAGCTCTTGGAAGCCACAGGAATATGGGTATACAATTAGGAAAATTCCTTTGGTGGCTGAGTAGAGGGTGGATTGGAGTGAAGAGAGAGCTGAGGCAAGGAGCCCATTTAGAAGGCAATTACAGGAGAGGAGAGAACACAGAGAGATGGGAAGGAAGAAGTGACAGGATTTCACAACAGTCTGGATATATGGAGTCAATGAAAAATGAGGAGTTGAGAAAGACATGAGGTTTCAAGCTTGGGGTAGATGGTGATGGCTGGGCAGTAACAGGAAGGTCAGAAGAGGCTGAGGTTTGGGAGGAAGGGCACTAAGCTCTGATTTGGACTTCTTAAGTCTGAGGAAGATCAAGACTAACTAACCTGTGCCCCATCTTTCAATTTTAAGCTGTATACTCATTGTGGCTGTAGATCTAGACTGACTAATACACAATATGTCAATTATATAGATGTAACAGTGAAGGCTGTGGAAAACACTTTTCTTCCCCTGGCCATCTAAAACGACATGAGAAGATACATGAAGGTAATTTTAGTTTTTCCCTTGCAGCCGTCACATTATACTGTACGACACATACTATAGGGAATGTGCATTTGTTTTCTAGAATGTTAAATGTTTTTCTTTATTGTTTTGCATTTTTACCCTGGAAGACTCTAAGATACATAGGTAAAAAAAAAGATTTAATATTTAATTATTATGTGAAACAATTGGCAGCATTTTTAGCTCATACATATTATCAAATAGGCCTTGTGTACTCAATACATCAAGTATCAGATGTTCCTGAACTGTTATCTGAATAGTTATTCTAAATTATAAGTATCTTTTTTCCAAATTTGTCTATCAACACAATAATGTTGTTTTCCAATGTCTGTGGAATTTTTATTCATAATAAGTAGGTCTTTGGAGGGAATACCATCTGTGTTTTTATGTAAGTTTACCATACAAACTTTTTGCAATCTCTTTTGTTTTTAAGCTTAAAAAAAAATCTTTGTACTTTTTCTTCTCTGAAATCTACATGATTACAGTTTGAGTTTTGGGAAGAAAAGTACTATATGAATTTCAAAAATATCTTAATGTCCTTACAGGCATGCTGTTTAATATGTTCAGTGATTTTAAAGGACACAGCATGGAATGGTGGATAGTAAGTCTTGGAATCAGGACAAACTGGGTTCAGATATTGATTCTGACATATTCTAGTACTGTGAACCCACACAGTTCACCTAACTTGTTGGGAATTATCTAAAATTAGGTTGCAAAATAATTGCTAATCTGCATTGACAGAGGAAATTTCCTTGCTTCAAGCTCTATACATTAGTGATATTACAGGTCTGGAATTCCTGCTTTTCCCTCCCCCCCCAAATGAGCTGAAAGCATTTATGCAAGTCTTTACAGGTTTCTCTGGAACCATCCTTTTCCTTATTTTTTATGGAACAATAATATTCTATTACATTAATATACAATTAATTTGTTCAGCCACTCACCAGAGATGTTGGACACCCTCTTTGTTTTCAGTTCTTTGCTAAAGCAAAAAGATCTGCTATGCATTTTTTTTATTATGGATATTTTTCTGCTTTCTTTGATCTCTTTGGTGAATAAAGCCCCAGACTTTTTTTAAAGGGTATTTTAAATAAGGTAACAAGCTGAGAGTATAATCTTTTCTGTTTGTTTCTAAACAGCAACAGTGTATCTTCAGAATAATCCAATCCTGGTGCTTTAGGAATTTCTATGTCCACATGTTAGAATTGGGTACCATTGGGAAGTCCACTATTTTCCAAGTAGTATCTCCCTTTGCTCATGCTGATGCATAGAATTTGAAACTTATGAGAAGGTGAAAATGGAAAAACCTATTTGGGTAGTATATTGCCAAGGCGACATTCACAGTACCGATGACAACTATGAATATGCCAGCATAATTATGAATCACAAAATATAACAGACTCTTCATATATAGAAGTCAGAAGCAAAACATTTATTCAGACACCAGAAAGCCAAATCCCAACACTAGAAAACTGAATTCTTCATAGCAACAAAGAAATCTATACACAATAACACTGCAGAGAGCAACACCGCCCCACACCCTTCTCACAAGCAGACACTCACAAGCCTACCTGTCTCCTTTTCCTGCTGCCACTCTAACTGCTCTGACTCCCAGCTTCTTCTGGGTTCTGCTCCACCCGTTCAGCAGACTCTTCCCAACACAGGCCCCATGTGATATGCTTACTTCCATAAGTTCACCCAAGGTGCTAGGGACTCCTTTTTTTAAATTATAAAATTGGTATCATATAATCTCTACATTTGTCTAATAATTTAGTAAATCTGTTGATTGAAATTATATGCTAAATTAACAATATGCCACTTTTAAAAAATAGGTTATATGTGCCAGAAAGGTTGTTCCTTCATGGCAAAAACTTGGACAGAGCTACTGAAACACATGAAGGAAGCTCATACAGGTAAAGACGATATATTACATTGTGTTAATGTTGTGTCATTATTGATCCTTATGACTAACAAGATGGTGGACTAGATTTTTTTTTCCAGATTCCACTAAATTCCTCCCCTGCAAAAACAGACCCAAAAGAGGAATTATGTGGCATAAGTAGAACAAACATAGATAAATCCATAGCACAAGAAAGCAAGATAAGTGCTTTCTTATAAGTGCTTTTTATTTCAAGTAGCAGCATAACGAACACTGGAGATCACTAATACTTAAGTGTTCATTCAGCACTTCTTTCCCCATCAGCTTCCATCCTCCAGCAGAGTATACAGATTGGCCTATAGGCTTGTACCTAAGACCCACAAAGGGATTCCTAACCTGTGGTAGAGATTGCCACCCTTCCCCCACTACCTGTTTCTCCCTCCCACTGCTGCACAAAGCAGTAAGAAGACTGCCTCTCTAGGGGTAGCTTGTGGGGGGAAGGGGAAGAGGAGATAGAGCTTTCTTTTATCTGGGATGGCCCCTATGGTAAGGGACTTTGAAGCACACAGAGTCTGCCCAGAAGATCCATCCTCTCCTTCCTAATGCCCTGCAAAAAGTGGTAGAAACGGATTCAGCTCAAGCAGAGAAGTAAAGAAGGAGAACTAGGGATGGAACTAAGGCAGGGGGTCAGTTTGAGTGGCTGCACTGAACCTGAAGGAAAGGAAACTTACATCTAATTGGGGCCAGCCCAGAAGCTACTATGCTACTTATAGCAAAGACCAAGACCAGTGAAAAGCAAATTCCCCAATATTGAAGGAGGTTGAGACAGTTCTACACTCCATCCCTAGGGGTATGTGTACTGTTAAAGAGGGGAGGAATAAAAAAGTGATTGATGGGAATATTATGAGGAAAGATTAAAACCAATACAAGTTTCAAAAGGAAGAAAATTCTGTAAGTAAAGATCATAAAACAAAAGAAATTGAACCAATACCTAATAAACACAGAACCTTGTATAATCCAAAGAGAGTAAAGGTAAATAACAAGCTATTCCCGAATGGTTCATGAGAAATTAAAGGTACACAAAAAGGACAATAGAAGAGAACAAAGGTTCTTACTTAGAGGCTATACAGCTGAAATGATTAATATAGAAAAACTTAAATCCATGATATCAAATCTCTTCAGAAAAAGAATAGATCAGGGAATTGGACGGGCAACTAAAAAAAGCTAGAAAACAAACAAATGTTTAAAACCCAATTAAAGACCAAAATAGAAATTCTGAAAATCAGTAGAACAAATCAGGTTCACAACACAGAAGCAAATGACCAGAGTAGTCTAGTTTAACAAATACCTCTGCTATGCTTATAAGAACTCAATTTGACAAAAACTGCTGGAAAAATTTGAAAGTAGTGTAGGAGAAACTATGGTATGATAACTTACACCATATCCTGAGATAAGCTCTCCAAATAGGTACACAAAGATGTAAAGTTCATATAATAAATAAATGAGGGGCTGTCAGATTTATGGATAGGGTAACAATTCATGACCAAAAAAAAAAAAGAATAAAGAGGGTCACAGAAGATAAGATGGATAATTTTCATAAAATTTAAAAGTTTTTACACAAAACAAATTAGAAGGGAAGCTGGGAACTTGGCAGGAGATGGAGGAGAATCTTTGCAGCAAGTTTCTCTGATGAGGTCTCATTTCAAAGGAACTAATTTGTGGTCAGGGGCTATGAATAGGAAGGCATATTCCAGAGGAAGGCAGCTTAGAAGATTGGCAGGAAAGGTCTGTCTTACTGGGGTAAGAGGAGAGTGCAGGCCAGCATGTAGTCCCTGCTAAGCTAGTGGTGAGGTGTTGGGCCCCTTGAAAGCAGGTAGCAAGGTCCTGGACCCCTGAGCAGGACAGCTAGCAGCAGGCCTGTGGCAGGGACTTCTGGAGTTCTTAGCCCACAAATAGTAAGGGGGTTAGACAACAGGTGAGGAGATTACAGGATTTTAAAAATAAGAAAGGTTGGGGTGGCTAGGTGGTACAGTGAATAGAGCAACAGTGAGTCAGGAGGACCTGAGTTCAAATTTGGCCTCAGACACTTAACGCTAGCCCTGTGACCTTGAGCAAGTCACTTAACCCCAAATGCCCTGCCTTCCCCCTGCAAAAAAAAAAAGGATAAAAATAAGAAAGGTAAGGGGAAAACTGGGAAAATAAATTAAATGGATGCAAGAAAATGATGACAGAGTCAAGCTTAGTTAAAGGAAGCACAGCAAATACTAAAGAAAATAACACCTTATAAAACAGAGTAGGTCAAATGACAAGAAGCAAAAAGAAAAATCCACTGAGAAAAAGAACTTTTAAAAAAAGGGAGAATTGGTTAAATGAAAAAAGATACACAAAAAGTAAAAGAAAAAATACAGGGATAGCAGTCATGATCTCAGACAAAGTAAAAGCGAAAATAAATCTAATTAAAGGGGATAAGCATCTTGCTAAAAGGTAACATAGACAATGAAGTAATATCAATCCTAAAGATATATCCACCAAATGGTATAGTATCTAATTCTTAAAGAAAAACTTATAAACGAGTTACAAGAGGGGAAATAGAAAATAAAACTGTTAGCAGGGGAACTCAACTTTCCCTTCTCATAACTAGGTAAATCTAACCCAAAAAATAAGAAAGAAGCAAAGGAGATGAGTAGAGTTTTTAGAAAAGTTAGATGTGATAGACTTCTGGAGAAAACTGAATGGGAATAGAAAGGAATATACCTTTTTTCTCAGCTATACATATTACCTTCTCCAAAATCGACTCTGTGTCAGGGCATAAAAACCTCACAGCCATATGCAGAAAAGGAGAAATATCAATGCATCAATCAATGCATCCTTTTCAGATCATAATGCAACAAAAATTACATTCAGTAACAGACCATAGAAACATAGGTTGAAATTAACTGGAAACGGGGGAGGCTGGGTGAATAGAGCACCAGCCCTGGAGTCAGGAGGACCTGAGTTCAAATCCATCCGCAGACACTTAACACTTACTAACCATGTGACCTTGGGCAAGTCACTTAACCCCAATTACCCTACATACCCCCCTCCAAAAAGCAAAAAAAAAAGAAAAAAGAAATTAATTGGAAATGAAGTAATCTAATCTTAAAGAATAAGTGAGTCAAAGAACAAATCATTTAAACAATCAATAATTTCATTAAAGAGAATGACAGCAATGAGATAACACATCAAAATTGCAGGCAAGGCAGTACTTTAAGGGAAAATTTGTATCTCTAAATACTTACATCAATAAAACAGATAAAGAACAGATCAGCAACTTGGCTATGCAACTAAAAGCTAATAAGAACAAATTAAAAATCCCCAATTAAAAACCAAATGAGAAATTCTGAAAATTAAAGGAGAAATTAATAAAATTGAAATTAAGATAATGATAAAAATAGGACCTGGTTTTTATAAAAAAAACAATAACAACAATAAAATAGATAAATCATGGGTTAATTTGATTTTTAAAAAATAAGTCACCTTTATCATATTGCTTGCAGGAGAGAATTTGGAATTCAGAATTGTAGAAAACAAAAATTAAAAATTGGTTTACTTTATGGAAAAATAATTTTAAAAAGAGATGCCATCTTTCTGTAATCACCATATTGAGGTCTTCATAGCAGGGGAATGAGATGACCCTATCTGGATTATATAGTATAGAAACTTTGACAAGATAGTAAAGTCATTGATTGATACAAAAAACTCACGGCCTCAGACACTTAACACAAAAAACTAGCTGTGTGACCTTGGGCAAGTCACTTAACCCCAACTGCCCTCCAAAAAAAAAGCAAAAAAAAAAACTCAAATGAGGTAATATTTGTAAAAGCACATAGTTGGCACTAATATAAATGTTTATTCTCGTCTCTCTTCTGAATTGCCCTAATTACAAATGATATTGATCTTAATTAACACTTTTATAGTTCAAGATCTGAGTTACATAGTTCAGGACTAACTTTTTCTGTCTGATAGGGAAAAATAATTTGTAACTTAGTTTTGTGCTTTGTTCTATTCCTTCCTCCTCCCCGGCTCCTAACCAGAGGAGATAAAATGTGATATATGTGGGAAAACCTTTAAACGCAAAGACTACCTTAAGCAGCACAAGAAAATTCATGCTCCAGAACGGGAGGTGTGCCGATGCCCAAGAGAAGGCTGTGGCAGATCATACACAACTGTGTTCAATCTTCAAAGCCATATTCTTTCCTTTCATGAGGAGCAGCGCCCATTTATTTGTGAACATAATGGCTGTGGAAAATCATTTGCCATGAAAGTAAGTTGTCATTTTTTCCTCTGATCAGCTACCAAGCGTACAGACAACACCGTGAGTGCCTAAGCCAGTGGTTCTCAACCTTCCTAATGCCACAGCCTTCCAGTACTCATATGTGGGCGTATCTGCATGTGGATGGACCCTCCTAGAGATGGATAGAGGAGCAGTTCCTTGGTTCCTAAGACCATGGTAAATATGTGTTTAATCATGGTCTTAGGCGACCCCTGTGACCCCTGTGAAAGGGTTGTTTGACCCCCAAAGGGGTCGCGACCTACAGGTTGAGAACTGCTGGCCTAAGCAATCCTTTTAACATTAATTGGAAAATTTGATGCAAAGTAGAGTATAACCAGAACAACTTAAATAATGACCACAAGTTAAAATTACTTTTACTATGAAGGGGATACTGTTATTTGTATGTTCATTTTGACTTTGGGCTACTTTTTCTGGACATGTCTTGATATACGAGGGTAGAAAAAACTGGCATTACAGAACACATGGAGTAAGGTGAAGTTTAGATGGGCTACGCAGATGTAGTCATTCATTTTTTGCTGAAGACTGGCCTTCCTATACTTGGCCAAGAGTGTGGGCTCATTAGTTTTACAGTTTTGGTTTTCTGGAACTCTTCCTTTTAATGTTTTCATGGAAACAATATTGAGAGGGAGGGGAGGTGGTGAGCTTATATGAAGAAGAGAGATGAAATTGATAGCTACAGGTGCCACAGCAGATGAGTGTTTCTAGTAAGAGTTTGGTGAATGGGAGAGGAGACGGACTTTTAATGATAGTACAACTAGCAGATTTTTAACTTATAACATTTTTAATAGGTTCAAAATTTGTACATAAAGAATATCTGGTTTGACCTTTCTCCTTCCCTTCACTGCAGCAAAGTCTTACAAGACATGCCGTTATACACGATCCTGACAAGAGAAAATTAAAGGTCAAAGTAAGTTGGAATTTGTGAAAAGTGTGATTTCATGGTAACAGGTAACTTAAGAAACAGGTTCATTTCTCTGTTGGACATCCAGAGTACCTTGCTTTTAATTTAATGATGCTCTTTAAACTTTAGCTCTTAAGAGGAGACAGTGTTGTGAGAACAGTAATACGCAAGTGGTTGAACTTGGGTTCAAGTCCTGTCTCTGACCCATAATGGTCATATGACCATGGGCACATGACTTAACTTTTCAAGAGTCCTGGGCAGTTTTCTAAGACTCTAAGCTATGGATGAGTTGTCACCTAGCTGTACTGGTAGGAAATCTTTACACCAATGAAATCACTGGTCCAGAACAAAAAGAAAAACTTGTGACATGTTCAGATTTCAAGAAGTTGCTTAAATGTATAAAAATTACTCGAAGAAATACCTCTATGGATGTGTGATTGACTATTTTTAATTTCCAAAGGTGAAACGACCCTCTGGAAAACGGAGCCTGGCCTCTCATCTCAGTGGATACATTCCTCCCAAAATTAAAGAAACACTGCCTAAAAATGGCAAGTCATCTGACTCTTTTGAAGAAAACATGCTCTCCACTGTTGCAACACTGACCCTTGGCTAAATATTATATATGTAGATTTATGTAAATACCTTTTTTTATTAAAAATATCACTTTTCCTCTCATCTTTGAAAGTTTTCCTTTATTAAAATATCACTGCTATAGAATATTTGATCCTATATCATCACTATTTTCCTTATTCAAAGTGTCTCTGTGTTTTTGAGTCTCTTCTTTACTTTTCCTGTATTCGGCCATTTCCTTATTGCTCAAGTGGCGAAAAACACAGGTTGCAGCTTTTCCACCTCTTGTGATTTTGGGCTTGGATAAGAAGGTAGCTAGTTCAGGCATAGTCTTGAGAATTTTATTAAAGAGCTCCTCCTAAAAAATAACCGAAATCAAGTTTATATGTAGTTATTTGCCTTGTATACTGTTTCCATGTTAAAACACAAACGTTCATAAAAATTAGAATTGTCAGGTGTTTCCTGATCCCATGTTAGATGTGATCCTATATGAGATACTATGGAGTTTGTGTAGTTTGGGTTTTTTATGTGATTCCTTTCCTCACAGAGCTTAGATATTATAGGAAACCTGAGGTTTAAAAACCTAAATGTGATATTGATCAGTTAAAATACCCAGCATATCCTGCATGAAATTATCCTGACCAATATTGGCAATAATGTTCCCAGAAGCCTCTAGATACTGCTGCCAATCACAGAATAATTGCTACAGGAAAAAATCATAAGGGACATCACCTGATGGGGAGATATTCCATTTAAGAAGTCTCTAATCTTTGGTAGGGGACACTGATGCCCAAAGAGGGAACTAGGCTAATGGGTAAGTACTATGAATCATTTTGTTGTAGTGCCTGAGGGTGATAGTGGTGTATGGTGGTGAATGTGTATGGCAGGTATTTGGGAGGATGTAACAAGGTTTCAAGAAACCTGGTGTATTGATCTATTTCTCCCACACCATGAGGCTGCAAAAGATAGGGGGATGACTCCCTCTAACCCCAACCACTCACTAGTGAGGTGCTCCTGTCAGTGAGGAAAGAATGGGAACATCTGACAAGAAAGAAAGGTGGTATTACCATTACAAAAATAATATAATATCAAGACTCAACAAATGTTTTATTTTAAGCTTTTATACTATGAATTCTGACCTCCCATGGAAATACCTCCTACTAAGGAAACTTTTTATGGAATAAATAATTCTTTACATGTTTTGCATAATGTGCTTTTAAACACCATTTAAAAATATTAAGCAAGATAAACCATTATATAAATAACATGCCTTGACACAGAAGATTTATTATAGATAGGATAGCATGGTTAATTGAAAAGAGGCTCCTAGAGGGAATTTACCTATATAGATCTAATTTAGTTCAGTAAGTACTTACTATGTGCAAGGAACTGTGCCAGATACTGGCTAACTAGCATTAACTGTGACTAGAAAAAGAAACTCAAGGAAGGATTAAAAAAATACATTATGAACCCTTTTTTATAACACCTGTACTGTTGTCAGAGAACCCCAAGCTAAGCAAGTCCAATGGCCAAATCAAAACCAGTGTGTGAAGGCAGTGCTTATGTGAACTAGTGATATGCAGTATTGTGGAACTGATTCTGGCTGTCTTCATACATCTAAGTTAATTTAAGGAAAGCTTAGTCATCAACTTAATAACAGAATTAGTTGGCTTTTTTATCTTTTTAGCTGAATATCCTTCTATAACATCAAAGTTAAGCTCTTACAACCAAGCTCATCTTTTTGCACAAGTGATTTCCCATTCCATAATTTTCTATTTCTGTTAATGGGACCACAATCATTCTAAGTTTTATATCCTTATATACATTCAGTCTTACATCCTTGGAGTCATCTTTAACTTTTTTTTCCTTCTCCCTCCTACTCCCATTCCCTTCCTCAATCCAATCACTTTATATTAGGGTCTTTTCATGTAGGCCCTTATTTCTTTTGGTCTCCATATCCTCAATTCTTCAGTAACTCACAAAGTCACCTTAGACCTCAAATCTTTGCATTTGACCCTCTTCCAATACCTTCTCCCTTAGGAATCTCATAATCTTATCCACTCTCATAGCACCTCTATACCAATGATCTGTACATAATCTTTTATCTTGTGCCCACCCCTCCTAACACCCCAAACTGAAAGTCCTTCAAGAAAGAGAAATGTATTGTAATAGTAATGGGAATTGGAAGATCTTCCTCACGTGGAGCCTGTGGTGGGAGGAGCTTGATGAACAGGTGGAACAGAGGCTAGAGGAAGCTGTGAGTCTGAGAAGTTAGAGCTGGAGGGAGGAGAGGGCGCAGGCAAAGAGACAGCCAGGTATGGTGTGGCTCCCTGCTATATTACCGTATATTAACTTCTTTGTTGCTATGATGGATTTGGTTTTCTGGTGTTGGGATTTGACTTCCTGGTGTCCTAAGAAATATTTTGCTTCTGTCTTTCATATGAATAATCTGTTATATTTTGTGATTCAGAATTATGCCAGCATATTCAATTGTCATCAGTGCTATAAATATTGCATTGGTGCTACATATGTAAAGTTTTATCTTTGTATTTGTGCACTGTGGCGGGGGCGGGGGGGGGGGCCCCGGTGAGGAGGAAATAATAAGAGGGTGGAAGAGGTAGGAGGCAGGCTCCAAGTACAGTCCTTCCACTGATAAGAAATTGGCAACTCCTCTGTAACCTACAGCTAGATTTACCTGGAGCACTGAGAGACTCTGGGACAGAACTCAACATAGACCTTACTCATTCTGTAACAGGCACCTTATGCCTCTGTCACACACAGTAAATGCTTAATTAACTGATTTTTTTTTCCTATTGAATCAATTTTGTCTGATGTCTGACCTGCTCTTTCTAAAATGTACGCTTCTAGAAAGCTGATAATATATCTTCTGTGACCATATTTCTATACTAAAAAATGAGAATACACAGCCTCACAAAGGTTATCCCTTTTGTAAAGCCTTCTTAAAAGTAGACTTATTTTCTCAAAAGCAGAACTGTCATGAAAATCCTGGACTAGCCTGACTTAAGTCTATCTGACAGATCTCTGAATTCCTCTTTCCTCTTTAATGCCCAGCAATAGCTTGCACCTAGTAACTATTCACTAGATGTCTGTTGAATATATAAATGGCCTTGTCTTCGTATTACATTTTGATACTTTATCTTCACAATTTTTTCTGTCACACAAGGCAGTTTTTCTATTTCTAATTTTTATGTGGCGAAACTAAAGGACCCAGAGGTCCTTTGGGGCAAGAGGCTGTCAAGTGACAAAACTAAATGCGGGTTTTGCCTCTTAACCCATTTACTTAAGATCAGGGATTTCAAAACCAGAATGCTTTGTTGCTTCCCCCAAGTCCTTTTTTCAGATAAATATGTAGTTAAAACAAGCCTTTGTGAAAAGTGTTAGCTAATAGTAGTAATACAACTGTAATATGCAATTAAAGGATGTTATTTTAATTTAAGAAGCACTCTACTAGACCATGCTACTTTTCTCCTAGCTTAATTAATCATAAATTAGTTCATTATTATCCTCTTTTAAGTGTTTAATTATTTAAGCATTTTTGGAAATGAGCACAGTCTAAATCTTGGGTGAATCCAATTAATCAGTTGGGCATGCCCAAAATAATATAATAATGTATACTAACTTATAATCAATGAAAACTTATAGAATAACCAAAGTTATTAAAAAAGGAAGGCCAGGGTAACATAAAATACAATGAGCTTGAAATGACAGAGTGATAATCTCTGACTGTCTCAAGGGCAACACTATATCCATACTCAGTATAACCTAATTCTGGGACTGCAGATTGATCTGTAAACCTTTTGAAGCAGGGAAGGGAGGGTTGCAGGTAATGAGGCAATTGCCAGGAACTGGAAGTAGTTATGCTTGGCTGGTGACGTGCTCTACCTTCAAACCTGCTTAGTTACCATAGTGCCAGGTGGTGTAGTGCCTAGAGTGTGGGACTTGAAATAAGGTAGAATTGAGTTAAAAACCTGACTGGTCAATTTTAATACTAATATGCCCTCTCCTTATTCTCCATTGCCTTCTTATCACCTGCAAGATCAAATATAAAATCTTGTTGGGCATTCAAAGCCCTTCACACCTGGTCCCCTTCTACTTTTCTAATCTCTTTAAAACTTACTCTGCTCCAGCTCTGCAGTCCAATGACAATTCCACCTCCAGATTCTAGTCACTTTCTCTGTCCATCCTGAAGGCCTGGGATTCTCACCCTCATCTCCTCATCCTTGCTTCTCTGGATCCCTTCAATTTTTAGCTAAAATTTAATTTTAGATAATTGTAGCTAATTTAACTAGAAGTCTTTCTTGATCTCTCATGCTTGTGCCTTTCTTCTATTATTTATCCCATCTATATCTTGTTTTTGCCCCATTAGACTGTGAGCTCCTTGAGAGCAGGCACTGGGTTTTGCTCTAGATTAGTGCCTGGCACATAGTATAGTTGTTGTCCTTTGACCAAAATGACATCACTATGTTAGAGTCAAGCTACAGTGCACTAAGCTATGGTTGATCAGACCAATACAAACTCAAAATATTCTACCACAGGTCGAGCACAAATATTCCATGGAAACATTTGGGGTGGATTCTCTCTATTTGTGCATCTCACGTTTCTTTTGAACTTTGCTCATAGAGCATAGCACCTTCTCTGATAAGGGCAAGCCATACTGGTCAGTCATGTGCCAATGTCACACAATTAATTCCAAAGTTCTTAAGTGAGACCTTGAGAGTGTCCTTGTGTCACTTTTTCTGACCACCGTGTGAGCACTTGCCCTGTGTGAGTTCTCTATAAAATAGTCCTTTTGGCAAGTGTATGTTGGGCATTTGAACATGGTGAGCCCATCAAAGTTGCGCTCTCTGCAATAAAATTCAAATGCCTAGCAGTTTAGTGCAAGAAAGGACCTCAGTGTCTGGTATCTTATACTGCCAGGTGATCTTCAAAATCTTCCTAAAACAATTCCAATGGAAGCAATTCAGTTTCCTGGCATGGCGCTAGTAGACTATCCAGGTTTCACAGGCATACAACAATGAGGGCAGCACCACGGCTCTGTAGACCTTCAGCTTGGTCATCAGTTTAATACCTCTTTTGTCCCACACTTTTCTTTGGAGCCTCCCAAACCCTGAGCTAGCTCTGGCAATGTGTGCCTCATCATTGTGTACATCCTTGGAAGGTATGCTACTAAGGTAAGTGAACCTATCCACAGCATTCAAAACTTCTCCATTTGCTGTAACCAACAGTTCCATGTGTGGATGGTGTGGTGCTAGCTGATGGAGCGCCTGTGTTTTCTTGGTGTTAATTGTTAGGCCAAAATTAGCACAAGTGGCAGAGAACTGATCCATATTTTGTTACATCTAAGCTTCAGAGGCTGCATTGAATGGACAATCATTCGCAAACAAAAAGTGATGTACCAAGACTCCCTCTACTTTGGTCCTGCCCTGTAGCCCTTTGAAAGTTGAAGAATTTACCTTCTGTGTAGTAGCTGACCTTGTGCCGTGTTTATTCTCACTGAAGCTGTTTGACAACACAGCTGAAAACATCATGCTAAAAAGCAAGAGAGCAAGCACACAGCTTTTTTTCACTCCATTAGTGACTGGGAAAACAGGAGAGCATCATCCATTATCCAGAACCCAGGCAAGCATGTTGTCATGAAACTGACATACAATACTGATAAACTACTCTGGGTAACCAAATTTTGACATAATTTTCCATAAGCCCTTACAACTGACAGTATCAAAGGCCTTGGTCAAATCTATAAACCTTTTGTATAGGCCTCTGTTCTGCTTTTGGCATTTCTCCTGGAGTTGTCAGGCAGCAAACACTGTATTAACCATTTTTTGGCCCTTTCTGAAGTCATATTGGCTCTCAGGTAGACAGCGATCTTCCAGATGAAGAATCAGCCTAATAAGGAGGACTCTGGCCAGTGATTTAACCTTTTTAGTTTCCCATTTCTCTCATTAGCTCTAAATATATGATCCTATGATACTATTTAGATAATGACCCAGCAGCTGACTTTTAAAATGAAATGTTTTAACACTTTTTAGTTGTACATAATTTTATCTTAGCCTTATAAAGTATGTTCAGTAAAATGTGTTTATACCTACTTTTACTTACCATATTATCTTCTGGATCTGTATTTTTCCCTTTCTTTACTGTAATTTGGACTTGATATT
The DNA here is from genome assembly GCA_028646575.1 of Pseudocheirus occidentalis. NCBI lineage: Eukaryota > Metazoa > Chordata > Mammalia > Diprotodontia > Pseudocheiridae > Pseudocheirus > Pseudocheirus occidentalis. Next base: position 149,325,442 of record CM053596.1, read on the forward strand.
TTTTCTCAATCCACTGTTGAATCTGCTTAGTTTTGGTGTCCAAATCATGTTGTGCAATATTTGAAGAAAAGATCAATTCCTTTAACTGCGGAGGTCCTAATTAAAAGCAATGATATTTGCAAGTTTACTATTAATGAAATAGGGCTAAATCTCTATCTAGATGGCAGCTTAGAAGAGGGAGAATTCCATGGCTCCCCCCATAACCACCTCAAATACCTATAAAATATGACTAAACAAATTTTAGAGCTGCAAACCCACAAAAGTACAGAGTAACATAGTTCCCACTGAAGGGAGCCTGGCAGGGAAGGGGTTCATTGCAGTGCACTGGGAGCCTGGACCAGTACTGCATAAAACCATGGCTGTAGCCCTAGGGTGGCCAGAACAAGCCACAGCTGGAGCTTTCAGGAGAGCAGATCACCAGAATTGGTGGTTTCCAGAATTATCAACCCATAAGAAACAAGGACAAAATGAAAGGTCAGTGGAACTCAGCTACATTTGGGGGAGTCTGGCCATCTGCCTCCAGGGCAAGAAGCAGCTGCAGCCCTACAGCTGCCTCCACGTGGCTGCTTCAGAGCTCATGACCTGCAGATTGCAGGCGGGCCAAGCAAACATTCAGAGGCTAAGTGCTCTTGCCTTAACCTGCCTGGATCAGGATCACGGTCTTGGGTGGTGGCCCTGAGGTGTG
>CM053596.1:149332606-149363081 GCA_028646575.1 Pseudocheirus occidentalis
GCCTTGCCTTGCCTTGCCTTACCCTCCCCTGCCCTACCTTACCTTACCTTACCCTACTACACTGGGTCCCACAGTAAAGAGGTCAGGATTTGAACCTAGCTCTGTCTAGTCCTTAGTGGAGTCTTTTAAAAAGAACGTTGATCGATGGGAGGAAAGGAAAGGAAAGAAAGAAGGATCGAAAGAAGGAAGGAAGGAAGGATGGAAAGTTGGCTGTAATATAGATAGATCTCTATATCGCATAAAGACTTTGAAAATTGTAGGCAAATTCATAAAAAAAAAACTTTATTGATTACATAATATGCATAAGACATTGAGCTTGTTGCCTGGGAAAGGGGCAGAATACAAAGGAGGTTAGATATGGTCCTTGCCCAGGAGAAGTTTACAATCTGGGATGGGATAGGAGGAAGTCATTTTTACAGAAATAAATACACACCCAAAATATATTATTATGAGAGTTCAGAGGAAATGGTCTCACTTTTAGCTGTAGTAATAAAGAATAGTGGATCTTGAAAGGATTATAGGGTTTCAGCAGGTAGTATACTTGAGTTTTCTCAACTGTAAAATGGGATAATAATAACATCTACCTCCCAGGGTTGTTGTGAGGGTCAAATGAGATAAAATTTACAAAGCCATTACCACTGTGCCTGGCACTTAGCTTGTTTCCTTCCCTTGTGCAGGGAGGGGAGGGATCTCCAGTACTTAACACAATATCCTACACTTGACAAAACAAGTATTGGCTAATGGTTTAGCCAATGTACACAATTTCAGAGTTGAATATGGAAAATAACTTTAGATTAATAAAACCATGGCCCAAAGAAGTAAAAGATTTGCCCAAGGTGACATAGGTAGTGAGTGGCAAATTCAAGATTCAAACTGAGGTCCTCTCCTTGTCTTTAAGTTCTAGATCATAGATTTGTAGTTTGGAAAGAATCTTTGAAATCATTTCTTCCAGCACCCTTGTTTTACAAATGAGGAAACTGAGGCAATGAACCAGGATTCAAACCCATGTTATTTGATTCCCAATCCAGCATTCTTTCTACCATACCAGGCTTTCTTTCCCATTGTCATCAACAAGAATGAACCCCTGAAATATAATTTAAATTAAAAAAACATTAGATGTGCTGTGAAAGGAGCTAAAATGTACAAAGAGGGTCTGTAGAGTTCCAGAAATTTAGTCATATTCCAAATAGAGCCTTGAAAACAAATAATTCTTTGTCCATATGACCTATCAGTATTCTCTCTGGGGCCTTTTCTTGTTCCTTTGAATGTGTAAATCTGGAAAGGTGTGGCAGACCCTCCAAAGTGTCACTTTCAGAAACTTTAATTCTAATGTGGTGCATGAAATGAGTATGAACAAGCTTAGTGAAAGGTAGTGATAATGAGCGTGAAAAGAGAAACATCTGTATTTTCTCTGCTTTTTCCCAGACACTGAAGAAGCCTCCTGCTGAAAAAGATCCACGACACTTAAGAAGAGCCAGTGTAGACAACTTAGTATCACCTCAGTGGTGAAAACCTGAGGACTATTAAAAATAGACCATCTCTCTCTTAAAAAGCTTATTTCACAGGATTAACTGCTTTCTACTTGCCAAATTATACTTTGTAGGTGTCTCAGATAATATTGTACAGTAAAATAATTAACATGTTAGACCTTCTTTAGAAACAAAGCATTGTTTAATTTAAGTCATTTTCATGTGGATCTCCAAGAGATTTTCTGCTAAAACAAGCTCTGTCAAATAAAGCACAGGTTAAGGTTTTTCCCTGTCTAAAAGCTGATAGAAGCTGACCCTTTCCTCTTCTGACCTGATAACAGCTTTCAGTTATTTTCTTCTGATGGAACCTTGCAGCCTGCAAAAACATGTTAGGTTTTTTTCACTGGTTTGAAAGTTAATGGAGATTAATCTTGTCCTCTTCTAATCTCTGTTAACTGAGCTTTCAGCTCTCACCCAATTTCAGGTTCAACCGTGACACTCTTCCCCTTTGTTCCCAATCCCCCTACAAATTCTAATTCTCTTTTCTGCTTCACCTGCTTCTTCAGTTTCTGATTATTCCTGGAATCGATCATGACTTCCATAACTAGTTGAAATGTTAATGCCCGCCATTGCTCACTAATATTCCAGCCCATGCCTGCAGCTCTCAGACAGCCAAGATTGCCACATACTAAGTATAAGCCCTCTCTTTCTCTCAATCCTGTATCCCATCAGGATCTGTAAGAGGAATTTATTTTCCTTCTCTGAGGCATTTATTTCTTGGCATATAGACAACTAGCACCCTAAATTCCTTCCCTCCAGATCCTTGGGTCCTTGTAGAGCTTCCCTAGTGTCTGAGAATGGTTTGCAATGAAACTTTACCTAATCATATGGTTCCTGACACATGGTAAACACTTGATAAATATTTTTCAGTTGATTGATTGCTTGGTTGATTGACATGCTCCCGAAGAAGGATCCCAACCTAAGCAATTCTTGTAGAATCATAAATATAATATTACATATATATAATATTAATAAATCATAATCATTATGAAGCAAGAAGTGATCATCAGGTGTCATTTAATCCATTCATTTCAACTTATTAAACACTGATAAAGGCCTATGCTGTTCAGAACACTGCTAAGAGCTGAGATACCAAGGTTAGATAAAACAGGTAACAGGGTCCTATGACTGAGCTGTCTAGGATTTTACAATCTATGACATTAGAATGTCCAAAAGAATATTTAAAAGTTCAAAACATTAGAGGTATAACAAAGGTACAGCTTCACTGACATTATGACTCAGAGTGTGTTTTGGTGTACTTTGTGTCTCAGATCTTAGGTACCTTGTTATATAGTCCAAGGCACAGGACTTTCTCAGGAACACACAATACAAGGGAATACGAAAGACCCAAAGGGAAGACCATTCCAGTAGTCAAGACCCCAGAGCTGTATATCTCTGCCAATGTGAGTTCTTGTGCTCACTCCTATCCAAACACTTAGCCCTACTGCTGCAGTGTAAGAGTCGATTTAAGATTACTAGCCCAGAAGCCTGGGCTGTCCCTCTATTAATGCACTACTTATGATCAGCCTCAGAGTGGGAATGGTAGTCTTACCAAAAAGAAGATTCTATTCCTTTTCAGGGATTTATGCTTCCTTCCAACTTATATAACTCAACTGTTTACCTTCTTACTATGATAAAAATATCTCCCCTTTTAAGACTCCCCCCTTTCTACTTCTTCTCCCTGGGTATGTGACTTGACCTGTTTCTATAAAGGGAATTTACTCACACAAAGATCATAGGATTCCTTTTTTCATTGGCATCAGTGTTATTGGTTTTTCAGAGTCCGATATTCAGCACACCTAAGCACACTTGTACGAGACATCTCCATGCTCTTGTGTCCAGAATTCCCTGTATCTCTGTCCTGCTGCAGATCTTCCTTCAGCTCTTCTCTTGAAGAGCTGGTTTGTGCTAATCACCAATTGTTCTTTCTCATTTGGTACCTTCGACTTTGGCAAAGAGGTTCCTTTTCCTATTATCTTCTTCCCTCCTTGGATCTTCCTAACCCAGGGCAGAAGTTTACATTTTAATGTCTTGTCTGGTGGAAGCCTCTCTTTGCCCTTATAAATAATGTCCCCAGACTGATTTCTTCAAGGAAAGTATGGTGTTAATTGGCCATTTTCTCCAGGAGACCTTGACTCAAAGATCCAGCTGCTATGCTGGTGTCTCAGGAGGGTTTGAGTACTTGCCCTTGTGAGCCAGGTCCAATAGAAGCAGGGCTTTTGCTACCTGACCCACTATAGCCTCAACCCTATCCTTCGCAGGCTATGTTTATCATCTTCTAACAAAGCTTGGATGAATTCATTCCTTGTTGCATGTAAAGTGCCACACCAGTCTTCCTCCCAGTGATTTTCCTTCAGTCATGAATCAAACATGGTGTTCTTCATGAATGACATGTCCTATCTCATTATCCATATATTATTTACTCATTAAAATTTTCAAGGAAGAATGTGAACATATTTCCCCACTACCACAAATTATGTAGTCAAGTTTTCCACATTTGGTGAAATTGCAGGGGTCAATGGATAAGCCTCACCCTGGGGAAACTACCTTCATGATCATGGAATTACCCCTGCCAGGTAAGTATTCTCATTACCTATATTATCTGCTCTGACCTCTGGCCCTATACAATTTTCAATGTGTGTTGAGCAAAGATGCCTTCTACATATCTTTGTGTTTGATGGGCCTCTTAATTCCTGGTTGATTGCTGTCTGCTCCAATGGATCAAGTGTCCTAGAGCCCCAACATTGGAAATATTGGTTCTGCTGATCCTGTATGTTCAATAGTCTTAGAGGCCAAGTTCTCTAGATAGTTTCTCCTTACCCAATCTTGACTCGGCCCACCTTCCTAAAAGTTTTCTTCTATTGTCCTGATCCCAAGTCTATTACAATTATGAGGCTAGGTAAGAGAAAGTGCCACACTAGAAGCATAGGTCAGGATAAATTCAACATTATTATCCTAGCAATGTGCTTTGCATAATAAGTACGTAATAAGTGATAAATAAATATTTGTTAAATGTTTATTGACTATAATCTTTGACCAATCCCCTGGTTTAATGAGCTCAGGGTTCTCCTGTGTCTCTCCCTATAGTTCTATAAGATTTTCCCAGTCCCATTGCTGCGTTTTTCCTGTTTGTTTGTTTGTTTGTAATGGCCATTCAAGTTACTTGTCATCAGGAAAGGCAACCTTATCTCCAGGCAGAGAATACTTTGTTAAGCAATTTAATTTTTCATTTAATCCCTTTCTAAATTTGAAATGAGTCCCACTTTGTCCAGCCCCCAAAGTTTCTCAGTTAATGGAAAACATACATACAAACATACATGCATACATACATATACATATATACATACACATATATGTGTGTATATATATATATATATATATATATATATTCTTTCCTTTTAAACTCTCTGCATGATTCCCACTAAGAGTTTAGAGGGTTATTTGCTTATGACTAAATCTTCCTTGAATCCCTCCTGCCCCTTATTCTTCATTCTCCCCTCTCCTTTCCCTACTCTTTTCCTGTTGAGGTAGATATTTTTACACCAGACTCTATGTTCACATGCTCATGAGCACATTCTGCCCTCCTTTGATCAGTTAGATAAAAGTAAGATTTAAGTGATGTCTGCTCTCCCCCCAGCCCTTTCTCATCTGAATTGTCTTCTACTTCCACAACCTGATTATATGACATAAATTCCCCCATTCTTCCTTCCCCTTCTTTCTGTCTTCCTCCTCATTTTTTTTCTTTAAGATCACCAAAATATAACAAAAACCATTCTCAGGACCTCTGTCTTATTTAATTCCCTCCATGATCCCTGGTGGCATTAGGGTTCTGTAGGGATGTGTGTATCCTCCATTAGAATGTAAGCACTTCTTCTTTATATAGTCCCTCTCTATTGCCTACTTGTATTGACCACTTTGTGTTTCTCTTCGTTTCTATGTTTATGTTTCACAGTTTTCTTCTTAGCTATGCCTTTCTCATCAGGCATACTTAGAAGGCCTCTATTTCATTAAAGATTATTTTTCCCCTTATAGGGTTATGTTCAATTTAGTTGGGTAAGTTACTATTGGTAGTGTCTATATTTTATGTTTTTGAGTCTTGTATTCCATTCTGCTACTTTAGAGTTGTAACTGCTAAATTTTGTGCAATTCTTTTTTTTTGAGGGGGGAAGGCAAGGCAATTGGGGTTAAATGACTTGCCCAAGGTCACACAGTAGTGTGTCAAGTGTCTGAGGTGGTATTTGAACTCAGGTCCTCCTAATTCCAGGGCCAGTGCTCTATTCACTGTGCCACATAGCTGTCCCAATCTTGTTCAATTCTGACTGTGATTCCTCAGTATTTGAAGTCTTCCCTTTCAGACATTTGCATTTTTTTTTTCAACCTAGAAGCTCTGGATTCTGGCTATGATATTCCTGGGAATTTTCATTTTGGGGTTTGTTTCTGAAGGAAATTGGTGTATGTTTTCTGTTTTTACTTTACTTTCTTTTTTAATAGGTCTGGGGCAGTTTTATTTAATGATTTCTTGAAATATAATATCCAGGCTGTTTTTAGGTCTTGGTTTTTAGCTTGTCCACTAATTCTTAAATTTTTTCTCCTTGATCTATTTTCAAAGTTATCTGTTTTTGATAAGAGATACCTTACATTTTCTTTTTCTTTTTTTTCAATTTTTTTCACTTTGGTTTAAGATTTCTTGTTATTTCATAACTTTCATTTAGTCTATTCTAATTTTCAAGGAGTCTATTGCTTGAGTAGAGTTTTCTAATTCTTCTAAGTCTTTCTTCTGTATCTCTCACTTCTTTTCCATTTCTTTCCTCTAATGTTCTCATTTAATTAAATAATTTTAAATGTTTTAAAAACCTCTTACTTAATTTCTTTTTGTTTGTTTGCTTTTTTGTTTTGTTTTGGAGTGGGAAAGGCAAGGCAATTGGAGTTAAGTGACCTGCCCACAGGTCACACAACTAGGAAGTGTGTCAAGTGTCTGAGGCCGGATTTGAACTTAGGTCCTCCTGACTCCAGGGCTGTAGAGGGTGCTGTCAAGGGCCAGCTCTGAGGAGCCCCCCAAAGGGATGTGGATCTAGGCCAGAGTCTCCCTTGAGCTTATTCCCATTCTCCTGGGCTCATTATCTTAGGTAGCTGGCTCACCACCCTCCACGCATCATCCTTCTGTGCTAGGGAGGCTCAGAACATTCTGGTCATCCCTGAAACACTGGCTTCTTGAGTGATATAGATAAAGTAATGACACATGGGATAAGGGAACCAGGAAGTGTCCCATGGGAATGGCCTCCTAAGAGGTTGCAAGTTACGCACCCAATGTAACAAACTACATGAAGTTTCCCATGAGAAAGTACGAGACAAGTGCTTTAGCTATATATTTAGCTTTATATACTATATAACCCCGAACCCTCAGATGCTTAATGGGGATTTGCTTAGCAAGCACACAATAAACATATGAATGCTTTCAAGGTCCCGCCAGGCTCGTGTTGTCATTGCACACTCTCCCACTCGTGCAGCACTTGGTTGGTGCTCACAGCACTTAGTTGGTGCTCGCATCACAGGGCTGGTGCTCTATTCATTGCACCACCTAGCTGTCCTTACTTCATTTCTACAAGGAATTCTAATTGATCTTGTGGCTAAATTATACTTTTCTTTGTGATTTCATATGTATGTGTTTTGGAGTAATTCCATTGTTCTAAGTTTGTGTCTCGGGAGTCCTGGCACTGTAATTACTCTTTATTATGGGGAAATTTTTGTTTTGTTTTGTTTTTGCTTATTCATCTTTCTAGCTTTAATTCATGGATTTGGAGTTTGCATTAGGACCAGGTTCTGATTTGTATTTTCTAGGATCCTGCTCCTTCTTTCTCCAGGTACTGAGGTCTGTGTTCTTCAAGGGTTTTGGAGGTGTCTTAGACTAGGGAACTGCAAACTTCCAGCAGGCCCAAATAGTCTGATCTACTATACAGACTGATCACCGCCTCCCCTGAACTTTCCAATTTCCAGCCCCTGTTTGGGTCTAGGCAACACAATTACAGATTTATTCCTAGGTGGAAAATCCAGTAGATAGTTTCTAGATGTAGCCCCTGTCACCTAGCTAAAAATTCCTAGAGGTTTGGAGTTGCAGAGTTGTAAGAGTATAGCCCTGGTCTGAGCTGGGTTCTGAGTCCCCAGTCCCACTCTGAGGTCTGAGTAAAAGCACTGAAGACCTGCCTTTGTCCCACAAATCCTGCCTTGGTCACTTAAATGTGGACCAAATCAGTGATCTTAGCCTAAAAAAAAAATGACCCACTGAGGCTTCTCCTTTGATTTCCTCATTTCTTACTACTCAGTCTGGCATACTTCATTGATCCTTTTTGGAGTAGGTTTGGAGGGAAGCTGGACTGTACTGCTTCTTACTCCTCCATCTTTGCTCATTCTCCAAAGACAATCCTCCTTGTTGATGTTCCATCACAGAACTCGTGACTTACTTATAGCAGGAGTATTTTTAAAAGTGCCAGAAATCCTGCTTGAAATTGCTGATAGTTCTGTAGCACTGTGCTCCAATTAAGTGCTCCTCATTTAAAGGAACTGTCCAATCTAAGGAAGCTTTGCCTCCCCCTCTCCACACAATCTGGCAACAGGAAAGTTCCCTTTTGCTATGTGTTTTAAGAGGTCCACAGCTGTACCTTTTTGTGGATATATTTTATTTTTATATCTCCTATATTTCTCAGTTGTTTATACATATGGGTCCTTACCCTTTTTATTTTCTCTCTATCTCTGTCTACCTGTCTCTCCCTTTCTATAGATGTGCATGTAGAAACACATACATACATGCATATGTATTTCTCTCCAGAATCGTTGGACCAATTCAAATACTTATGTACAATAGTATATTATTATGCTTGTCCTCCCATATTCTCTCTTATAATTGCCATGTCTTTTTTTTGCCCATCTTTCTATAATCCATAAAACACTTACTATTCCTAGTTTTTATCAACTTTGCCAAGTAGCTGGGTGTAAGGTAAAATCTCAGAGTTATTTTGATTTGCATTTCTCTTATGAATAGTGATTTGAAGTATACTTTCACATAGTTATTAATAGTTCAAAATTCTTTTGAGAACTATTTTTTTCATATTTTGATCATTTATTATTATGGGGAATGACTTTTGGATTTACATATTTCTATTATCTGTGAATGATTATTTATTTTGCCATTATCAGAGATATTTTATGTAAAGATTTTTTCCAGTAACTACTTTCCTTTTTATTTTATTTGCATCGATTGTGTTTGTACAAAAGCCTTTCAAATTAATCTAATTAAAATTACCTATTTTATTTTTCATAATTACTTCTATTCAGGGTGTGCTGGAGCCAGCTCATATCCACTCTCCAGAACCTATTGCTAAGTTTTTTATTGTGAACATTTATACCTCACAAATCAGCAAAATGATATAATTTATGGCTCTATTTATTTATTGCTGATTATCTAAATTTAAGAAAGTGATGGAGAAAAATGTTAATAATGCAGATTAAATTTAAAAGCATGTAGTTGTACACTTTTTTTGGTGGGGGGGAGACAGTTGCCAAACATTTACTAGCATACTCCTGACTATATATCTTGTTTACCTATTAATTCATCCTCCTAGCCATAGTTGTGAAAGGTGCCTAATCTAGTTGTCCTCTATTTCTTTTTAATAATATAACAGTTACCATAGTAGGCAATCTATCCATTTTAAATGTGTTGTGGTATATGGTTATCACAATGTTGTGGGATAATGTTTTGGTCTAATTTCTTACTAATTTGCAGTTTCTGAGTAAGTCGTGTCAAGGAATAATAACTTGCATTTCAGGTTTGTAAAAGTGCTCCACAAAGATGATCTCATTTTAATCTCACAACAACCTTGAAGATGAGTGCTTATATTATCCTCATGTTACAGATGAGGAAACTGAGACAAACAGGGTTAAAGTGACTTGCCCAGGGTCATACAGCAAGTAAGTGTCTGAAACTGGATTTGAACTTAGGTCTTCTTGACTAGAGTTCCAATGCTCCATCTACTGCACCTCCTAGCTACTGAGAGTTCTTTCCTAGGTAATTTAGGTTTGGGAATTCACCCATCACCAGGTGGGTGAATTCAGTTATTTCTGATTCTTTTTTCTTGAGCCTCTTCCATTGATGTATTTTTCTACTTATTAACTAGTACTACTAGTATAATTACAATGTTTGGAACATGGTGTTTGATAAATGCTTGTTGACTTGATAAAAATTCAAATCCCATTTCTGACATTTACTAGCTTGTACCTCTGGGCTAATCACTTAACTTCTCTCCAACCTCTGCTTCCCCATCTGAAAAATGGGGATGAAAATAGTATCTGGCTCACAGGGTTGTTGTGAGACTCAAAAGAGGTAATGCATGTAATATGTAATATACCACACAGAGTCTTACATATAAAGATCAGCTCCTGAGACCATCAACAAATCACTTACACTCCCTAGGATTTGATTTTCTTATCTTTAAAATGAGGAAATTGGATTTCTTAGGTTCCTTCCCAATAGGTAAAGATGACCTATAGACTATTCTTGATGCGGATCTGAAGCTTAAGTGAAATTGGGGCTAGTGATAAAAATTGCAATAATAATAGCTCACATTTATATTGTGCTTTGAGATTTGATAATCATTTTCCAGAGGTGATAGTTGAAGCCATGGAAATATGTGAGATTACCAAGGGAAAAAACATAGATAGTGAAGAGAGGCTGGGGAAACATCTGCCTTAAGAGATTTTAAAAAGGATGAGGAACCAGCCCAATAAAGAGAAAGGCAATTAGGAAAATATAGGCAGAGAATCAGGAGAATGTAGCCTGAAGTACCCAGAAGGAGGCAGAGATCAGTAATGTTAAGGACTCAGAGTGATGAAAGAAAATCAAGACTGAAAAAAGGCCATTGGATTTGAAGTTAAGAGGTCATTGAGACCTTTGAGCAAACGGTATTGTAGAGTGTTGGAGACTGAAACCAACCTGTAAAGTTCTGAGGAGTATGAATGGGGAGGAAATGAGAGTGTCAAATACAGATAACTTTTTCAAAGAATATTTTGGCAATGACCAAGATAAAACTAACCAGACTAGGTAAAAAAATTTTCAGTTTAAAAGAATAAAATATCACACCTCCCAAAGTAGTCTTTTTCAATATTTTGAAACATTTAGGAAATACTTTTTTTTTTAACTAGCCATAATCCATTTCCTTAGCAGAGTTGAGGGATATCTTGTGACTCCATCTATGACAGAACTCCTCATATACTCCAAAAGTATTACACTTAGAGCAATTTTTTCATCATATTTAAGATCTACTCACACTTAAGATCCCAAATTCATCATTTCTGCTGTCAGAAAATGACAGCCATTATTGTTAAAACATTCTGAGCCAGGGAGTAAGCAAACTGAATTTGTCTAAAATGAAGGACATATATTATAATGAATGAAAGAGACTTTCAAGTCTGTGAAATAAAAGAGCATTTACAAATGGACATCCCATTTGTCTTCTTTGAAAAGTCTTTTGTGAAGAATACAGTTCAGAAGTCTATTTACTCTGTAAAGACACAGAGCATATTTAAATCTTTTTAATATACAACAAATGGATTCTAAAAATAATTCATGTATCTGTAATTTTCAAATAGTATTTTAAGATAAATAATTTCCCTCACATTCATAAGAAAAAAGCAAAACAAAACAGAAGACCTGGCACATAAACCCTACAAAATATTCACTTACGTAAAATCAACATGAAAACTCAAATATAACAGAACCAGATTTGCTATTGTTATTAAGTATACAATGTTAAATGTAAATGCCAAACATACAATAATTGTTATCATATTAAATTTTGAATAATTAAATTTAAAATAATAAAAAGCACATATTTAAAGTAATCAGGATCTTTCAGTTACATCATTCTGCCTACTTGATGAAACTACACTAACCAAGGACTATTTTCCTTGATGAAAAGTAAGACTGACTGAATATATTAAAATGTTAATGATAAATAAAAATTTGTTCCCAACCTCTTTCTCCCTACTCTACCGTTATGTGAAATAGGCGAACATCACAGTGGAGGAAGCTTCTCAAGTGTGGACTTTTACATGTTAACTGTATGGCAAAGACTTTCCACTGTACATTTGAGACGTTGTTTTCCAGCCTTTTTTTTTTTTTTTTGCAAGTTGCTGGTTTCAGCTGCAAAGATTTTAAAGGCTGCTTTGTTGGCAGCATAGGACACATCCGTGACCTTATTAAAGTGGAAGTGAAAGCCCCCCCTTTTTTTGCAACAGTAAATCTACTAATTTTACAGTCAGTTGAACAGCAATAGATTAATTTGTTTAAAGTCTGCATTCACAAAGAAAACCTGAACTTCAGTGGTTTGAATGCCTGAAACTGCAGTACGATATTTGAAGGGTAGAAACTATTACAACTTGCCCTAGAATGATCCAGCCAGTTCACTGTCACCTGCTCTCAGCACAGGTGCTGACCCCTCAGTCTATTCTGTGCCTCCTGACAGAGTAGCAGTGAGGCTGGGCCTTTGTGTGTGACAGAGAACGCTTTTCCAATGACTGGGCCAGGCTTCTCCAGCAACCACAGGAAGCAGAATAAAGAAAAGGTTAAGGGCCACCACAAGGGTCAGAATGGGTTAAATTTAGTTAACATCAGAGGTTATAGCTTTTAACAAGAGCTTGAAGAAAACTTATTCGAAGATGCAATTTGTTTCTTCTTTGTCAACCATTATTTTTTTTGTACTCTATTGATAGTGACAGCTTAACAAAGTTTTTATATTCTGGGGGTTTTCATCCTTTGGAGAATAAAGAACTGTGTTCCTAAAAAGAAATGCAGGTGGAGGACTTTATAAAGCTTCCATGATTTTCAAATTGAGGGTTTAAAATAGGCTCCCTGCCTGGCCAAGTCAAAAATAATCTGTAAGAAATGTTAAAAAAAATACACATTAGCGATGTGTAGTAGCTCTTTATAAATGTTTCCAGTAGCCCAGACTTTTAGAAATAGTATAACAACAGAAGGGTCTTTGTGTTTTATTGCATATTACCATAGTCCAATGTTTTCAGTCACTGTTAAAAATTGCCAGGGGGAATCCTCTTGAGTTTTTAAAGGTATGTGCCCTTTAAACATAAAGGGTAATAATCCCCAAAGCTAGTTTTCCATCTCATCTCCATTTTAACAAAGGATGCTCACAAAGGATTGACTATCACCCCTGAATGCCCATATTGTTTTTACTGCTCTATATTTGATGCTCAAGGATTGAACTATTTTAGAAAATATACCCTTCAACAGAGAGGCAGGAAAAATTCCCAAACTCTGCAGGTAGGCATTTAATATGCATCTCTAGTGTGTTCCAAGAAATCAGTTTTGTGATATTCTGTATTTATTTCCATTGAATATTCCATAAGAGTTATATACCATTTTAGATACATATTTAAATACTTAATGGATCTATAATCTCATCTGTCACTTTCAATGATGCCTCTTAATTCTTCAGTGATGATGATCACTTTCTTTCTATCCTGCACATAGTTTATATAGAGTGCAGAATAGTATAGAATTATGTCTCCCTCATTAGATTATGAGGTCCCTGAAGACTGGGAGTATCTTTTGCCTTTTTTGTATCTCTAGCACTTAGCACAATGCCTGGCACATAGTAAACACTTAATAAATGCGTATTGATTGACATTAATTGACTGGTGAAGATTGGACCCAATTTTAGCCACATGGCTATAGAAAATGAAAGACCTGAGTCATTCTGGAATGCAGAGCTCCTGAAGGATCATTTTCTAACAGCCAGCTGTAGTTACACACCACAGCTGTTCAGTCATTTCTGTCAGGTCTGACTCTCTGTCACCCCATTTGGGGTTTTCTTGGCAAAGATACTGGAGTGGTTTGTCATTTCCTTTCCAGCTCATTTTACAGATGAGTAACTGAGGCAAGCCAGATTAAGTGACTTGCCCAGGGTAACATAGTTAGTTTTTGAGGCCAGATTTTAACTTAGGAATATGAATCTTCCTTACTCAAGGCCCAGCACTCTGTCCACTGTACCACCTAACTGCCACTACATATCACAGTACTATATAATAAATAACCTTTGGCAATGGGTTAGTTCAAGTATAATATGATGGGAATGACAGTTTTCACAGAGTAAATTCCCAGATAACTAAAACTAACCTCTTTTACATGCTTAATCCATTCAGGAAAGGGTTTGTTCCAGTGGATTATCAAAAAGTTCTTTGCCTTCTTGATAGAGTCATGGCCATCATTAGCTATTTATCCTATGGGCAGCTATGGGTAGCATGGTGGATATAGTGTCAGGCCTGGAGTCCAGAAGATTCAACTTCCTGAGTTCAAATCCAGCCTTACTAGCTGTGTGACCCTGGGCAAGTCACTTAACCCTGTTTACCTCAGTTTCCTCATCTGTAAAATGAGTTGGAGAAAGAAATGGTAAACCATTCCAGGATCTTTGCCAAGGAAAACCCCAAATGGGATCACAAAAAAATCAGACACAACTGAGCAACACCTTATCCTATGCTATAGAATACTGGTGTCTTCTTGGGCACATTTAAGGTAGAGGTTCCTATATGCCTACTCACTGAATAATCTCAGTTAAGCTTTTTGAGCTTGTCTGTCTACTTTTTAGTTTATCATCTCACAAATCCCCTCTATTTTTTCTGTTGGGGGGGGGGGTTAAGGGAAGATCTAGACCCTTTAATTCATGTAGGGAGCACCTTTAACTTTTATTCTGAAAGAACAGATTGAGTGATTGAGAAATTAAAGTGGTTTGTCCAGGGACATACAACTAGTATGTGTCAGATGTAGGACTTGAGACCAGGTCTTTTTTTTAAATGTGTATTTGTTCTAATATTGCATTTGTATTTAGTGTTTTATTTTTCTCCAGTTACATGTAAAAACAATTTTTAACATTTGTTTTTAAAACTTTGAGTTGCAGATTCTCTCCCTTCTCACCTCCTCTCATTGGGAAGGGAGGCAATTTGATATAGGTTATGTGTGTGTAGTTATGCAAAATATACCCATAATATGTTATGTTGTGAAAGAAACCATAGATAAAAAATACTCAAGAAAAATAAAGCAAGTTAAAAAAAAGAGTATGCCTTGATCTGTATTCACACCCCATCAGTTCTTTCTCTGGGCATTTTTCACCATATGTTCTTCAGAATTATTTTGTTTGGATCTCTGTATTGCTGAGAATAGCTAAGTCGTTCACAGCTGATCATCTTATAGTACTGCTGTGACTTTGTACACAGTACATTCTACTTTGCATCAGTCTATGCGAGTCTTTACAGATTATTTTATTATATAATAGTATTTCAATCATAATCACACACCACAATTTGTTCAGCCATTCCCCAATTGATGGGCACACCCTCAGTTTCTAATTCTTTACCCCGAGAAAGGAGCTGTGAAACATATTTTTATACATGTATGGCTTCTTCCTTTTTGGTTTTCTTTTTTTTAAGTCTCTTTTGGGATACAGACTTAGTAGTGGTATTGCTAGGTCAAAGGGTATGGCATAATTTTATAGCCCTGTGGGCATGGTTCCAAATTTCTCTACAATGGTCGAATCAATTCACAACTCCACCAACAATGCATTCATGAGACCGGGTCTTCTTAACTCCAGGTTCTTAATTTGTCCTACCATGTCACGCTTCCTCAGCCCTCTGAAACACAGCTCCTGTTTTGCTACATCCAAGAAATCAGATAAAGCTTATTTTAGTGTTATTTGATATGAGTCAACAGGCTACATGAGCGCGTTAGAGAGCTTTCTTATAAATCAAATGTGTGACTTCGTGAGAAATCATTTGGGGCTCAAAAGTCTTTTTTTCTAGGGTGGCTAGGTGGCGCAGTCAATAGAATACCAGCCTTGGAGTCAGAAGGACCCAAGTTTGAATCCAGCCTTGGACACTACCCCAAAAAACTAGCTGTGTGACCTTGGGCAAGTCACTTAACCCCAACTGCCCTCCAAAAATAAAAAATAAAATAAAAAAAAAAGTCTTTTTTTCCCCCTTCATACTTCCTGGTTCTCAGTAAGTCAGATCCTCTGATTTTGGAACTAGTACACTTTAGACTACACTATATTTTCATCATCATTATTTCCATTAAAGAGCATCTTTTAAGTTGCAAGAATAATAATAATAATAATTAATAATTAATAATACAGTGCTATATAATACACAGTCAACTGAGAGCCAGAAAGATCTGGGTTTAAGATCTGACCTATGTTGGTTCCGTGACCATAGACAAACCAATTAACTCTCATGCCTCAGGAAGTTTTCTAAGACTATAGAGTCTCAGAATAAGTAGAGATTTCTGTAGGTGAAGGAAGTTTCTTCACCAGGAGTTTCCTAAACCAAGGAAATCACAAGTATAGGTAACAATAACAACTCACATTTATATAATGCTTTAAAGTTTACAAAGTACTTCCTTAATGCAGTCCTTTAAGGTAGAAAATACAAGTATTATTCTTTCTAATTTATAAATTAAGAACCTGGAACTTGATGGGGTTAAGGGATTTGTCCAAGGTCATTTAGCTAGAACATGTTGAAATTGGCACTTGAACCCAGGCCCTCTGATTCTAAGCCCTGGCCTCTCTATACTTACATGATTCCTTCTTAGGAAAATGTAAATAAGGATTAATAAAGAAATGGATAGTTATTGTTTCAATTAAAGCCTCACCAAATATTCAGGCAACACAATGAATTATTAGACATTATAGTGACCTGGTACTTGGGATTTGCCAAGCCTTGGTGTATTTTACTCAGTGTTGGTTTTGGTTCAGGCAAGACTGTACAAAATACCAAATAATTTTATTTAATGCACATATATAACATATATCGAATTGCTTACCTTCCCAGTGAGGGGTGGGGATAGGGTGGGGAAGGAGGAAGGGAGAGAATTTGGAACTCAAAGTTTTAAAAACAATTGCTAAAAATTGTTTTTACATGTAACTAGGGAAAAATAAAACACTAATGCAGGGCAAAATCCAAATCAGCCAAATATTTGGTATGGTGTGAATGACTGGTTTTGTGACTAACTTGGTCAGATATTTTGGCAAAAGCGCTAATAACCTAAGAAATACAACATAAAGAAACCACATAGACAAAGAAAAAGAAAGATGTGCCAATAAAAAGAACTTTACAAACTCTATGAAGTGTCTAACAGAAACAGCTGGGCCCATTAAAGATATATATTTTATTATATATTTATATAATTATATCATATAACTCAATACATCATTATACATATGTATTTATATAAATATCACATATTTATATATAAACATATTATAAATAAGCATAGTTATATATTTTATATTCACATTATATGGAAGATACAGTGTTTATTGTTCGTGTAGTTCTAGCACAGCCTAATAGTACTTTCAATAATGATCTGTTGATTTGATTTGATTGTGTGTTGGATGTGAGGGAAAAACCACCTTCTTTCTTCCATTGATTCATAGAGGGTTTTTTTAAAGCCTAAAGTAGGTGATATTTTAAGATAACTTCCAAAGAGGAGAGAGTATTTTGGACAAAGGGAACAGAATATATGAATTTCATCCATTAAATATTTGTTAAACGCCTACTACATGCCAGGCACTGTAAAAAAAAAAAAAAAAACAAAACCTGAAGTTACAAAGATATATGTAATGGTGGATGTACAGTACTTGCTCCGTTGACACTACCTCAGGGCATAGAGGAGGCCAGGGAGTTTGCTTCTGGGAAAATCATGTAGATGTAAAAGAGAAATGCCTTGGAGAGATTGTGGAGCAGGTGTAGACATTCCATAACTGGTTCCAGTCAGCTAAGCAAGTGCTGGAGAAAAAGCTGTTTGGCTGACTGTGGAGACAGTTACAAAAGCCTCTCAGTTCGAGTCACTTCCTTTTCTGTCCTCATTTGCTCTTGGAGCATCTTGCAGGCTCTTTCACTCCTAGAATGTGATGCGAGGCCAATGCCACAACTAGCAGGCCTTTTTTAATGCTCCTGCAACCAATCAGAGCCTCTTCTACACTATAAGATTAGCTGACTAGAACCAGTTACAAAACGTCTACACATGTTTCAGTCTTTCCAAGGCATATCATCACATTTCTCCAGGAAGCAAACTATAGCAGTTTGCTGAGCAAACTGATAGGATCAGTGCATGGACCAGACCCTTACACAAGAGCAAAGTAGTTACTGCCCTCAAGGAGCTTACATTCTATAGGAAGGATGCAATAGGTCTTCAGGTGAAATAGATACAAATTAATTTCCAGGAGGAGGGCACTAGAAGTAGGGTAGAGTAAAGTAGGGATCAGGATAGGTTTCCTGTAGGAGGTAGCACTTGTGAAGAGGGAGTACATTTCAGGCATGGGAATAGCCTATTTAAAAGCAAAGAAGCTTTTGCAACAATCTCTCTTAACACATAATAATCCCCTTCATTTATTCTGTGTACTAGCCAAACTAAACTATTCATCACGGTTTTTAACCTCTCCTCTCCTGTCTCTGCAACATGGTTCACATTGGCTCCATGCCTAGGAAGGAGGGGAAGAGAAAGGAATCAGTATATAGTAAGCACCTATTATGGGCTGGGCACCAGGTTTAACATATTAGAAATATTTTTACACTTGCTCCTCACAACAACCCTATGAAGTAGATGATGTTGTTATTAATCCCCATTTATACAGGTGTGGAAACTGAGGCAGGCAGTGGTAAGTGACTTGACCAGAGTGACATTACTTGTTAAGTAAGGCAGGATTTTAACTCAGGTCTTCCAGATTCCAGCTCATCCTATCCCCTCACCTTTTCCTCACAATTGATTCTATTCTAGCCTGCTTGGTCTATCCCAATATAGGAAATGCTGAACAGAAAGAACTCTTTCCCTCCTTTGGTACTTCCAGCTCTTATATGCTCAAAAATCCCAGAGCATGAATCCTGGAGCAGAGGTAATAGATAATTCTTTACTTCCCCAGAATTTGCTGCCCAGAAGGCCCTATGATATGAAGAACACTGGCGAAACATTACTAATAAACATCAGAAATGGTCGGTCCACTTTCTCTGAATAAAGGGGAAGGTTTGTGGCTATGCTGCTGCAAATTGATCTGACACCATAAGTGACCCTCTTGAGACACAGACTAAATGACTAATAGTATCATCTGTATCTAGGTCTCCTTAGGTCTTAGTTGTCTTTAGAATATCCTTCAACATATCTTACTAGGATTCATAAGTATCTAACAGCTTGGCTTGTTTCTTTCCTTTCCCAATGTGGCTACTTATTTACAAGAAAAAATTACTTTTAGATAAGCTTTTGGTGGTAAATGTAGAAAGTTATAAGGATAGGAGATATTGATTGCTTACCTTTTCCAATGATCTCTACAGACCCAGAAAAAGACCAGTTCACTACCTCCATTTGTTAAATGGAGATTTGTTCCTTCTTTCAAGAGCTTAACTCATACTACCTTTTCTATGAAGCTCTTCCTAGGTTCCCTCTACCATCCAGGTAAGAATTATCTTGCCCTCTTTAAATTTCTTGGGGCACTTTGTTTGACCTTTCCTTTGCGATTATCTCACACTCCCTTATATCATAAGTTTTTGTGTACTTTTTCTCTTTCTTTCCTTTCATTATATTTTAAACTTTAGTGTATTTGTTGTATCTTTATTTATCTACTCTACCTGGCACAGTGCCCAAAACATTGAAATGCACTTGACAGAGCTTGTTGAATTGACACTGAATGAAATTGTAGCCTGAGAACAGAAGATGAGCCTTTTAAAAGTATGAAAACATAGTCCGGATGGAAAGGGTGATGGCTATTTACAGGAAAGGACTAACAAATTTATAGTTCTGAAGTTGGAGGAGAATTTTAGCAGTAGTGGGTAGAGGAGGTCACACCAGCTCAAGTATCCCCAATTGCAAACCAATCCCTTAGACTAACCAATCCCTTCTTCCATCAGTCACCTCATTCCTTGGTTGTTAAAATTAGAAAAAAAAATAACATTTCTAATTCTTTTTCCTTTATGTTCTGTTATCCTAATTCCTTTGGGGTTTAGTGATTGTTGCTTTTTGGAGGAGGTGAAGGCTGGGCAGTTGGGGTTAAGTGACTTGCCCAAGGTCACATGGCTAGAGTTATGTGTCTGAGGTCGGATTTGAACTTAGGTCTGCCTGACTCCAGGGAGGTTGCTCTATTCACTGTGCCACCTAGCCACCCCCACAGTAATTCTCTTAATTATATCCAACATACTTCAACCCTTCATAGGCTTCTTCAATGGACTAAAATTCTTAGTTATAAGTAGTTAATGCAAATTGTATTGTATATAGACCATATTTATTATTTCTTCAAGGACATGTTTTAATTCTAAAGGAGGGCTTTCATAACAAATATAAAATGAAGGCTTTATTAAAAGCATTAAGAGATATGACCAAAAAGATGGTGGAAAAGTGAATCTGAATGGATTTTAAAGTGGCAGAATCCATTGGGAGATAGAGCGTGACATATTTTCAGTCCAGGAAGGTGCACATGTAAGACTGGGCAGGAGACGCTTAGAGCAGAGCCAAAGCAAGACCAGGTGAGCTGATTCAGTCACCGCAGGGGCAATTTTCAGACCTCGGTTGCTCACAGCTAGGTTGAGCTAATATAATAAAAATGACAATTTTACCTAGATTAATTTACCTATTTAGTGCTGTACCAATAAATCTACTTGAAAATTACTTTATAGAGCTAGAAAAAGTAGTAATAAAATTCATCTGGAAGAACAAAAGGTCCAGAATATCAAGGGAACTAATGAAAAGAAATGCTAGGGAAGGTGGCCTAGCTGTACCAGATTTTAAACTGTATTATAAAGCAGCAGTCATCAAAACTACTTGGTACTGGCTGAGGAATAGAGTGGTGGATCATTGTAATAGATTAGGTACACAAGACAAGGCAGTCAATGCAATAGTAATCTACTGTTTGACAAACCCAAAGACCATACCTTCTGGGATAAGAATTCACTATTTGACAAAAACTGCTGGGAAAACTAGAAAATAGTATGTCAGAAACTGGGTATAGACCAATATCTTCCACCATGTACCAAAATAAAATCAAAATGGGTGCATGATCCACGTATGAAGGCTGGAATAAGCAAGGACTAGTTTACCTGTCAGATTTATGGAGAAAGGAGGAATTTATGACCAAAGAAGAGATAGAGAACATTATAAAATGCAAAATGGATAATTTTGATTACATTAAATTCAAAAGCTTTTGTACAAAGTTAATGTAACCAAGATTAGGAGGGAAGTGGAAAATTGGGAAGGAATTTTTACAACCAGTGTCTCTTATAAAGGCCTCATTTCTAAAATATAGAGAGTTGAATCAAATTCATAAGAATACAAGTCATTCCCCAATTGATAAATGGTCAAAGGATATGAAAAGGCAATTTTCAGAAGAAGAAATTAAAGATATCTATAAGCATATGAAAAAATGCTCTAAATCACTATTGATTAGAGAAATGCAAATCAAAACAACTCTGAAGTACCACATCTCATCAGTCATGTTGGCTAAGATGACAAAACAGGAAAATGATAAATGCTGGAGAGGATGTGGAAAAATTGGAACACTAATGCATTGTTGGTGGAGTTGTGAACTGATCCAACCACAATGGAGAGCAATTTGCAACTATGCCCAAAGGTCTATAAAAAAAGTGCATACCCTTTCACCCAGCAATACCACTTCTAGGGCTATATTCTAAAGAAATCATACAAGTGGAAGGAAGACCTGTTTGCATAAAAATATTTATAGCAGCTCTTTTTGTGGTGGCAAAGAATTGGAAATCAAGGCGATGCCCATCAACTGGGGGATGGCTAAACAAATTGTGGTATATGAATGTAATGGAATATTATTGTGGATGGATGTAATGGAATAAGAAATGAGGAGCAGATGGACTTCATAATAACCTGGAGAGATTTATATAAACTGATGCTGAGTGAAAAGAGCAGAACCAGGTGAACTTTGTACACAGGTACAGGCGCATCATATGTGTGGTGACTAACTTTGATAGACTGGACTCCTCTCAGCAATACAAGGTTATGAGACAACTCCAAAAGACTCTTTTTTTTTTCTTTTTGGAGGGCAGTTGGGGTTAAGTGACTTGCCCAAGGTCACAGGCTAGCTTTTGTGTTAAGTGTCTGAGGCCAGATTTGAACTCAGGTCCTCCTGACTTCAGGGCCAGTGCTCTATTCACTGCACCACCTAGCCACCCCTCCAAAAGACTCTTGATGGAAAGGATATCCACAACCAGAGAAAAGAACTACTGAACGCAGATTGAAGCAAACTACTTGCTCTGTCTTTTGTGTTTAGTTTTGTTTCATTCCTTCTTTCTCATTTTGCACTCTGTTGGTTATAATTCTTCTTTACAATCTGACTAATGCTTAATGTGAAGGTATTTGTAGAACTTTTATCGGATTGCATGCCCGCAGGGGTCAGGGGGAGGAGGTAAGGGGGAAGAAAATTTGGAACTCAGGGGATTGTGAAACTGAATGTTGTAAACTAAAAGTAGATAAACAAATTTAATAAAATAAAATTGAAGGGGAAATTAAAAAAAAATTAAGAACTTTAAAGTGAAACTTACATGTTGTCCAGGGATAAATATACAATTTCAAATATTAGAGTAATGATTTTTTTAAATGAAAGAATAAAAGTCTCCTAGGATGACTTTATTAATTTGTTAGGAATCTTCATTATATGAGTTGTTTCTTCATTATGTATTGCAAGTATTGAATATATTTTACCTGTTGTTTGTTTATTGAGATTTTACTTTGACTAAATAGGACAAACATTTGTTTTCTAGAACTGTATTTATTGTAACAACAGCAACAACAAAAGCCCCAACAATTTGTTCTCATCTAATCTTGTATGGCCTGGGAAAGAGACAGCCTTTCCCCTATTTTCCTAGTTGGAAGGATGCTATGGAATGAAATGTTTTTAGACCCAATATTCTTCTGTGATAAATAGTCATATGCCTATGGTAGGGGAGAAAATACAAGGAAAAAATGTATAACTCAATTTTTCACAGAATCTAAAAGGACTATAATTTTGAGGTGTTAATCTTGATGACTATTAATGAAAGAGTGTTTTGAACAAAATAAAAACTCACACTTTGCTGAATTCTGTAGTGAATAGATAGTATATTACTCCAGCAGCAGTAAAAAGGTCTGCCTACATGGAAAATAAAAACTACTATTTAATAAGAGTGCAGATTTATTGTTGCTTAAATAATAGTTATGTTAAGTGTCTCAAGTGTCAGAGAGGCACTGCCAATTTGCTAGATTTTTTTTCAATTTAGTGAACAAGATCTTTGCTTGTGTTCCTATCCTAAATACACGTTTTCTTTCTATAATAAAAAGAGTTATGAGCAGAGCCTTATATTTGCATCTGGAGAAAAATAAAACACAAGGTGTGGATGGGAAGCCAGAGAATATATTGACTGACCTGGGCTAAGTAGAAATTCTCCCCTTCTGCAACTCTCTCCTCACACATAGAACAGGGGCAAATTGCATCACATGAATTTGTGGGGATTCTTTTGCCATAACTTTGCAGCAGACACTGTGCTAAGTTCTAGAGAGAGAGAAAACCAAAAAACCAAAATGTGTATGAGCCATTGATGTTAGTGGCAAGAGGGTGTCTGCCCAGTCTAAGTCAGTCCTGGTTCCCAACACTACAGTTTTGTAGTCTTTTGTCAACCTATTGAATAATCCTGGGTCTTACTCAGCTTTAGTGCAAAGAGATGGGGATGGGTATTTTGGGTCACACAAATGTGGATGTGGAAAAATTAGGGATAAATAGAGGTAGGTTGAAAGATATGGGACCTCCATACCTCAAGATCCTGTGATTTCACCAACCCTCACATATCATGAGGCTAAAACCACGGGAACCATAAGGATGAGGATTTATGAAGTTCACCTGGCACTGTTGAAGAGACTGTAAGGAGAGGAAAAGGGCTAAACTCAACAAATGTACTGTTTTGATGCTGCTAAAGCATTGAGATTTGGGTTGCCATGACACAGTTGCCTGTTGGTTTATGGTATGAAGTTTCTTCTTATGCTATGACCTTGAGAACATCAGCCTTCTCCAGTCTCTTGTTCCTGCTTCTTACAGGAGCACATATACAAACCACTTTGTTTGGGGCTATGGTTCTCAATTTTTCACTATGTTAGTGAAAACTTTGCAGCAAGGGTTCCGAACATTTAAGTTAGCAAAGCTCCAGGAGACTAAGGCATGTTCCATTTCCCTTCAATAAGGGCAGCCATTTTGTTGAATTCTTAGCAAAGGTGAGGTCTAACATGTTTTGAGACTGGTGTTTATTTGTAAAAGTCAAGTTTTATTTACTTCACTAATACTAAGCATACTAGCATGCTGAGTAAGTTTTGTTAAAAAAAATATTTATTAATGTTCTTTATGTGAAGTAATATAACATCCACAATTTCATGGCACCTCCTTTGAGATTCACTGGTTTAGCTTTCCTAAGGTAGTGAGGCAATACAGGTGGGCAGAGTAAATAGAATCTGGTTCTTTAATGCTTTCCTCACTGTCTGAATGAATTTCTCAACTCTCTTCTTAAGCCCAGGATCCTTTCACCCGGCTCCTCCTGGAATGTCTGTAAATTGTATCTCCCATGCTAAATTTAAGACTGGGTTCCCTAAGAAATCTATCTCTTGTTAGTATTAAATCTGCTTCAATTCAAATATTTTTTTTCTTCTTTTAAAAACTGTTCTTGTTTTTAGACGTAAGATAAGCTCTAGATATACAGACAAAACACCATACCCTTCTTTGTCTTTATCATTCTCATTTCCCAACTCAATTAATTTTATCTTGGTGGAAAGAGAGAGAGATACCATCTCTATTGTTAGGTGGCACAGCAGTTGAAGTGCTGGGCTCAGTCAGAAAGACCGGAGTTCAAATCCAACCTCAGAAACTTGCTAGCTATCTGACCTTGGGCAAGTCACTCAACCTCTGTTTGCCTATGGAACACTGCCATGTTGTAACAATGGAACTTGTGTAGCTCTATGAAGCTGAGCTATGCTGTACAGGGTTATCCAAGACAGACAGGTCATAGTGGAGAGTTCCAACAAAATGGTAATCCACTGGAGAAGGAAATGGCAAACCACTCTAGGATCTTCGTCAAGAAACCCCCCATATGGTCCACAGGGTCATGAAGAGTCAGGCACAACTCAACAACAACAACTTGTATTCTAAGTATATAGATAGATATAGATATAGATATATAGATATAGATATAGATATGTACCTGTTTCATGTCAATAACATATCAGAATAGAGGCATAAAGAGAATTATATGCCAGATATCATAGAGCGACGGAGATTCTTGTCCAAAATTCATTTTTACTTACTAGGGCCTAGTAGAAGCAGGAGTGGATTATATAGCAAAGAACATCAGAGTCAAGTATAGAATAGTAGTCGTGGCTTTAATTTGTAGATATCTTAACTGATAAATCTAAATGACAGAATCATAAAATTTTTACAGCTTATTGTGAGTGTCTAGTTTATCTGAGATGAGATGAATTAGCAAAATAAAGCAAATGCTTATGGTTCTTGTTTGAGGTACAATAGTGTTGGTGTTTCCTCATCTACAAATTGGGAATGATTACTGTAATTATAGCTATTATGTAAGGTTATTATAAAGATCAATTTAACTAATTAAAGGGGAATCCTGTCAATATCACTCTTCTCTGACATATGTTTTTCATGTTCTATCACTTGGTGTTATGAAACACTCTTCGTCCACCTCACAGAAGTTTAACTTGCTGAATTTCTCCAAGGAGTTAAGATTAATCTTCAGGTAACTTTATTTTCTATTCTTTCCATGGGACACTGTGAATGAGTGAGCCTTATCATGCAGGTTAACATTCTGGAAAAAGTCCCACTATCAAGAATGTGGCAGTGTCCATATAGGAGTGAATTTGACCTGGACAATATAACAAAAAAACTGCTGTGGTTTCTCTCCTTTTCTTGAAGGGGTGGGAGACTTTGGGCATAAAACAATGCACACCCCTATTATATGTGATCGTTAAATCACTTGATTTTGCTTATCTATTTTTCTTTGGTACAAGCCTCACTGGGCTGTGATAGAAAAACAAAAGGTATCATTAAATGATCATTGAAAGATAAAATAAACAAAAAAAATTTAAAATGATTGGGCTTGGTAAAATCATCACCTAATGATTTTTACCTCAATTTCTATTATCTGAAGATTGCTAACAATGACAAGAAATTTGTGAGTCCTCCCATCATGATGAATATTAGCAACATTTGTTCTTGGATCAGGTGTATGCTCCTGTCATTCTTGAGAACAGCATAGGTAAAGAAAAAGCTACACTAAAGATAAGCAGAGAGATCTGCCAAACCAGATAGAGGAGTATCAGGAATTTGTTAACTAGGAAAAAACTGAAAGGGGAAAAAATGGTATTGTCGAGGTCCCATGAGCAAAGTAAAAATTAAATATGTGAAATAAAAATCATCTGGAAGAATAACTGAAACAAAAACAACCCTACCAGAATAGTTTGCACAATTCCTAACACATCCTCACTCAGACCAGTTGGATCTAACATACTCTGGGTCAGTGGTTCTCAACCTTCCTAATGCCGCAACTCTTTAATATTCGTATGTGGTCATATCTGCGTGTGGGCAGATCCTCCTGGAAACAGATAGAGGAGCGGTGTCTTGGTTCCTAAGACCATCGGAAATATGTGTTTTCCAATGGTCTTAGGTGACCCTGTTTGACACCCAAAGGGGTCGTGACCAACAGGTTGAGAACCACTGCTCTAGGTGGTATCATTTGCATTCTCTGTCCTGCATTTGCAAGGCATTTAATTTTCTGCTCCAATGCATCCTTGGAAATAATGCTCTAAGATCACCACGTATCTCTCATGACATACCAATGTATACAAATCAGAGAGTGAAATAACTGACAATACATTTTGGTATTCAGTCAATAAGAACCACACTCCATTTCCATGTCCTTAGCATCTTACATAACTCTACTCTATCATAGTTACCTTCCAAAAGCTAAAAAAAGGTTAAACTTGCTGGCTTTTTAACTTCTCCATAAGAAATTGGATCATAGCTTCTGTAAATGTTCCTTCTTTCCTTTCCTTTCCAGGATAAGATAGGTTCTCAGACTCTCTTAACTTCCACAAAAGAGCATTCATTTCCATCTTTAAGTTTCAAATATATATGACAAAATACATATGGTATCAACAAAATTTTACCAATGAGTTTTGGTAAAGTCTTCTCTTTAGGTATTTGAGCCTACAATATTACTTCAGTTAATAGGCAAGAATACTTTGTTATTTTTTTTAAAAACCCTCAGGGATCAGTTCTCAAGATAACTGAAAGAGAGAAAGATTCCCCCAAAGGGAAAAGATCACAATTTATGTTTTCATTGAAAAAATAATAACAATGTGAAATTTTAAGGTAGCAAAAAGAAATACATATTGGTAGGTACTTTACCACCTCTGTCACATTTTTTTAAGGATGACCTATATACAGCATCAAGGGCATCCTTGATAAAAATATGGGACAGGAAAAAGCAGATTTTTATGGGTGATTTTCTACAGAAAGCCACACCTTTATAGTCCTGTAATTAACAGAGCTGTAGATAATACCAAATCCTCCTAGGCCTATACTTTATTGATTTCAAAGAAACATTTAATTCAATAAAGCAAATTGAAATTTTGAAGGCTTTCCTTTGAGAAGATACATAAAAATCAGAAATTGAAGGGATTCTTACAGAGATAACTGACTGAATAAGCATACACATTTCTCAAGTGTTCCTTGGTCAGGATAGGAAATCTTCTATCAAAGAATCAAGCAAAAGAAGAGTTTTTTTAAACCAATGTTGAGGTTATTCATACAATCTATTTGCAGATCCTATTATTACTGTAAAAGGTGTTGGTCTAACCATCTGCAGTAGAAAAACAAAATGGATGAAAAATGCATATTGCTCAGATTATGAATTTGGAGTCAAAAAGACTTAGATGAGCATCCTGGGCTCTGCCACTTTCAGCATGTATGACCTTGGACATGTCACTAAACCTTTCTGAGTTTCTGTTTCCTCGTCCATAAAATGAAGGGAGTTTGACCTAGATGACTTCTAAGGTACTTACCAGCTCTAAATCTAGAACTTCATAATCTTGGAACATGTAGATGAATATGAAGCTTTTTGCATTAATTCATTGATATATGTATCTTGGACCAGAGCTGAAGACAGAGGATAAGTTGACTCCAAAATTAAGTAGGAAGAAGAAATTAGGTTGGATTGTATGTGGGAAATTGTATAGTGTTTTCAAGAATTCTGAATTGTTTACTGAAACTAAGGTCCATATTTTACGTAGATAATATTCTGATGATGCTATATGGCTGCAAACCATGTAACAGCATGCTCTCAAGAGAGTTAACAACATTACGCACAACTCAAATGACAATAGAAAGACTCACTTGGATGTAATAAGCATGTTACAACTACTTATGTGTGAAAAGTGGCATAAAATATTTTACTGAGGATACATATGACAAGTAAAGGAGGTAAACTGTTAATATATCAAGAATGAGAAATAGCAGATGGGTAACTTCAATCCTGCACAACAAAACCACCAAGGTACTGAAAAAGCAAGACATAAGCCAAAAGTTCTTTAGGTAGATCCTCTATTGAAGATTTATGAGAAACATGGACAAAAACTATATACTATGAGAAGACATGTGGAGTAGTTGTGATCTGTATTGGTGGAGGTAATAGCCCCATCAATGAAATTGCTTATAATTAATAATTAGTTGAATAATATTTGAAGGTCGTATCTCTACATTTCAAAATCAACAGGATGAATTTCAGAAGAAGATCATGAAAAGGCATAAAGTAATTCTCAAAGAAAAAAGAAACAGCCTAAGGCCAGAAAGAAGTATAAATGAATTCTGCAAAAATTTAAAGAGAAATTAATTCTAATATTATATAAAATGTTTGGAACAATAAAGAAATGAGGTGTCCTGTCATATTCCTTTGATGAGTCAAATATAATCCTAATACCTAAACTGAGAAGAGATAAATCAGAGAAAGAAAACTATAGACCAAGGATTCACAACATGGTAGCACACAAACACACACACACACACAATTAATTTGGAAAAAAATTAATTTGGAAAAAAATCTTCACAGCAAAATTCTCTGATAAATATCCAGTATCCAGCTTTCAGAGAAGATATAAACCTTCATTGATAGAGGGAGTTTGATCACCTGAGACTTGTCTATGCCAATGAAATCCTAGATTCAGCCATTTATTCCTATTTCTGTCAAAGATATGTCATAAGAATATTTTATTTCCTTTTAATAGTTTTTATTATTTGAACTTCAAGGCTGCTTCTTTTGTTTAGGAGGTTATTTGACTGACTGACACCTGTCCCATAGGATGTTAAAACTTAGTGAAGATCCTTAGACATTCCTGAGATAAGAAGCCAAAAGATAAATCAGGCTTCCCAAAGTAATTTGACTTGCTTTATTTGTGGAACAATGCCAATAGACTAGGATCCTGTGTTATATTTTGGCATGAAAGTCTCCTCTCTCAACTAGCCCATTGCAAACTCTTAAGAAATCTTGCAAGTCTGACTTTAATATATAACTTTCCTTAGTTTATCTAAAGCCAAAACCAAATCTGTTTCACTTTTGTGACCTAAGAGGATACACAAGATTGCTGAATGATCAAAAATTATTTTTCTGCCTCTCTGACATAATTAAGAACTATATAAGATATTTTTAGAGCCCTAACCAAGTTTCAGAGTTATTTTTCTTGGCTCTGAAACAGTGCTTAAGCATAGTAAGACCTAGGCTTCAACCTCTGGGATTTCTTCATGGTGATAGTGTTATTTGAAAGCAATTGCCTATCAAAAGAACTATATGGGAATATTGTTCTCACATCAGATATATAAAGAATTAACATCAATGAAGAAGAATTAAGAGCCATTACACAGTAGAGGGTCAATGGATATGATTAGGCAGTTCTTAATTGAAGATAAGCAAACTATCAACTGTATGAGCCAATTTATCAATAATACAAGAAATTAAAATGAACACAACCCTAAGATTCCACCTCATCTCAGTATGGTCAGTGAATGAATTTGTTTCATTTTCCTTGACTACACAATTTTATTAACCAGGAATATTTCTACCTGGTTTGGGGGTGGAGGTGGAAGAGCACATGGATAACATAGGAAAAAGAACATCAGTTAAGTATTTTAAAATTCATGGAGAGAAAGGAGAGGAACTGCAGAAAGGGACACATAGAACAATTGTTACTACCTTGTCAGGTATACATACTTACACACACATACAGTGTACATATGCACATATGTTTATATTTTATAAAATATATAAAATGTACTTTACATATAATAACATATTTTATTGAAATATAATTCTACATATTAAAATAATTTTACATGGCAGAAATTTGTGGTTGAGTTAATAATAAAAGAGAATTTTAAAATAAAAAATTATTGAACTGTTAAATGATGAATAAAATTACATCAGCTACAAATGTCACCTCAGTTCTGCTTTTCTATCATGTTAATAAGTATAGTTTACCTAAGTTTTACTATACTGCTTAGGAAAGTATTAGTATTCTACAAATGTTAAAGAGGAACAATCTAAATGGACAAGCTCTTCTCTTTAAATACTCCAAAAGGAGCCAAATTAAATAATGTAAATAGTATTGAAACTCAACACTAGTGAGGTATTAGAAATATGACTTGATAGTGATTCATATGGTAAGGAGGATTGTTCAAGGGAGTCTCTATTTAATTTAAGTGAGCCATACAATCAACTTGATGAAATTACATTATATAGACATTTGTTGTTTGGCTAGCTCAGACTCAGGAAGATGAACTTTTGTCAGAGGACAAAACTTA
>CM053596.1:149363581-149387107 GCA_028646575.1 Pseudocheirus occidentalis
AAAAAAAAACATTCTATTCTATTTACATACTGAAATTGTCTAGCCATTCTCCAACTGACAGCACTTTCCTTGTTTTTAGTTCTTTGGCATCACAAAAATTGCTATTGTGAATATTTTTATGTACATAGAATTTTTCTTTCCATCTTAAACTTCCTGGAGGTGTATATTAAACAGTAGGACCTTTGAGTCAAAAGGTATGGGTATTTTAGTGACTTTTTAAAAAGCATAATCCCAGAATGCTTTCCAGAATGGCTGGACCAATTCTGAACTTCACCAACTGTACATTAGTGTACCGACCTTTCCCACAACCCCATCTAACACTATTTCCATCTTTTGTCATCTTCGTCAATTTGCTGAGCATGATGTGAAACCTCAGAGTTGTTTTTCATTTCAGTTTGACCACTCATATCCATTGGGGAATGACTCTTGCTCTTGTTTGTGTTGATTGCTTATATATCTTGGATATCATGCCATTAGCATGAAAGCGTTTTTTTCTAGTCAACAGTTTCCCTTCTTAACCCAGCTGCATTGATATTGATGTGAAAAAATCAATTTCATGTAATCAAAATTATATATTTTATCTGCTGTGATTACCTCTATTTAACTAAGAATTCTTCCTCTTAGCATAGTTGTGAAAGGTACTTGATCTCATTCTCTTCTATTTTTTTTTCTTTTCTTTTTGGAGGGCTATTGGGGTTAAGTGACTTGCCCAAAGTCACATGGCTAGTGTGTCAAGTGTCTGAGGTCAAATTTGAACTCAGGGCCTCCTGACTCCATGGCCAGTGCTCTACTCACTGCACCACCTAGCCACCCTTCTCTTCTATTTTTTTTTAATAGTATGGCCTTTCATATAGGCAAAAAAAACCCCACAACTTTTTTTTTCTGAGATTTAAACTAGTTTTACCAGAGACTATATAAAAATCAGTTTTTATAATTTAACTAGAAAATAGAATGCCACATGTTCTATTATTTTAATGTTACAAATGTGGCAAACTAGAATTTTCATAGAATCTGCTCCCTTAAAAATCTTTAAACAGAGCATTTATAATATTTCTGCAGGTTAATTTATGTGACATCCATAGTGAAGCTGGGAGATCAGATCAAAATGACTTTTATGTCTACAGCAAATGGACGTTTATGTCTACAGCAGATCCTTACTGGATATTTTCAAAGTGTTAGAAGCTCTATTATATATACAACAATTCAAATCAAACTTAAAAAAAATTCAAATGGCAAATATAAATTATTTTAGAATTATTACTAACACTGATCATTTATCATACCACAAATAACCTACAGTTGACTACTCTGCTCTTGTTTAGTAAATGTCCATAGAATACTAGATCTGGAAAGGTCCTTAGGAATTACATAGTCCAGATCCTTCATTGTGCAGGTGTGGAAACTAAGTCTTAGAGAGATCAAATGATTTGCCCAAAGTCATAGCTAGTTAATGGTAGAGTTAAGTTATAAACCCAGTTCTCCTGATTTCTTGTTCATTTTTTTCAGTCATGTGTCTGACTCTTTGTGTCCTCATTTAAGGTTTTCTTGGAAAAGGTACTGGAGTGATTTGCCATTTCCTCCTCCAGCTTATTTTACAGATGAGAAAACTGAGATAAACAGGGTTAAGTGACTTGCCCAGGGTCACACAGTTAGTGTCTGAGACCAGATTTGAACTCAGGAAGGTGAGTCTTCCTGACTTCAGGTTTGATACTTTATCTACTTCATTTAGCTAGACACTTAATAAATGCATATTCGATTCTCTTTCCCTTTCCCCCACTCCATATAGGAAGATGATGTTGTTAGCCCGCTTCATGTGTACGACATGTGTTATGAGTTGTCTTTTTAAGAAATAGTGTTGAGTCTATTCTGGTCCATACATACTCTACCATTTAAGCCTGGCATTAACGATCTCCTGAAACATGGATCCCACTTACTTTTCTTGTCTCATTGCATATTACTCCTCTTTCAGAACATTTTGTTCCAGTCAAATGGCTTACTAGCTGTTTCTGTACCAGACATTACATTTGCTGACTTAAGGCCTGTGCAAAAGTGGCCCCCTGTGACCAAAATGAATTTCTTCCTTGTTTCCAACTTGCACAGTTATTAGCAATCTCTCCTTCTTGAAATTACTTTGCATGTAATTTATATTTACTTGTTTACATTCATGTTCTATTTCTTCAGTAAAATATAAGTTTCTTTGAATTCAATTATAACCAGAGAAATTTTGGCTTGAATCGTTGTCCATACAAACACCCCTTCTAGGTGTAGTGGATGTAAAAATATTCTTTCTTGGGTATGATTTCTTCATTTTAGCTGTAGGGAAGTCACAACAGAGGGTTATGTCAGAAAGTCAAGATCTGAATTTTGTTATAATGCTTACTTGTACAGCAATAATAGTACTGCCATTTAGCCACCAAAGTTACAGAGGCCTCAGAATCCTCGTCATCATTTTGCAGTCTCAAAATCCTTTAAAGAAAAACAAGCCTTAAAATGCCATGCTTGCCGTAACAACGCTGTCAGTTTCATCCTAAGAATGTGAAAGCATTGCCTTCAGACACTCATGCCTATGGAGCTGTTTATAGCTGCAGCACCGATCAGAAGCTTGCCGTTTGTTAGCAATACATCAAAATGTCAGTCTCATTCCGCCACTCTCTCCCTCCAATATCCCTTTCTTTTTTGAGTAACTGCTTGTCATGTTCATTGCAATATAAAGTAGCATGGAAATACTAATAAGTGAGCCCTCTTGGTCGCTGTTCCTGAACTTAAAGGGGCCCTGCAGGTCGGGATCTGAAGACCTGCCTCTACTTTAGAAAGTCTATGTGGATAACTCAGTCTAGGGTGTTAACCTTCTGTTACAGGCAGCTAGTCGGAGGGCTATGTAGACTTCATACAGAAAAAAATAACAGCAGTTTTTTCCTAGTCCAATGACTGGGTGTCATTGGACCTGCCTTTTTCACTAAATGAGTTGAAAGAAACAGTCCTATTTTCCTATAAGGAAAACACAGATCTAAATTCTCGTTCTTGCCTCTTTTCCTATGCCACAAGGCATCTATTATGCCAAAAAGAGCAAGTAAAGGGGGAGAAAGTCTTTTCTCTCTCTTCCCCTGTAACCCACTCCCTATATCAATCACTTAAAAGAGACTATTAAGTTTTGGTATTTATTGGCATCTAAATAAGTTGGTCAATCATAGAAATTTGAGTGGAAGAAACTCCCCAAGAAAATGTTTTTCTCCGCTTATATTTGTATAGTACTCCCCAGAAGTTGCTAGGCTTCCTAGAATTTTTTATGAAGCATTCTCAGGATATATAAGCTATGTTAAGCTGCCAAAAGATTAAATGGGGCTAGGCATCCAGGGCTTTGCCTCATGTACTTCCAATTAGGGGGAGCCAATTTAGAAGATGTACCAAAAACTCTGATCTGCTCTTCTTACTTTCACCCCACTTCAGAGGTGTTGGAAAAGTGGCTATGTGTCCTTGCATAGGAAGGCAAGAACAGCTTTCCTGCCTTGAGGTGGGTCCTGCCAATACCCCCCACCAGGATCTAAAAAAGTCAGAACCAGGGATCATATTTTCCCATGAATCTTAGTGGCCCCAGCACAGCAGGTACATCCCACCTGAGCAAAGGTTAGGATGCAGAATATGGGGGTAGAAGAAGTTGATGGCTCCCAACCTTTAAACCTCCGCTCTAGGGACACATGGGAGACAAGAGATTGCCCTGACACCAAATGGGAGAGCTAAGTAGGGCCTTAGTTGTCCATTACTCTTGCCTGACCTGGCTAAATACTTCCATCTGACATATAAAGGAGACTTTAGATTGCTGAGACAAGCAAGAGTTGCCATCTAATTGCATGGGAATGGGTACTGCTACCATAAGCTTCTGTCCTCTCTCAACTGAAGTAAGATTCTGCCCTTTACTCTTATGGCTGGACCCAAAAGATAGAAGGAAGAGACAATATATCCTCTTTCTTCCCTCCCACATGAATAAAGCTTTGTGAAGAATATCCCTGTATGTATTTGCTCAGGCTTCAGTCCTATGTCCCGATGACCTTCCCTTTAATGGTTTTACAGCTTTTACCATCTAGTGCCTTGGGCTGGGCCTTATCTATCTTTCTAGCCTTAATACCACTTACTCCCCTTCTCATGTACTATAGTTCAACCAAACTGTTTCTCCCACATGGCATTCCATTTCTCCTTTCCATCTCTGGGCCTTTGCACTGACTATCTTCCATGTCTTAGGAATGCACTCCCTCCTCACCTCTACCTCTTTGAATTCCTTTAAGGTTCAGTTCAAGTGTCACTTTCTATGTGATTGCTAATGCCTCTTCCCCTCCTTGTATCTGTTTTGTATATACCTATATATGTACATACTGTAAATTCCTTGAACTGTTTCACTTTTGTCTTTGTATTCCTTGTACCTAGAACAATACCTTCAAATACAGAAAGTCCTTGTCGATTGATTGATCAGAAAGACACAGAGAAATGACCAACTAGGACTGAACTGTCATGCTGACAGGGATGGTGGTGGTTGAAAGGAAAGACGGATGGAAAAGAGTATAATATATATATCCATTTGCTCTGCTAGCTGCATCCACCATTATAGTCTCCACCTAAACTAGCCATGTATTGCCTAACTCCTAGTTAGCAACAATACTTAGTTAAAATAGGAAGCTACCGGATAATATATACTTCCATACAGTACAAGCCAGTGCCTTAGAGTTTCTGCCTTCCCCTCCCACCCCACAACATCTGAGGGTACATTTCCTGTTACTTTTTCTCAGGTGCAAAAATTCCTATTGCAGCTTTGAAGTGGTCCCAGGAAATCTCTGTGGTGTTCAGGTGTAATATTAATTGGATATAAGATCTCTTCCCCCTTCTTTCCCCCCCCCCCCATTAATAGGCCTCATGTAGAGCACATTAGGGGAAGCTTGCTTAGGGAAGGCTTGCTTATAGGAAGGCTTTCACACCTTTTCTTATTTTCTAATTAGGCACTGAGTTGTGAGGGTTGTGATGCCCTCTGGCTCTAAAAACAGTATACATACTCTAAGTTTAGCATTTTTCTTTAGGGCTCACTCTTTGGAAGAGTGTTCTTATGATATGACCAGAGGAGACTCTGGGTAGCCATTAAGGAGCCCCCTGGCTTTGAAAAAAGCAGATTTTGGTACTTCTCTCTCTGGTAACTATGTATGTATTGCCTTGGTCAGACAGTTGGATCTGTCTGTTGATATGTGTTTATTTCGCAGACAGTTAGAAACCCTGTCTGTCCTTGTTTCTCTGCTTATATTTTCTCTGAATTTTCTGTTTGTATTTTCTCTGAAATTCAGGGTGCTGACTTTTCTCCTGAACTAGTGAATGTTATTTAAAAAAAAAAACCTGTTGATCCCTTTAACAGCTGTGTTTTCTAGTAAAGCCGATCTAAGAACCTGTGCTAGCAACCATCCTGGGCATGTCAATGTGGTTGCTGCTACATCAGGGTAACTCTGGGGTCTTTCTTGAGCATTCTAATCAATTCAGTGGATTATATCAGGAAGACTTTGATTATAGCTCAAAACTCCACTAGGTTCTCCTGAGCAAGACATTATCACTGGACCAAGGCTGATCTATGTGGAATCCAGAGGCTTCCTCAGGAAAGCTCAGTTTTAGAGATATTCTTATAACTTCAGACCTAGGTCAGATCTTTTCAAAAGTTTCTGGATGTAAATCAAAATGCCTGGGTTCACCCTGTTTGGAATTTGTTTTCCATAGATTGCCCTGAGATTTAAGAATGTACTTCTGGGATATGATTTGCACAGTGGCACTAGCCACTGGATCTCCCTCCACTCTACAGCAAAGCCAGCTTCATTGGGGTGGAGTTCATTACGATATTAACTTTTCCTTGGGGAAGAACGCTAAACCAAAACAATATCTTAAAAACACATACATACATAAACAACAACAGTCAGCGTACACAACTTCTAATGTGACTTGATCTGAGATTTCACCTTTGGATGCTGAATTTGTACTTGTCTTTAGTAGTTTTCATTAAAGAAGGATCCAGTATTATTGAGTTGGAAGAAATCTTGATCTCATCTAAGTAAGTCTTGTGTTGTATAAAGCAAACTAACATTGCATCTGCTCAATGATATCTCCTCCTTTAGCTTAAGTTTCCTATGTCCTATTTTTGGTGCTCTTTGCACTGTACTGGTGTGTGATTTATGACTGCTGTCCTCAGAACCAAGGTGAAAATGAGTACCCCAAATGTCATCCCTTCCACATAGCTGTGGTTCTTCTTCCACATCTAAAGCATATTTGTATCTCAAAAAGGAGATGGGCAGCTTTGATGCAGAGAGTCAAGTCTGATATGCATAAAACATGAGTCTAGTTCAAACTATCCAACTTTCATTAAGGAATACATTATTCCTAACCTTGTTCCTGTCATCAAGCTAAAGCTTTTTTTTTTTTTAAAGATCTTCACAGCCATTACTTAATTCTTAGATCACATCTGACAGTAACTTATTCCTATTTCAAAATAGATATATTCCATTCTTTTCCAAAGTGTGGGAATGCCTGGGCTTGTATCCTATGAATTCTCTAAACATCTATTTCATAGTGTTTCATAGGAATGTAATTTTCCCCTCATTTTGCCCTCCAGGAAATATCTATGGGAAGAAGAAATTTTCACTATCTAAAGTCAGGAAGAGTTCATAGAACTTAACTCAGTGCTAAAAGTGCCAATGGAAAGATATTTGGGCAATGATGACAGAATCACAAAATTTCGGAGTTGGAAAGGACATCAATGTATATCTGCTCCAACCCCTACATGAAGAAAGAATAGGTGGGTCTTCTATAATTAACCTACCAAGGGGTCATGCAGCTTGAAGACCTGCCACATTTTATTCCATTTTCAGACAGCTCTAATTGTTTAAAAAAAAAAAAAAAGATCTTTTTCCTGATGAAAAGCTGAAACTTTTGGTAACTTCCACTCATCACCCCTAATTCTGCCTGTACTGTAGGGTCAAGCAAAGTAACCTAAAATAGCCCTGGAAATATTTGAAGACAGTTAAAGGTTGTCCCTTCAGTCTTCTCTTCCAGGCTTAAAATCCTCAGTTCTTTCGACTGATCCATGTAATGTCATGAACTCAAATCCCTTCACCATCCTACTTTACCTATCCTGGAGGCTGGAAACATACCAGCTTGCCATTGTCTTATCTAAAATGAGGAACATAGAACTGAACCCAGTACTCTAGATGTAGTATGACATGGCAGAATATAGTCAGACTGTCACATGTTTATTCCTGAATGCTTTGCCTCTCCTAAAACAGCTCAAGATTTCATTAGCTTTCTTGGTGAGCACATCACATTGTTGATTTATCTTTAACTTTCACTCCACTAAAATTTCTAGGTCTTTTTTTTAATGAATTGCTCTAATTCATATTTTTATTCTAAAATTAAACTTCCTAAGTGCATTACTTGACCAGGTTAATCACTTTTAAAACTGAATCTTATCCAATTTTATCCAATCCTATCCAATCCAAAAAACTGAATCTAAGTCAAGCCTAGAATTTTAATCTGTCAAAGTCTTTTTGGATCCTAATAGTTATCCAGTGTGCTATCTCACCCAGTTTTGTATTAGAAATTTTTAACTTGATATTCAGGCATTTATCCAAGTCACTGACAAATATGTTAAGAAGCATAAAGCCAAACACAGATCTTTGGGACATTTCACTAGAGATTTCTTTCATAGTATCACAGGTCATAGATTTAGAGCTGGAAGGAAATTTAGAAGCCATCCAATTCAACACCATTATTTTATGAAGAAACTAGGGCCTCAAAAAGTTAAGCGCCCTGCCCATAGTCATACAGGTGGTAGGTGAGGAACAGGATTTGTTCCTAAGTCCATCTGACTTCACCTACTGCCTTTCAAGTTTACATCAAACACTAAAGACACTTCCCCCCCCCCCCCCCCGCCCCAAGTGATTGTTGAACTGCTTCTAAAAACATCTAATTTTACTCTCATTTAGCCTATATCTCTCCATCCTTTCTACAAGAATAGCATGAGGCTTTATCAAATTTTTGCTCTGCTCTAGGTAAATTATACTCATATTATTTTCCCATCAAGAAGAGGAAATAAGATTATCTTAATATGACCTGACATGGCTATATGATTTCTGCTTTCTTTTCTAGATATTCACTAATCATTCCTTTTTACAATACATCAAATACATTTCTTTTATCACTTTTCAAAGTCAAGCTCACTAGCCTATGTAGTTTGTTGGATTCTATTTTGCTCATATTGTGAAATGAGACATGAGAACTTCTTTAATCTTGTTGCACCTCTCCCATTTTCTATGATCTTTCCTTTTTTAATTATTTTTAAGTTTTATTGATGCCTTTTGCTTTAATTTCACATTCATTTCCAAATATGCCCCCCCCCCAGTATCTTTACCAAGAAAACCTCAAATGTGGTCACTATTGAAAAATTACTGGACAAATTCTTTAGTTAATTAGTCAGTCAATCAGAAAGTATTTATTAAATTCTTATTATGCACCAGACATTGTGTTGAGTGCTGGGGACACAAAGCTGGAAGACAATGAAACAATCCCTGCTCTCAAGGAGCTTATACTCTACTTAGTGAGGCAACATGTACATAAAATAAGTAGCTATAAAATAAATATGTAACATTACCTCTGGGTTATTTTTCTAGCTTCTCATAGTTTGACTTGGGTCCCTAGAGGGCAGTTGTGACCTAGGAGTAATTTTGTGGGTCTGTGTTCCTAACTCTATAGCTCATGAGCTTCCACCAAAGTGGTACTAATCAACAATTAGCCAGTAGACAATTAGCTCTTAGCAAAGGTACTTACTAAGAGAGCATACAGTAGCTACAAAACACTCCCTCACAAATGGTGGAGGTACATGATCCTGCAAATACACATAGTCTCTGTGGGAAGAATGGACACAAACTTAAGAGAACAATAATAGTGGCCCATGGTTAGGAAACACGTTTGAGGTAGCTCAACTTTGGAACCTCGTGGTCTGTAAGTCATCTCTCTTTCTGGGGCATCCTCACAAAGATTTCCCTTAGGTAAGCATTTCTTCTGGATAGTTTGCTCATCTGGGCTCCACGGTCTGCTTCTCTCCACAGCTCAATCCTCTGTTGTGTCGATAGGCATTTTTTTTTCTGTTACCAAAGATTAAGCTCTTAGAAACTGCTTCCTCCCTTGGAGGAGTCTCTCTCTAGTCATGTTTTTCTGAAGAATGTCTCTGCTCCTTATATTATACTTTGAATTCACTTGGCCTGATGAATTCTTAAACTATTTATTGGTTAGGGTATCTCCTTCTGGGCAAGCTGTTTTTTAAATTTGTATTTTTCTTTTAACTTATGGAATAAAACAAGAATTTCCTTAACCTATTAAAATAATTTTTTAAAAAGATGATTGCACACAAAACTGCAAATCTACCATGTAAAACTTTTAAATATACAATTTTTCTCAAATATACAATTTCTAAGTTATTTCTAAACTCCATGGCTAATGGGGAGAGAGAAATCCCCACACCACCACCCCACACAAGTATTTCCTCCACAAAACGCTCTCAAGCCTGCCTTATTGGATGAAGACTCCCTCCAGGATTTAGCTATTGAAAGACTTACAAAAGCATATACAAATTTTTGTTTGCTTAATGAAGCTGCTTTCTTTAATTCCATGACAGAGTAAAGTTTCCATTTCAGAAAGGGATCACTAGGTGTGGTCATAATTTTATAGCTAGTTTTACACATTATTAGCGCATTAAAACATCATTATCTGTGACTAAATCCTGTGACTACATTAACTGAGTTGGGGGTGGGGATGGAGATCACATCCTTGTTTGCTTACAATATGTACAGTATAAACAAAAGATAAAAATAACATGGTGGGTACAGATAATTAAGGGAAGGAGGAAAAGTAACATAGTGGTGTTTGATCTGTGTCTTGAAAGAAGTGAGGAATTCTGACAGGCAGAGATGAGCAGGGAGTTAATTCCAGGATTAGTGAAGAGCCAGGGCAAAGTCTCAGAGATGGGAGATGGAGTTCCATGGGTGCTATTTTTTTGAGCTAGAAAAAGGAATGCAAAAAAAGGAATAATGTTCTAATCAGGGTAGAAAGATAGGTTGGGAGCAAGTTGCAAAGTGATTTAAAAGCCAACCTGAGGAGCTAATATTTATTTTATTCTAGAACCTGTAATGAAGTGTAATGAGTAGAGGAATGGCATAATCAGATCTGTGCCTAAATAAAACCACTTTGGA
The DNA here is from genome assembly GCA_028646575.1 of Pseudocheirus occidentalis. Lineage (NCBI taxonomy): Eukaryota > Metazoa > Chordata > Mammalia > Diprotodontia > Pseudocheiridae > Pseudocheirus > Pseudocheirus occidentalis. The sequence continues at coordinate 149,373,841 of CM053596.1, forward strand.
AGCTGTGTGGAGGATGCATTGAAGTGGGAAAAAGAGATAGGAAGAAGAGAGAGCAAATTGTAGGCCAACAGTAGTTTAGGTAAGAGGGGAAGAGGGCCTGAACTAAGATGGTAGCCGTGTGAGTATGTTGAGGAGGTAGAACAGCAACATTTGGCAACTAATTAGATATACAGAATGTGGGGAAGTGAGGTGTCAAAGATGGTGGCTTCTAAAACAGCAAATCGACTATTATTGTGCTATCAGTCAACTTGCTATGAGTACAGGAAGAGCATGAAATATAGGTCTGAAATGAAGATGTTACAAATAGCATGCCAGAAAGTGAGTGAAGCATCAAGGAAAACGCAGTGGTTATTAACTAGGGAGAATCAAAGAAAGATAAGGCCCTCAGCAGAAAAAGGAGTGAGTTTGGGGAGGGGAAAGTGAGCGACCCAAAAGGTGCTATTCCATGAGCCTTTTCTTGTTGCAAAGGATTCAAAACAAAACAAGACGAAAGTTCAGTGAAACCAACCATCAGCAATTTCTGACAGCACATGTAACCTTCCATAACCATATTTCCTCAAAAAATCTCCATAATCTTTTATGGAGATCCAGGTCAGCAACCAGCAGTTAGTTCTTTCAGTACTCAAGGATGTGGCTCACTTGTGGATACATGACTTGAGTGCAAAGACAACTAAGTTCTCCCTTAGTCTCTTTATCTTATTGTAAGTGTTCTGTCCTTTCCAGTCTAAAGATAATTCTCTTTGGCAGAGAAAACTGTCATTAGCTATTACAGTTTTGTTCAACCTGAGCATCAGGTTGGAAGCTGTCCCTTTTTTTATCTTCTTGTCCCCTGATAACAGCCAAACACTTTCCTTTTTTTCTTATCTTTAGCTCTCTTCACCAGTCTATATCATTCTGACCTGAAACACTCCAAAATCTATTATTTACCCAGTTACATGGCTTCCATCTTCTCTATACCTTTTTTAATCTTTGTGTTGACTTTATACTTTTTCTATCATCTGCCTTTGCAAATGAATCTTTTCTCTCATCCCAGCTCAGTTAAGCCATCTCTTTTGTATACATCTTTTAAAAATAAAAATTGGTAGTGGAGTTCTGTGTACAATCACTTCTGCCTTTTTATTTTTGTGTTAGGGAATACAAGTTTATTTCATGCAATTTAAATTTCACAACAGGCTTAATATTATGAAAAAGAGGTTTAAAACAACCACACATTATGTTATATATTTCTTTCACTTGCAATAGACAACTGTCTTTCTTCTTTGGAGAAAATAGGGAACAACAGACAAGGTTTTGATAACTTTGAATGTATAAAGGTATTTTTTTAGCATAAATATCTCTTAGATGCCTTGGTGGAAATACAAGTATTTCACTCTCAATACAAGCCACTACGACTTTTTTTTCTTATTCTCCATACTTATTGGAAATGAAATTCTCAGTTTTTGTCTTTTGATTTTTGCCAGTGGTTTGCAAAACTTTTGTGGCAAAATATTTGTGGGTGATTACAACTCTAGTTTTCACTGTACTCATTTCTTTCCTGTGGTATCTCTAGAGTGTATCTTTACCTCTTCACACAGTGACAACCACATCAAACTTCCTTTCCCTTCTTCATTCACCTCTCAATTTATCTTTTGAATTTGCTTCACTTCTCTTTTCTTAATTACCTTGCATTATTAACAACATTCTCCCTGTCCTTGAGTCTTCTCCTATGTCTCTTCCTTCAATGCCTCCTCCTGTTCAAATATTTTTCCTCCCTCTTCTGCTTCTCAGTTTTCTCACCTTCTTTTGTTCCTTCTCATCCAACTCTTCAGGTCCTTCTCCTTCAATGGGAGTCCTTTTTCTCTGCCTTCCATTCCAGTTCATTTCCTTTACTTTCTCAAGTCATCTCCAACTTCTCTTCCTCAAATTGAATCTCTGACCTTCACAAGTCAAAAGCTCTTCAAATCACCTTCACATCTCCTTTTCCTTCTTATTTATCTTACGTCTGGCTTCTTTTCCCCCTCCTACACAAAGTTCCTGTATTGAAGATATAAGTCAGAATCTGTTGCTTTTACACTCAGTACTCTTTCAGTGAGTGCTTGATCCTCACTCATCTAGTACTTCACATTTACTCCAGTTCTCCATTCTGTATACTGAGAAGACAAGTGTTCTTCTTCCTCCCTTATAATGGGAGGAAAATGCATAAGATACATATAGTCAATAATTTTGAAGTAGCCCAAGTTTTTCTTCAGTTTTCCTTTATCCTTACTTATTCTTTTATGCTAGACTTGTCCTGGAACTATTTATAGAAAATTATTTCCTATCCTTTCCCATTTAAAAAGCTAAAAATTGTGTTTGACCCATATAGTAATATGGCATTTCCAAGATGGAGAAGGAAAATGTGCATGCTTCCAAAGTCTGTGAACATCTTCTGTACATACAAAAGCTCTCTCTGCCATAACTACACTCTTCTCATCACGTTTCTGACAATTCACGATCTGAAAGATAGTATCTTTCAGAAAGAACCAGCACTATTACTCTACTACTATCAAGAAATCTTTCCATCTCTGTTCCCTTGGAATCTCAACTTAGAGGCCAGTTGTTCCTTTCCTTGGTGGTCTTCAAAATTCATAATTTTTAGTGACAATTTGGCACTGTATTCTAGGTTCCTTTATTCACACAAAGATATATCATCTGAAATGGGTACTCATCATCATTTTATAAACTTTGGACATTTCTCTGCCATGGTCTAGTATATATTTCCTGTCCACAATTGTTGTCTATGAACTACAAAAGCACATAAAAGGGAGGGAGGAGAGACATTTATGATTATGGAGAAGATGAAGGTCCTAGGGAGTATAAGGAATGAAGTTGAAATCATCTTGCAGAGTGGATTGGAGTGTGTCAAAGTGTGGGTCTCCTGGAGAGTGTCCTGAAAAAGAAGAAAAATAAAAGTTGATTGGTCTTAAAAGAAGACATGCTGGGGTCTTTTGGAGGGTGGGAGAGTGGAAGTATGGAAGTATTAGTTATAGAGAGGCTCTGGGGAGCTGATTAGAGAATGTAGAATTAGATAAACAAACATGATTAATTATTTAGTCTTTGGAAGGCATCCTAGAGATTGTCAATGGAAATGGCTCATGTCAGAGTCTGCCAAGAGAGATGGAACCCCTGAGTCATTTGGTCCTAGGATATATCCAAAGGTGCCTTGGAGTAGGGATATATGATGTCCTGAAAAAGGGAAGTGAGAGAGAAGGTTATCAATTTGTGTATATGTAAATTACTTTTTTTGGAATGGGAGGAAGTGAGTTGTGGACCTATCTGGAGGAAAAAGTGGTTGGAGGGAGAAATACTTTGTTTTATTGGGGCTGAGAGGACATCATCTTAGAGGATGGAACAATGGGAAAAAGGCCTTGGACAGGATCCTGAATGGGGAGAAGCAGAAGTTGTTGGGTGCTGGGGTAGTTCCCTTTTGAGCTTCCTGATGATGGAGGTTAGGTATCCAGGAAAAGGCAACAAGGCTAAGAAGAGAAGGGAGATATTGTTTAATCCTAAATGGACTGGGACCTGAGAGTAAAATCAGGAAAGGAAATTTAGGCTTCAGAGTCACACTAGGAAGCTTCCTAAAGGAAATGGCAATGGCAAGAGCTTAGGGGGTGTTCTGGAAGAGATAAGACGTTTCAGGGTCTTGGGAGAAGTTGAGGTACTAGAAGCTGTAGGAAAGACTAGTCTTGGAATAACACTTAAGGAGTTCATGGGAGGAAGAGCAGTAGGAGACAGAGTTTGGTGGGAATCTCTGTTGAGGCAGAAGTACAGGAAGGAAGAGTGAGAATGCAGTTGGAGCCATCTTTGGGTGGTCCTGATAGATATCCTAGAGAAGGTACAGATGGAGGAAGGGAGACTGGATGAGGAAAAAGTTGGGTCTTGAAGGGATAGTCAGAAAGAGGGAACTACTGTGGAGATGCAGTTCAAAAAGCTCTAAATTTGCAGTCAAAGAACCCGTTTGAATTCTGGCATTGTCACTTTCTACCTGTGTGACCTTGGATAAATCACTCAATTTCCCCCAACATCAGTTTCTTCATCTGTAAAACAAAAGAATTGGATATGATGGCCTTAAAGGTTGTTTCCAACTCTTAGATTTATAATCCTATTAGCAATTAGTGAGCTGGCTCTTAAACTAAAGATGGCCAAGGGAAAGGTGGAATATCATGGTTACTTAAACATGAATCCAGGCTACACACCCCCATTGAGTCAGTAAGTCTTTTTTTTCCTCCTATGATATTGAAGGCAAGTTAACTTAGGGAAATTTGGTTCTTTTATGACACCTACTAAGTGCAAGATCACCTGAAAACAGACCCTGCCCTTGAGATGCTAATATTCTACTCAGGGAATGAAATTTTCCACAGGTATGCTGGTGGCATAATATCTTTGACTAGTTTGCATTAGTGACAGACGTCCAAGGATATATCATATATTATTGTAGCAAACATTAGAATAAATACAGGCAATTCCAAAGTGACTGTTTTGATGGAAAATGCTGTTATGTATTCCAATTGTTCTCTGGGTGAAAGAGAAACTGTGAACTTGTTTTCCTAGACTCGGTGACTTTTCTCTCAGATTTCTGACTGAGAAGGAAAAGCCCATTATCTGGGGCATCTCCTTGGGGACTTCCTTTTCAAAGAGGGGCTAGGGTCAGGTTCCTTCTATGCAAATCATTTCGAACGTTCATCCAGCTACTCATTAACATAATATCTCCTGGGCCATCACCGTAGCCTTTCTCACATCTAAAACATTTCACGTGTAAGAAAAGCTTAGCTGGGTGGAAAAACTTCTCTGTTGAAGTTAGAGTCTCTTTTCAAAATAGAGCTGTGCTGGTGATATTTATTAGAAACCTTAACCATAGAAACACATGATTTCTTTATTTCAGTGAAGAGACAGAACTGTAAGATATTAAGAATGCTGCCGTTGAAGTCAAGAGAGACCTGAGTTTGAATCTTATGTTTTGTACTTATTAGCTATGTGACCACAGGAAAATAGCTTAACTTCTCTGACATTCCACTCCTTTCTCTGTAAAATGGGAATGATAATATCTATCTCACTGGGTGAATTAAAAGCTATTATTAATGAATTGAAGAATGTTGGGAAAACTGTCAAATATTTTAGAGGTGAATTGTTGGGAGAATCAGATGACAAGAACCAGTGGTAAGAGAACTGACTCTGGACTCTGGGTTCAAATCCCTTCTAACAGTTATTATCTATGATTAAGCCACAAATTCCTGTGCTCGAATTCTCTTATCTGTAAAATGATGGGGCTGGTCTGGATGATCTCTAGAATCCCTTCCAACGTGAAAGCTCTCATCTTAGGTAACATATTTACAAACCTTAAAATGCTTTGTAGATGTTAGTGATCATTATTGTGAAACACTGCTGAGATTAGTTTAGACTGGAGAGTGGGTCAAGACAGAAAAGGCACAGATTCATGTGGAAGTTTGCAAAAGACATTCCAAAATTCACATATCTGCATAAAGTAGGCACAAAACCATTATAGATGAGAAATAGCCCATATCCCAAGTCGTCAGGAGAGAAAATAAACATAAATTGTATCTAGGATGCATCTAATGAAAAAGAAACTCACTACTTAATCTTCTTAATCTATTGATGGATGATTTATGGAATTTAGAACTTGATTTAAGATTACAAAGATGCACTGGACAGAAGTCTTCCTCTTTCTACCTATTGTGTCATATTGCTTTTTCCCTTCCAGACAGCCATCTCAGAGATGAGACAGGGAGTATATATTCTTCCCTAGATTACCCTCTTCTCAGAGCCTCCAAATATTTTCTTCCTCTCATCCCTTTGTCTTAATCTATGAACAGAGGATCTACAGGGCTCAGGAAGATTTTCAGGTATGCATTGGACTGTGGGAGGCAAGATTTGAGAGTATCAAAACTATCCCTTGACTGTATGTCATATTATTCAAAGTTTCATTATTGGAGATGTATTCTTGAAAGGTTTTTTTTCCTCTTTCTTGTAAAAATTATCCCTCAGGAGGGTGTAATACCTTAAGCAGTCATTTTCTGATATCTTAGAAAAAATTAGTTGAGATCTGAGAGCAAAAGCCTACAGAACCAGGACCAGAGATGTGGAAGGATGTGAGGTGATACCAGGAGCAGGGAGGGTACAAAGATCACAGAATCTCAGAATTGGAAGGGGGCCTCAAAGTCCATCACATTCAACTGGTACCTGGACAAGAATCTTTTTGTCACTGTTGGAGACAGAATGCTGGGCAGGATGGACCACAGGTCTAAACCCTATGACATTATATAGCTTCATATGTACTTTTTCAAAAACACTACAGAGAGTTTTACTTTGTCAGGATCAACAAAAATCACCATAATTTGAGCCAAGGTTGTAGGTTTTCCTATCTGTCTTCTAGTCAGATCTTGAGTGAAGTGCTGGCAATAGATTGAATCTTTCCAAGGATGGACATTGTTGTTGTTTTTTGTTGTGAACCTACCAGAGATGCTCTTTACTATTAGGCTAACCACTAGGTGATGCCATATTTTTGGCCACAGCAACATATGAAAGAAAAAAATGTTTAATGACCTTGAATTTTATGTGGCTCCCTTTTACTCCCATGGTGGCAAAGATAGTATAGTGTAAAAGTAGAACAGAGGGGGCTGATGATACAATTTTAGACTATATATAGACATTAATTTAACTTTTGCTAATAGTTAAAATGCAGTTTGCCCAGTTAACTAACATATTACTGGAAGAACTGAACCACATTACTATAGATGTTCTTGCAATAAACAGAATGATAAGTCAAACAAAGGAAGATGTAGCTAAATGGAAGAATGGCCCCAAAATTCTCCTTGGAGAGGCAAATAAAGGAGTTCACAAGAATCATAGAATTTCAGAGTTGAAAGAGGCCTCAATGAGAAGCTAGTTTAACCTATACACAAAAAAATAACCCCCCAGTACAACACATCTTACACATGATCAAACAGACTCTGCTTAAAGAGCTCCAGGGAGGAAGGCCTCCCTACCTCCCAAGGCAGCCCATTTCACTTTGGGATAGCTAAAATGGCTACCAAGTTTGTCTTATATCAAACCTAAATTTATCTTTTTGTTGCTTCTACCCATTTTACTTCCTAGGACCAAAAAGAACAAACCTAACCCGTCTTCTGCTCGACAGCTTTTTAAATACTTAGGGCTTTTAAATCCTTAATACTTGTAATACTTGGAATTTCTTCAACTGCTCTTTATATGACATAGAGTCGAGGCTGTTCACTATCCTGGTTCTACTTCTCCAGATGTGTGCTCTCCAACTTATTAAAGTCATTCCTAAAATGGGATGCTTTGAAAGTGAATAGAATACTTCAGATGTGGTCAGACCAGGGCAGAGTAAAGTGGAACTATCAACACTTCTTCCTGGAAGCTCTCCCTCTCAAGAAAACCCAAGATGGAATTAGCTTTCTTCACTTTGATTTGATGACGATGATGATGATGATGATGATGATGATGATGATGATGATGATGATGATATAACTAGCATTCATTTGGAGCTTTAAGGTTTTCAAAGTGCTTTGTGTATGTTATTTCATTTGATCCCTGCAACAACCCCATAATGTATGTGCTATTATTACACTTTGAATTTTTGGAGGCCAGACCTGGGGCCTTTAACCATCAAGAAGAAACCCCTTTGAGATAAGCTCAACGGCCTGGGCCCCTGGAGGCCTGAACTCTGGCCAGGCTCCTCCCTCTCTTTTGGCACTGATCCAACTTGGATTTTGTGTGCACATGAAACACCGTGTCTAGGCTCTGGGTTTCTGACTTTAATTTTGTTGCAGTTTTGAAAGGCTATCTAACTAAAAGTAACGTAATGATTTGTAATGATTTAAAAAAAAACAATAGCAGCTGGGTGGCACCTAGAGAGAGTACTGGGGCTGAAGTCAGGAAGACCTGAGTTCAAATTCAGTCTTGGACACTTAGCATCTGTGTGACACTGAGCAAGTCACTGCACTTCTGTTTGCCTCAGATTCCTCATCTGTAAAATGTGGATAGTTATAGCACCTCTCTCACTTGAGGGTCAAGTGAAATAATAATTGTAAGAGATATCATTTTATAGGTAAGAAAAAGGAAGTTGACAAAGATTAAGTGACTTGCCCAGGGTCCAAAAGCTAGGTATGAGGCAAGATTTAAACCCAAGTAATCTTGACTCCAAGTCTAGCTCTCTACTCTGCTGCCTCATATCATATTGATGACTCCTTTTGAGCTTTTAGTTTACTAAAATTTCCAAATCTTTCCCCAGATGTACTATATTTATCTATGTTTACTCAATCTTGTACTGATGAAGTCAATTTCTTGAACCCAAGTGTAAGACTTTCCATTTAACTCTATTAAATGTCATCTCATTAGATCCAGCCCAATGTTTTAGCCTGTCAAGATCATTTGGAATCCTTATTGTCATCCAGTGTATTAGCTATCCTTCTAGCTTTGTATCATCTGCAAATTTGATAAATATACCATTTACGCCTTTATCCAAGTTGACAGAGTTGGCTTTGTTGAACACCCAGAGGGGAAAAAGAAACATCATTTCATGGCACACTTGATCATTTCATTTTATACTGCTCATAATAAGCATGGGCAAAAATACCACCATGGAGATAATTGAAGCTTATGTGCCAACATCTGTTGGGAAAGGATGAAAAGTTAGAAAAATTATATGAAAAAATAGAAACAATAATCAAGTCAATGCATGCTTTGATTCTCAGTGACTTCCATGGGAAGGTGGGCGGAGCGGGGGGAGGGCAGATAGTTAGAAAATATACTTCAGGTTTCAGACACTAAGGAGACCAACGGCATTGGAGCTATTAGAAATCTCATACTTGAATATCAGGAATGTTTTCTTCAAGAAGAGTCTGGCACTAAGTGCTGTGAGCACTGAATCACATCACAAAAATGAACTTAACTACATCTCAAATGACCGGAAATGATTGATTGTTGAAATGGGAGTAATTTCAAAATCAGCTGCCTATGCATAAACAGATGATTGACTATTTAGAGTAGAGGTTAAAATCAACCCCAGGTTAGAAGATGAAGGTGAGAAGAAATGAAATGCATTTCCACCAGTTTCAATTCAACCTATTCAAATGAACCAGTGATGACAAAAATGGGAAATGGTACAAAGTTATCAACCTTCCTACAGAAGTTTATTCGGTATAAGGCAATTGCCACAAAAAGTATCTAAAAGGACCCAGAAACATCTATAGCCAGAAAACATTTGCTCTCCTTCCCAAGCAAAGCCCAGGACAACACCTGTTTAAAGTGTGAGTTCATTTGTTCATTTCACTAAGGAGGAGAATGATGGATATGAGTAGTATTACTTCATAAAACTTTTTTAAAAATCAGCGGAGGTAAAAACAAGTCTGCAGAAACATTTTTGTGATGCTTGACTAAGCCACATAACCTCAAGACTATTCATAGAGAAAATTGGCAGAACAACAAAAAGACATAAACTGAAATCGAATTGTCAGAATTTCTTTAATGATCTGAATTCAACATCAGGGTCAATGAAACGACCACACCTGAACGGCCTTACCCCACACATCCCAACAGTTGCTAAATTTTGTCACTTCTATTTTCACAGCAATTCTTCTCTCCTACAGCTACAACCAGGCCTGCATCTGAGGATGTGCTGGAACTTTCTCAAATCTGATCTTGAGAGCCAACTGTTAAATTTTTGATGTGAACATTTACACCTCGGAAATCTGCAAACCCCATGAATCAGGGTTGATTTTTTTGTGTTGATGATTGTCTAGATTTAAAAACATTGTGGAGAAAATGTTAATAAAGCAGATTAAGCTTAAATTTTATCACATGTTCATTTCTTTTCTTTTTTTTTTCTTAGAGGTGGTTGTTAAAAATTTACCAGCATACTCCTGCCCATATCACCTCTTGTCTGGAATATCACAGCGTCCTTCTAGCTGATTTCCCTACCTCAAGTCTCTTCCCACTTCAATCTGTACTCTGTCAGCTGCTAAGGTGATTTTCCTAAAATGTCACTCACTATTCATTAAGGTCTAGAGACTCCCTATAAACTCCAAGATCAAATATAAAGTCTTCTTTCTTACTCCTTTCTCCCTCTGCAAGCTACTGGCAGTTCCTTGAACATAACATTCCATCTTTCATTAATGTATGTTCTTTACCTCTGTTTTCTGGCTTCCTTCAAGACTGCTGGAGACCTTTTGCAGTCTCCCCATATGTTAATGTGTTTCTCTTTCCATCTATTCTGTATAGATCTTCTATGGATCTAGTTATTTGCATGTCTCCTCAATCAGAATGTGAGTTCTTTGAGGGCAGGGAAGTTTTCTTTCTGCTTTTGTATCCTCAGTGCTATCCTCTATAGTATCCACTATCAGCACAGTGTTTGATACATAGTAAAAACTTAATAAATGCTTGTTGGCTGACATTAATAGCAACTGATCCACATGCCTACTTTCTCTTCTTTATGAAATATTGATGAGAATGACCTATATGGATGAAGGGCATCTTTTGATTAAAATACCAGATAAGAGCAATTAGACAACCATTTTCTACAGCTAAGCACAGCTTTACAGGCATGTAACTGACAGATAAAGAGAATATGATACAAGAGTGTGTATTACTGTTGATTACTGAAATCAAACAAAAGACTACAAAATGTTTGACTTGTAGGGCAAAACTCAGCCTTACAGACTTTCCCCTCTTAGAAATCTCTGCTGCATGTTAATACCATACAAGATTTTTTAATAAAAGCAGCCACAGCAATAACCAAATTAAACAATTCTCTGATTATCAATGTTAAGTAAAGCATGAAGCAAGAAGACATACATTGTTGTTGAAGCTGTCTCCTACAATCATGCCAGGGCATTCCTTACAAATGGTGACATGTTCTAGATGACCCTGTTGGGAAAGGATATTTTACCAAGTGCCTCAAGCTCCAGAATGTCATGGATCTACTCAATAAGATCCATGATTACTCAAAAGAGATTAAGCTAACAATAATTTACCACAGTGTCTGACACATATTAAATGCCTAATAAATGCTTGTTGACCGATCTACTGAATATATAGAGGATAAATTAAATGGATGAACAAATGTCTATTGTCTAGACTACGGCAAGCAGTTGCAAGGCAAATTCATTGAATTAGCCCATCTCTTTATTAATCTGGTAGTGAGTAGCTGGTTGCATTTGGGAAATTGTGCTGAAATTTTAGGGATCCCAAGATCCTCCCTGGCACAGAAACCAATCTTTTAAATACAAAGGTTTACCTGTTGATACTACATAGTGTTTTGGGTTTATTTTTTGTTTGTTTTTTACTTTTTGTGTATTTTGTAGTACCAGTCTTTAAAGAATCTAAATTTGGAACAACCGTGTTAAAACATGACTGAAACAATGTACTTCATAGCATCTGGTTTATAGTTACTTTCTAAAAATAAAATAAAGCCAATTTTGCTATTTAAGACTTAAAAACCAGCAAATGTCATTCTTCTTTGTAGAAAATGAATTGATGTTGCTTGCTAGAAAGTATCAAGGGAGAATTTTACCTCCTTAAAACCAAGCTCCTATTGTCCTGTTGTTTTTTTCTTTAAAAAATTGTTCCTGAATTTGACAGCCACCAACAAACATGAGCATTTCCATATACAAAGAATGTAAAAAGAGGATTTTATGTGAAAGTATGACTCTCTATCAACTTGTTACCTTTTTAAAAGTATATAATAAAAATTTAGGAGGTAGGTCTCCTATTCCACTTATCTGTACCTCTATCCTCCCTTCTTTCTGATCTTTTCTTGGCATTTTAAAATTTGTTTCATTGATGCTCTTTTGTTTCTTCTCATTTTAGAGGATGTATCACTATCACTAACCTCTTCCCTTAAATTCTGCCTGCCATTTTTAACTGTGCCTTATAAACATAGTTTACCACAGTCACCATCATCTGCTGGTCAACTGCCCCTGAAAAGACAGGCAAGTAATGTATCCTGAGGGAGAGCCAGCAGGTGGCATGTGCTAGGTAGTTCAAACCATCAACACTACTTCCCCTTGGACCATGGTGAGCACATCCCATGAGACATAGCCCAAGAGTCTTGGAATGGTAATACCCACCAGGCCAGCCAGGCCTTTAAAGTCCTTGTAGAGATGGTCTGCCTTTCAATAGCTTCTATACGTGCAGCTATACTTGACCTCCCCAGGAGACACAGCCATTGAAGAACTGAAAAAGAAAATTCTCACTATCAAATTCCATGCATGACATTACAAGTGGTTCAGCATCAATAACAGTTATAGTTTTGTCAATGTTAATGACAGCAAAAAAACCCCAAAAGCCAACAAAACATTGTATTACCATCTGTTTTGTCACTATACCCTAACATCCACTGGGCCTTTCCATTTGGTTGACAGCTCAAACCTCTTATGTGCATTCTCTCCACCTATAAAAATGTGAGTTCTTTGGCAGTAAGTAGACCTGCCTGGCTTTTCTATTTCTATCCCCATTGCTTTGTACATAGTAAATGCCAGTATAAATTCTTTTTCATTTATTCATAGTCAAACAAAACAAATCTATATATTGGCAATGTCTGAAATTATGTCTCATTCTACACCTCTTGTCTATCACCACACTAATAGAAAGTGGCAAGAATGCTTCATCATTGGTCCCCAAAGTCATGGGTGGTCCAAACACTTCAAGTTCATAAGTCTTTCAAAGCTGCTTTTCTTTACAGTAATAAAGTTATTGTAGAAATTGTTCTCCTGGTTTTGCTATCTTCACTCTGCATTAGTTCACACAAGTCTCTTCTGGTTTCTCTGAATCCATCCCTTTTGTCATTTTGTATAGTACAAGAATGTTCCAATCTATTTGTAAACTAGTTTGTTTAACTCTATTCTTATTTTTTCCCCTGGAATAATATGCTCAATTTTGCTGGGTAGTTGATTCTTGGTTTTAATCCCAGCTCCCTTAATCTTCAAAATATCGTATTCCAGGCCCTTTGATCCCTCAGTGTAGAAGCTGCCAGATCCTGGGTTATGCTGATAGTGCTTCCACAGTATTCAAATGGTTTTTCTCTTGGCAGCCTGTAATATTTTCTCCTTTAACTGGGTATTCTGGAACCTGGCAATAACATTTCCAGAAGTTTTCTTTTGGGGGATTGGTGAATTCTTTCAAGTTCTATTTTGCCCTCTGATTCTAAAACATCAGGGCAATTTTCTTTGAGGATCTCTTGAAGGATGCTTTCCAAGTTCTTTTTCTGGTCATG
>CM053596.1:149387607-149422664 GCA_028646575.1 Pseudocheirus occidentalis
GACAGAGTTCTATACTTAGCCCTAAGTTACTAGGTGCTACTTAGCCCTAAGTATCTGATCTGCTTAGCCCTAAGTATCTGATCTACTTAGCCCTAAGTATCCTATCCACTTAGCCCTAAATATCCAACAAACTGATTACCATTACAACTTGAAAATTTAACAATAAGCTCTGTAGCAAATATAAACTGTCTCCAGCACACCACTGCCCTAATAGAGTATGAGGCAAACATATACTTCTATCACTCTTGGCACCCTGACTAAAGGGTTTGTGTTTATCATGTCTTCCAAACAAATGAGTGAACTCATTAAGGAAGCTAGCTGGCCCAATGGATAGAGCACTGGACCTGGAGTCAGGAAGACCTGAATTCAAATCTAGCCTCAGATATTCACTAGCTATGTGACCCTGGGCAAGTCACTTCACTTCTGTTGCCCAAGGTTGTTGTGAGGATAAAGTGAGATCATATTTGTTAAGTACTTTGCAAACTTTAAAGCATTATATAAATGCCAGTTATCATTATTTAAGGCAGAGGTCATGCCTTCTCTTTTCCTTCACAGAACCTAAGAAAGTTTCCACTGTAGACTCTCCAAAAAGGCTGTTGACTGTAGCCCAACACAAGACTCACAATTCATCAGTGACCCTCTAGCTCTACGTATTCTACTCGCTTGCCCACCAAACCTTCCTGTCCTACAAAATTCCCTATTACTACCAAGGGTATTGACATCCTCCCTATCAGACAGATTCATGGCCTTTGTGTCATTCTTGACCTTCGCTCACTCACCTCACATAATCTATCCATTGCCAAATCTGGTCATTGCTACCTTCATACCATCTCTCACGTGTGTCTCCTCACCCATACAGCCATCACCCTAGTTCAGGCCCTTCTCACCTCTCAAGAAAGAAACTATTGCAATAGCTTTTTCATCAATCACCCTTCCTCAAGTCTCTCCCCATGTCAATCCATCCTCCAATCAGGGGCCAAAGTGATTTTCTTAAATAGAAGTTAGGACCCCATCAACACCACACTCTCCCCTTCCCCCTGCCAGATTCATACTTGCTAAACTCTGCTGACTCCCTATTACTTCTAGGATCAAATATGAAATCTTTTTTTTAAGTCCTTACAACCTGATCCCTTTCTACCTTTGAATTTTCTTATACTTTACCCCCCTCCACAGACTCTACAATTTGACCATGCTTGCCTACTGCCTATTCCTTCTGCACAACACTCTGTCTCTCATCTGTCTCTCCGCTTTTCATGGACTTTTCCCCAGGCATAGAGCTCTCCCTCCTCTTGGCTTTCTTGTATTCCTTAATGACTCAGCTCAAAGCCCACTTTTAGCAAGAGTTCTTCTCCCTACCCCTGCTCCCATGCTAGTATCTTCCTCCTGAAATTACCCATCTCCATTGCATCCATTTTGTATGCACCTCATTATTTCATGTTTGTTTCCCCATTAGAATGTATGCTCCTTGAGGATGGGAGGTGTTTTTCTTTTCTTAGTACCCAGTACCTGTCACAATTCCTAGCACATTGTAAGTGCTTAATGAATGTTTATTGACTCCTGATTGACTCATAAGTACACATTGATAACTACTGAAAACATAATGTAGTAACCCATCATTCCTATTACACTCTCCTACACATCATCAAGATGTAAGATCATTTGCGGTACTACTGAACATGTATTTTACCTTCACCTTGGCTCTGCACTGTCCACACAATTCATTCAAGATTCATCTTCTAGTAAACTGAGGCATGACTTAGGTTCACCCTCCTGGCAGTACTTATTTCCTCTTCTGGGTGCTGTTGTAGTGACTGCATGGACCACCTCCTGCAGAGTAACAGATACTAACTGTGAAACCTAGGAATTTCTCATCTTCCAAAGTAGTCCCTAGGCTCAAAATGCCCATCTCTCATCATTGCTATTAAGGGAAAGAAGCATAGAGTGGCAGAGCAACTGGAAGCTTGAAGTCCAGTCTCAGGTTCACCTGGATAAGCACATACATTTGTTGTATCAATGAGCAACTATCAGGACTCATCAATCTTTCACAGGAAGCCCAAGGGAGAGCAGAGCCACCAGCCACAAGTCACACAATGGGAAGAAAAGGATGAGAGGAAAAAGTGCCTCTGCTTTTAAAGGACATACAGCAGGAGCATCTTCCTGCTTAAAGCTCTAAGAGTGCTTTTCTGACACAGTTCATTACTCTTGTTTTAGGGGATTGAGGAGATAGGGTCTCACATGGGTACCCCCCCTCCATAACCTCTGGCTACACGTGTCCTTTATCAAGGGTCCAAAGTAAAGTGACCAGGGCTTAGACTTGATATTACACATGCTTTTTGGAATAACCCCCACATAGGTCCATCCCCAAACATTCTCCACAGGGTGGGTGGATCCTATTTCCCATCCCCTGTTGCCCTACACACACACACACACACACACACACACACACACACAAGCACACATATAAGTATCAAGAGTATACATTATGTGTGTGCAATATTTCTTGGATAGGAAAGCAGCCTTCATTTCTTCTATTTTGCTCCCAAGTTTTATAACCGACATGTTTTTGAATGAACCATTCTCTTTTGGCTGCTTCCTTTACATTCCAGCTCTTCAAACAAAAAACTGGATAATCAAATGTCAGGGACATTACAGAAGAAATTTTTGGTCAGGTATGGGCTATATTAGGTGTGTGCTAAGGGCTATTCCAACTCAGAGATTCTGTGAACCTAGAAGGAATCCAGACCCCAGAGTTTCTATGTTCTGTCAATGTATTTTAAGCCCTAAATATTCCATAGCCAAACTGGTTTGGGAAATTCTGGACTAGATTCCTGGTTCTGTGGTCCCATCTTCATTTCTTTTCAGCATTCATCTAGTGGTCTTAATAGAAAAAAAAGATTTTCCCTTTTTCTCTTAAAAATTTTTTTGTTATCAAAAATGGTTCTCTAGGAGTGAGAGGTGAAAGGATATAAGCAGAAATTGAGATTTAAAAATAAAATTTATCAATTAAAATCTGTTCAAAATAAAGAGGAAAGACAAGACTGTCTCACAGGTCATACAAGCAGGTTACAGTTATCCAGCCCCCAGGCAGATCTCCATCTCCATGGCCAGAATATTCATTCACTATCTTCTGTGGAGCAACAGAAAGAGCATGGGATTTGGAGTCAAAGACCTCCTGTGATCCTACCAAAGATACCATGTGACTTTAGACAAATTGCTAAAATCTCTCAAGAGATTTAGCTATAAAATGAGGAGCTTGGAGAAAGTGACTTCTGTGGCACTAAGTGCTTTGCATTTGGGGGACAAACATACAGCTTTGGAACTGCCTACCTTTCCAAGACATCCAGGTCATCATGACCCACTTCCCATGTAGTTCTCTCTAGAGTTTAAACAATAATGTTAAACCATCCCCATGATTCATATAATTGAATGGACATTTATTAAATCTCTTACTATGTGCACAGCTCTGGGTTAGGCTCCAGGGGGCATAAAGAGATGAGAGGACACTATTCCTACCCTCCTGGAGCTTTCCAATTGAAGAGAGGCATAATAAGAGTTCACATTTCCACAGAACTATAAAAGTTTACAAAGGGATTTCCTCATAAGGAAGGTTATTCTCCTCATCTTAGAGATGAAGAATTGAGGCCCCAGAAGTGACTTGCCCATAGCAAGATGGTAATAATAACTTCCATCTTTAAGGATTGCAAAGCACTCTGTTGTGTATGATCTCATTTAAACTTCACAATATCCCTGTCAGGGACTTACTTTGAGTATGATTATTCCCATCTTACAAATAAAAGAATAGGTTCACATTGGTGAAGTGACTTAGCTATGGTCACAATTTGCCAGGCAGAGGCAGAACTCAAAGCCTGACATTCTCTTGACCCCAAATCTAACACTCTGGTCATTATACCATACCCCCATGCTGCCTCTCGCATACCTAGTAAAAGTGCTGAATCTATTTCTTTATACTTTAAGTCTGATGGTCTTCTGACAATGCCATGCTATACTTGGTTGGAATCCTTTAAAAGTAGTTCAAGGGATCCTGTTAGTTGCATGCATTCTGACAGAGTACTTTAAGCTCCTTGGAGATTTAAGATGTTTGGTTATCACTGTTAACTCTCTTTTGAGTATCAACAATCTCCTAGGCACAGTCCAGGACATGGTCATCATTAGTACCTCAGCTAGAAGAGAGCAACCTTTAGAAGCCCACTCCAGAGCATGGGAAATGAAGGGGGTCTGACCAGACAAAAAAGCAAAGCTATTTGTACTTAGAGATTGTGACACTTAGTTCAATTGTGGACGGAACATACGGACCTTAGGAGCATCTGAAATTGTAGCCACCTCATGGTGGTAATCCTGAAAGAGCAATGAATCATGATAGAGGGAACCTCCTGCATTTGCAGTACAGACCCCCTTTCTTTTTACCAGATTTCCATAGATCCAGCTTTAATCAGTAGAAATTGTATGCCTTACCTAGCCTAAGGAGAAATTTTCCTTAAATGGATTGTCAGGGCTTATTTTCTGCTATAGATGTCTAATTAAGGAATAGCAGTCCTTCTCTCAGCAGTGGACCTTCTCCAGCTAATTTAGCACTAAAACAATGCCAGAGAGGGAATCAGTTTGGCAATGCTGTACCATCCATCTCATGCTGTACCTTCGAGAGCATGAAGACAAAGCTTATGTCTTAGAATCATTCAGTCCCTGGCTCCAACAGACAACAAAGCCCTATCATATCTCAATGGCATCACACCCTGCCCTAGCATATGCCAGGCTGAAATCTTAACGCCACTGGCTTTCTCCCCAAAGAGTTGGTAAGACATGCCCCAACATTCTCCAGGCCATGGTCAATCGGATCACTGAACAAACCCTCTCATTCGGTGGTGTTTTATCCTGAGCCTTTCCATGGTGCGCCCTTTATTGTCCTGCTCTGTGTCTGTTAAAGTTAAAACAATGAGTGCCAGTGTCGAGCTGTTGTTGGTGCCTCAAGACTGTTTACTCTCAGCTCTCTTTAGGACCTAAAAGGCTGAAAACTGCATCCTAATGGCCCAATTAGGCCTAATGCTCCAGAGTGTTGACTGTTTAGTTACCACCATATTGTGTACAGAACTAATTGTGGTGAAAGCAAATGAATGGTCAAGAAACAAACAAGCTACTAGAAAATAATTACTTGGAGTGTTTCTTTTTAGTGCCTGGACAGCCGATTTCATTATAGTCAACAGCCCCTAAGCTGCCTGGAATAGTGGTATTTGTCATTTTCATAGAAACTTGATAATGACATTAATTTATCTTAATGGTCTGTTCTATTGTTATAAATAGTAAAATTAGCTTAAATTGTCTTGCTTTTGCTGGTTTGGGATGGCTGCAAAGGGCCCCACGACAGCAGATGAGTAGATAATTTGGTGTGCTTGACAGATTTCCAATAATTTGTTATGTGGAACATGAGTAATGCTAGTGCCATTAATGTTCATTTTCCTCTAAATTCATTACTGCCCTTTTCCCTTTTATCTTTTTTAATGTCTGGGCCATTTTTCTATATTTCAAGTGGAGCCACAGAGCCTATTCATATTCAGCTCGCTATTAACATTCTGCACAGAGCGAGTATCCTGTAGAAAAACAACTCTTTATGAAATGATGAGCTTGGTAGCTATTGATGATGGAGAGTGGGCAAAATGGGCTGCTTACTGGTATCAGGGCTGAGATATAATTAAGTCAAATGTAATTTTAAAGAAATTTAAATGTTTTCATTTTCATGGCAAAGGTAAAGCATACTTAAGAGAGACCCTAAGAAGGTGTGAATGCATTAATAAAAACTGGTGCTTCTCCTTTCACATCCCTCCTACTCTTCACAGAGAATCTTACTGAAGGTTATTACACAACATTTCCTATAAAATGGATTCTAATTAGTCCATAAAAAAATGTTAAAATCAAATTGAGTCTCATAAGCACATATACTAGCATTATAATCTCCAGTACAAACGTGACAGCTATTTACAAAGAGAAAAAAAATTATTTTGATTTGGTTTATTCATTCTTAGCTTCAACCAACATTTATGATGCCACCCCTCCCTCTGCTAGGACAGTTCTACATTCTCTCAGGGATGTGTGTGTGGGGGGGGGGGGTGAGGGTTAGAGCGATTAAAAAAAAATCAATTGTATTTGCTTTCCTGCCTTTTCTAAATACCCTACTCACTTTCTCTCCCACTGTGGTAAGGAGCCCACCAAATGATAAAGAGGCTTATTAAAGCTCTTGGCAGCTTTACTGATGTACACCTTCCTACTAATAAACATGGCAAATTGGTATGATCACTATCCCCAACAAGACAACAAACCCCACAAACCTTCAGACCTCATTTCCTTTTATTCTTCGTGCTGAGTGGTTCAGCGGAGATGAATGGGACCCTTTGTCTACTGAAACTGCCCTGTACCTGTTACCCTAATAGGAGATTCTATACTAGTAGATTGTAGAATTCCATTTACTTAGCATGCAGCACAGTACCTTGGCACATAGTAGGTATTTAATAAATAACTATTGTTTGATGTCTCTCCAGAAATCCCATGTAATAGAAATGTCTGCCCAAGGTTTAATGGGCTGATCAGATGAGAGAGATGGACTTTTTGAAAGACAAACTATTATTTCATAGAGAGAAATTGTATTTATTTACCTTTTCAGCTTTTTCTTTTTGTAATGGGTTTATACTCTTACTTAGGATCATAGATGTCAGGCTAGAAGGGACCTTAGAAGTCTAGTCTAATCCCATCATTACACCAATGAGGAAGCTGAGATTTGTGGAGATGAAGTGGTTCACCAAAGTTTCACACAGGAAGTAGATGTCAGAGTTGGGATTTGAACCCAGGTTCTCTGACTTTAAGTCTTTCCATTAAACCAAGCTACTTCTCTGCTTCATATGATCAGTGTCTGAACTTTCCAGGCTTCTTGTGATCTTTGAAAGGACAGTCAATTAATCACAGTTGTATGGTGCTGGAAAGGCAAGATTGGATCTGAATTCTCTAAAGGAAGTCCAGGGCACTTCAATCAAACTACAAGCCCCAAAATGACAGCTCTCTCTCTCCCTGAAATAGCAATAAAGAATTTAAAGACCTTTTCCTTCTCCTGCAACAAGATCATTGCTTTTTTTTTCCACTGAGAAAAATAATAGATTTTAAAAGCATCTCTATTCAATAAAATCACTGAGGTATACTACTGAATGCATGACCAGCCTCTTTATTTCTCTGACAGGAATGAAGGATAATGCACTGATGATGTTGTGTATCAGAGATGCAATTCATAAAATATTTATCCTAAAACAGCAAATGTGTCTGTCTGCCTTGTTCATTTATAAAATAATAGTTCGGAAGAATAAGGTGCCGGTAGAATCCCTTAGTCAATTTGGTTGGCTTTGCTCGGAGTCCATTAGACTAGGTTATATATCGGGCTAAGGAAGATGTGGTTTGTCAGTGGTGTATAATGGATCATGAAAGATAAATGGAATTAGGCAATTGAATAATTAGAGTGATGCCCACTAGAACTGCTCTAAGTGAAGGTCTGTCAGGATTTCCATTAGAAACCTCTATTTCACTGGTTAGGAACACATCTGAGAAAGTTTGGTTTGGGTTGAAAGTTTGGTTTGGGTTAAAAGTTAGTGCCAACCAGGGAACCAACCTAAGGGGAAAAAATTTATTTTACCAGATCCTAACACAGTGTCAGGATACCATGACTTTTGCCACATGCATGCTGAAAGTATACCAAAGGTTGAGGAGTATTTTCAAAGCTTCAGGATGTGACAGAGTCATTGTAGATCAAGTCTGATATTCCTGGTACCCAAGTGCAGCTTGAAGCACAGTCTGGAACACAAATTTTTCCTAAGGACATACACTTTTCAAGGATACCCAAACAAAGACACTCAGAGAAAATCACCCAAATAATCCCAATCCCTTTGTCACAAAGAGTTAATTGATTTATATCACATCTTCCTCCCAGAGATCTCTTTCCAATGTTCTGTAACTATAGCATAAGGACTAGACCAACCACCAACTCAGAGGTGTGGGTTTTCTCTGATTTTATATACTATTGATAAAAGAACTTGCTATGTAAGCAACTTTAGAAAGGGGCTGGTTTTCTTGTGGGAGTCATTAGCAGCAGGAGCTATCTACCCCTAGAGATCAAATGCCCTTCCTCTTGGTGATGGGAAATTGATAACTTGTGATATATAGAATGTTTTTTTTTTTAGTGACACAGTAGATGGGCTGGTAAAGGGAGGTCTGTGAGTATATATTTGGACAGAGGGAGAGCCTACCTCACTGCTCTTCCTCTTCTTCTAATTATTCATCCTCCCCTTAAGGATCTCTGAGTTAAACAAAGCTTAGTGTTTCTCGGGGAGTTTTTGACTTGTGCTCTGACAATGGTTCACCAGTCCAGTAGGGGAAGGCTTTTCATGTGCTGGTACTAGCACTGCTGCCTCAATTCAATTTAATTAGATTTATTTAAATTGGATAGAATGTAGTAAGTGCCTACTATGCACTAGGCACTGTGCTATGTGCTGGGGGTACAAAGACATTTCTCTTTATATTCTATGGGACACGATAAAATTAATGCACAGTACAGATGCGAGTACACACAAAGCAAATACAAAGTAATTTCAGAATGAAAGAATCCTAGTATAGGCACTTAGTTGGCACAGTGGATAGAGCCCTGGGCCTCAAGTAAAAAAGACCTGAGTTCAAAAGCATTTTCAGATATTGACTAGCCATGTGAGCCTGGACAAGTCATTTGACTTTTGTTTGCTTCGGTGATCTCAACTCTAAAATGAAGATGCTTACCTCTAGCACTTCCCTCTCAGGGCTGTCATGGAATCGAATGAGATGATATCTGAAGAGTGCTTAATACAACTTTGAATACATAGTAAGTGCTTAATAATTTTTTTTTCCTTCTCTTTCTTCCTAACAATTGGAGAGATCAGCAAAGGCCTCTTGCATCAATCCATAAACATTTATTAAGTGCCTGCTATGTGTGAGAGGCAACACTGGGGCTGTGCCTGAAAAGGAGTTGGAATTCTGAAGGTGGCAGAGGATAGGGGACAGAATATGAACAGGGGACAGATAGCGACCCAGTTTGGCTGAAAGTAGTGTGTTTGAGGTGAGCAATGACAAGTAAAGTCTTGTGGGAGAGCCCAGGTTCCAGAATGTGGAAAGTCTTCACCAGGCAAGGGAGCTGGTATTTTATCCCAGAGACAAGAGCTGCTGCCACAACAGCCCCTTGACTCATTCTGCAAGGGAGTGCATGAAGACCTGGCACGTCTCTGGAAGGGGCGTGTACCGCTGTTCTTTGATATTGTCTGCAGTATAGGCACACCCTGAAGTGCCTGAGGCTTCGTACACCTCTCCTAACCTTTCTGCCAATTCTGCCCCTGACATTCCTTGGGAGCAAGGAAGGGGTGGGGGGAGGAAAGGGGAGAGGGTTTAGAGGGCTGCTGTTCACAGATAGATTCAAGATGTCTCACTGACATCGTACAATTTCATCCAATAGTCACTTTGGCCCAGGGGTACCAAAAATACAGGATAAATAAAACTGCCGTTGCTTGTCCTTTGTTCTCAAAGGGGACCAATGACATCATGAAGATAGTGCCATGACTTACAAGTGCACTGGATTTAAGTGAAGCAGAGCTGTGCAAAGTCACCAGCCTCACTTTCTCCTCAGGAGCCATCTGGGACAAGTGGTCAGATATAGATCTAGATGGCTAGAGGTGGAACCCAATAAATAAAGCAAGGTGAAATGGAAAGAACCTTATTGTCTCTTCTTTGGAATATTAAGTTCCTTGAGAGTAGAGATTTTTTCATTCCTTATATTTGCATCTCCACTTCGTAAAACAGTCTCTAGCATGCAATAGGTACTTGTTGATTGATTAATTGGTTAGAAGTCTAATTCTACCACCTACTGGCCACATGACCTTGGGTAAATCAATTAACTTCTTTGAACCTCAGTTAACTTATCTTTCAAATGGGTTGAGATTAGCTTCTTCGACCTCCTAAAGTTGTGGTGAGGCTGGAATTACATGATATATGAAAAAGAACTCCAAGAACCTATTTTAATATACATTTGTGCCCAATTGCTTTGGTGTTGAGTAGACATGACCACAAACTATCCCACTCAGAGCTTTGATCATTGGAGACCCCTCTCTTTGATGTGGAAGCTTGAATGACAACTGGAGAAGAGGTTTCCACACTTGCTTAGGAACCATGAGTGAGGCAGACTCACTCTCTCCAAATCTAACCCCCAAACCCTAAGATACTTCCTCTCTTCCTCCTCCTTCTCCTCTTCTTCCTCCTCAAGAGTGGTGGTATGCTGGTAAATGTTTAACAAGTGACTCTGGGAAGGGGAGGTGGCAGCATCCTCATAACAGCTTTTAAATTCAATCTACATTGTTGACATTTTCCCCCTCACTTTCTTAAGTCTAGAAAATCAGCACAACAATAAATCAAGACTGATTTTTCTTTGATATAAACCTCACATTGAAATTTTAACAGTTGGCTCTCACAAGGCAGTAGGAGCTAGCTCCAGCAAATCCCTGCAGAGGAATGATTAACTTCAATGGGAAAACAAGAGACTGAGACAAACCAGTGTGTGACTCCCTGTAAAATATCCTAAATGTGGCTAACAGGAAAGACAACAACAAATCTAGCAGCTACAGCAGCAACAGGAAGGAGAAATAGCCCTGAAAAAGTTATTGGTTATAGTGGCACCAACTTGAATGGGATTGTAAGAGCTTATTGTTAAATTTTTTCAGTGTGAACATTGTACCTTTGAAATCAAGAAATATTACAAATCAGGGATTGGTTTATTTTTAGCTGATTGTCTAGACCAGAAGCATCACACTCTTCAGTTTCTACTGCTCCAGATTAAAGTGTAGTAGGGAAATGTTTAATGAAATAAATAAAAATACACAACAACATAGATAATGCTAATTTATAGTTTTCTGAGTCCACTAGAGATGCGTTTCTGTTTGAGTTTGAAACCACTGATCTAGGTTTAAGCAGAGAATAGAGAAAATGTTAATAATGCAGATTAAGTTTAAAAGCAATCATACTTTGCTGACAGCTGGTTGTTAAATATTTCCCATCACACCCATACATATGTACAAAAATATTTCCCACCACACCCATAAATATGTACAAAAATATTTACAACATCTCCCTTTGTTATATCAAAGAACCAGAGACTAAGGGGATACCTATCATTTGAAAAATGACTGAACAAATTATGGTTTGTGAATGTAATAGAATATTATTATGCTATAAGAAAGAAGAAAAGCATGGCTTTAGAGAAATCGGGGAGACTTGTATGGACTGGTGCAGAGGAAAGTGAACAAGAGGACTAGGAGAACAATTTATATTAAGCAAAAACACTGTAAAGAAAAATAACTTTGAAAGACTTGTAAACTCTGATCAGTGCAGTGAACAGCCATGACTGCAGAGGAACCATGTTGAAACATGCAGCCCACCTCCTGACCACTGATAGACTCAAAAGGCAAGAGACACATTTTTGGAGATTGCCACTATTGTGAATTTGTATTTGTTTCAAGGGTTTTGTTTATAGGAGGATTCACATGTTGCTAAAGATGATGACATATGGGAAGACACATTATAAACCATTGTATTAGTGTCAGTTATTATCATTTCTTGGTTTTGTGTGGGTAGACAAAGTCAAATTTGTGATATGCTAAATAATATTTGCATATTGCATTGGACTGTGGGATTTAGATTTGGAAAAGACTATGAATATGAAGGTCAATCCTTCTCATCTTACAGAAAAGGGAATTGAGACCCAGAGAAGTTAAATATTTCAAGTGACTGGCTCAAGGATAATGCTGCTAGTGAAGGACCAGAGCTGATATTTAGCATAAAATTGCATTTATTTATTTAGTCCTTTGAAAAAAATCTTATTGACACCTTTTGTTTTTATAATACAATCATTTCTATATATGGACAATATGTGTGTACACACGTGTATATATATGTATATCTATATCTCCCACATACAATCAGAATAAGCCTTTCTTCATAACAAAGAAAAACAGATCAGTAAAACCAATTGACATAGAAACTCATTTTGCCAGCACATGTCACAATTTGCACCCACAATCACTCTGCCTCATAGAAGAAAGGAAGCAAATTCATTTCCTCATCTATTCTCTGGAGCCGAGATTGGTCATTACAATTACACAGCAAAACTGCATTGTTTAATTCAAGAAAATCCAGCTCTTTGGAAAACAAAATAAATGAGTTCAAGTGCCTCATTGCAATCATATTGTAGGTATGACCACATAATATACACCCACCCAGTTAATTACCTCCCAGGATTAAGAGGAAAAGACAGACACTCAGTGAACTGATAATCACTGCAGATGTATGCACATAGATGGCAGATAGGGTTACCCTTGTAGGACACACCTGAAAGAGGAAAGGCATAATCAAAAAACAGACATAGCTAGAAATGGGTCCTCAGCAGCTTCTGACAGCAGAAAACATCGCTCCAACCAGAAGACTGCCAGGTCACTGCCCTGGACTCAGTAGCTATCAGAGGATCTGGATCTTATTTCAGGGAGGAGTCCCCAACTTTTTCTTCATAAGAAGCAACTTGTGATTTTCCCAGAGTCTCACAATTTTTTTAGGAAATGGGGAAGAAAAGAAGAAGGAAGATATCAGAGTAGTACCCTTGATAGTTTGGTGTCAGTGATGGGAAAGTGTCCTTATTCAAGATCATATCAAGGAATTACCAAGGAATTCTCTGAAGAAGCGATTGGAGGAAGGAGGGAAACGATGCATTGGCTGCCAGGTGATCAGGTCAGCACTGGCTTTTAATGAGGCTCTTTGCCACTAGTAGTCAGGGCTAGTGCCATTTTGGATGCATTCTACTAAAGCAACTAGCCAAGCATTGTGTGCCTGGAGACATTTAGAAAATCTCAGCAAACTAATTGGCAGGCAGATAGACAATACTTTGTAGGCACCTCAGAGATGTATCACCCTGTGGTCATTGTCAGGAGCTCCACTGGGGCTGTCTGAGGGCGTCTTATTCAGTAGAGTATTGGCATTTCCTTTGTGGTGTTTGCCCTATGTGGTTTCTTCCAAGGTAAAAATGAAACAGTGGACTGAGAATTCCATGCCTTTAAAAGTCAAAAGGCTGGGGGTAGTGGTGGGGGGAAAAAGAAAGGGGCTCCAGGTTTTCTGGAAAGAACTCAGGCCCACTGAGAAGCATACAACTTTAGCAGACTTTGGAATTCACCAAAGCCTTCTCAGCAAGAATTTATGCCAAGCAGGAAGAAAAAGCTGATTTAATTCAATTCATCCCCAAGGCAAGGTGAGTTAGTTAAAAAAAAAAAAAGTGCCAACCATTCTGGAAAGTAATTTGGAATTAGGCTTAAAAAGTGACTCAACTATGCCCTATGACCCAGAGATGTCATTGATAAACATAGGCCTCAAGGAGAGTAAAGAAATAAAGGTCCAAGAATTTCCAAATATTCAGAGAAGCACTTTTTGTGGTAGCAAAGAACTGGAAACAGACTAGATGCTCATCAATGGGGACGTGACTTAAATTGAAGCATATAGATTTAGTGGAATATTACTGCGATAAGTCTGATAAATTCTTAGAAACCTGAAAAGATATATGAAATGATGCAAAGTAAAGCAAGCAAACCCAGGAAAACAATATGCACAGTGACTTCAACAATGTGAAGAATGGAGAAGAAAAATTGACGGCTTCTCAGTGTAATTATAATAACAGGTTTGGCCACAGTTTTTTGTTTTGGTTTCGAGTTTGTTTTTTTCAAAACTGTGAAACATTGTCTCTCCTATTAGACATGGTGAACGTGTTGCTTGGTTCTGCTGCATTCCATTTTTTTTCCTCTTTATTTTTTGATCTTTGTTACAAATGAAGGCTAACTGGGTAGGGGAGGAAAAGTCGGAAAAGAGAACAGAAAACCAAGGAAGATAAAAAGATAGATGTGTACTGCGGTGCCATATACACTGTGCATTTAAACTCAAATTCTCCATTATCTGTACACATTGTTACGGATTATCCATGTTGGGGGTGGGGTCAGAAGTCTTACCCATATCCTTTATGTTGATTAGACTATGAGGTCATTGAACAGGAAGAAAGCCTTTAACTGCTATCATCTACATGTTGGTGACTTCTTATAATATTTTCCCCAAAAGATAGAAGGAAGGAGTCGGTGATACAATGTTCTGCCTGATCTGCTCCCCTGTTTCTCCTCTGTACTTTGTAACTGTAATTGCTCAGCTAGAATTCCTTTCATAATCAGGTCAGGTCTATCCATATCTGCCACACTATGTCTACTAATACAGCTGTTTTGAAGCCAATATAAGTATCATTTGAAAACATGTTTATGAAGTGAACTTCCACTCAAGCCCTATGTCTTACGTCTTATAGTACAGAGGTAGCCCTGGGTTCTCAAAGGTTTTGCTAACAGAAGCGTATGCCAATGTATTCTACCAAGCTGGAAAGTCTTTAACAACAGGCCAATTGATGAGACTTATATCTGTCATGTCAAGCCAGCCCTGCTAAATTCATAAAGTCTCAGCACCAAGTAGGATATGGAGTGGTGAATTATTTGACCATAGCAACTTTCAAAGCCTTTCTCTTAAGTTATAGGGGAATTATAACTTACATGCATGCACAGAAATCACAGAATGTTAAGCATTGAAGTAAATTGGAAAGAAAGGGCATTTTAGAATATGTACAAAATTAATAGAACCAAATCAGTCAAGGCTTGTTAGAATAAATAAATAAACAAATAGATAAATAAATAGCCCCAACTTTGGTTATAGTTTTGGGACTGTTTCCCCCCCAAAAAGAGAATGTTTCATCCATTGACTCATACAATAAATTCAGTTCAATTAAAAAAAAAAACATTCAAGTACCTACTGTGTGTAAGGCACTATGCTAAACTCTGAGAAAACAAGAATGGGAAGAAAATGACAAAGTTCCTGTCCTCAAGGAGCTTATAGTCCTCTAGGGGTCATATGACAAATAAACCTTCTATCTACTTTGTACAACTTGTTTTTCTTTTTGGTATGTAATAAATTCAATTATGCTACTTTCAAATCTTTCTTGTTCATCTGTGTTTTCTTCTAGACTTCTTTTTGTTTCCTTCTATGTCATTCCAAGAAAAATGCTTCTAGGACCTTCTTTTATTTATTTATATTTTGAAAATATTTCCCTTCTCCCCCGTTGGGGAAAGAAAGGAAAAAGGAAACTGTATTTGATTATATGCATAGACAAATAAAATTTAAAAAAATAGACATATCCAGAAATGTATGTCTAATTCCATACCTTGAGACTATTAGCTCTAAGGTCCTATCTAGATCCATAGCCTATTTTTGATTTATAAAGAATGAATTTGGGGCAGCTAGGTGGCATGGATGGCTAGGTGGCGCAGTGAATAGAGCACCGGCCCTGGAGTCAGGAGTACCTGAGTTCAAATCTGGCGTCAGACACTTAATACAAAAAAACTAGCCGTGTGACCTTGGGCAAGTCACTTAACCCCAACTGCCCTACAAAAAGCAAAAATTAAAAAAATTAAAAAAAAAAGAATGAATTTGAGAGGGGGGAGACTAGATGTAGGTAAATCAGTTATTGTGAGATTGATATTGGGAGAATGGTATAGGTCAGGTGAGGTCCAGCCAGGGATCCCAATAACATTGGGTACAGGAAATGTTTTAGATCCTTCTTCTTGGACACAGTGGCCTTCACCCTCACCATACTGTCGTTGGCTTTACTGCGTACCATTTGTGTTCAGTATAGCTGGATTGAGGGAAGGGTGGCCTAACTCTCAGAGATCTTGACATATGTCCCTATAGTATAGTCAATGACCTTGACTCTGTAGGCCTGAACCCTCAAGCCTATGAGGAGGTGGAAGTTCCTTAGACCCTGGGATGCAGTGAAAACATGGGGTAGTTGCAACAGTGATCTAACCACTTGAGAGTAGGTTACTTTGAGGGGTTGTGGTAGCTTGGAACCAAGGTCATGGGACAACAATGGCTTCATTGAGGATGGCAGGCCATGATGCAGGGAATGTGAACCAAAAGAAAATAAAAAATAAGGTATACAATTATAAGTTTTGGCACCTTAGATGAAAACACCATTCATTCTACCTAGTTATAACTCTGTAGAGAAAAACAGAGAAAACAAGGGGGTGGAAGTGGGTAGAACAAGCATTTATCAGCTCCTACTATGTGCCATGCTCTGTGCTAAGCACTTTACAATTAGAATATTATCTCATTTGAACCTTACAACTATCTGGGAGGTTTAAGTATCAAAATCCCAGCAGACTGTGGCAATAGTTATAATTTGTTACTGGATCCTAGTTAAATCATTCTATTAAAAGTGCACTGAGTTCTTTATGTTTAGAATTTCTTTTATTACTGCTGCTGCTATTGTGTAGGAATAAATTATCTGTCATGTACCTGATTCATATTGTACCATAATTATTTTTTCACTCTTTGAGAATCCCTAGATGTCAGCTATAAAATGAATGAAAAATAAATTATCCTTGGAACTCTGGGATAGGTAGATTCAGTGATCCAAAAAGTGTGAGAACAGGAAGTCTGCCTCCTCTTTACAGTCCAGGCTCTCCAGGAGACTGAATTAAATCTGCATGCCCTAATATAGTGCAGGTAGCATCCCTACCCTCCTTTCTCCATTCTTTGATCAGATCCTGCCTAACATAATAGTATTACCTGGAGAGGGAGGGAAGAGGTGGTACTATCCAATAGGAAGCCCTGCTCTACCCACCTCCCTCCCAACTTTCTTTGAGAGATTTTGTAAAATATCTTGTTGAATTTCAGGTGTGCTACAGTCTACATCTAGTAATTTTTGTCAAAAGGTAAATAAAGTAAGTCTGGCTCTCTTGATAAAGCCTTAGTGGTTCTTCATGATCCATATTTTGCTAAGTACACTCAAAGTAGCCCCATAAATAATATGCTCTAGAATTTTTCCAGAAATTGAAGTCAAATTTATTAAACCCATAGTTTAAATGGATCATTTGTGGAGGATTTCCACTTTCTTTCTCTTTAAGACAATCAGTTAAAAAGAAAAGAAACAAGGGGGAAAAAAAAATCAGATCAACAACTACCTTTTTGCTTTCCTGTGGTACCCTTACTTTCCACCAAAAATTTTGAAAGATCATGGGCAAGAGCTCAGTAATGGCGTCATTATACGCTCTCTCTCTTTATTCAGGGGTATATAGAGTTAGTAAATGGAAAGTTATCTAAAGGGTGGTGTATGTGCTCTCTTGAATTTAACTTTTACTCACTTGAACCTCACAGCTTCTATGAAATAGTCTCATGTTTTACTTGCTCTTAGTACAATGATAGAATGTTTAAAGAGATATAACAGATACTAAAATATTCTTTAAAATTAAATGAAAAATATTGTCAATAAAATACAAATGAAACCCCCAAATTAGAATGTTTCATATGTGAAAAATGAATAAGAAGGTCTTAGGATTTTATTGTATTCATAGTAATTAATTTATTCAGAAAGATCCCTGGAAAACAGGGTTCTGAAAAACTTGGTTAACTGAGAATGTTGAGAATATTAAGTTCTAGGTTAACTGAAAATTTTGACATGGACACAATATAGAAATAATCAATTTTCAAAGAACATAATTTAATTTTTTAATGATTCTTAAGATTCTTGAACTTGAATGATGATCTGGGTCATCATGTTTTACAATTATTTTATTTGTGGGTACTTAAAATATGTTTGATTATTTAGTTTTCTTATTGTTAAAATTTGGGGTAGATGGGAATTTTCTCATTTTTATGTATGAATTTTTCCTAACTCTTCATGCTGATTAGTTTAATAGTGTGAGATGGATGAATGTGTGATATACTTAGTACACTAGAATGTAAGCTTATTTCAAGCAGGAATTGTTTCATTTCTGTTTTTGTATCTTCTGTGCCTAGCACAGTGTCTGGAACAGAACAGGTGCTTAATATATTCTTGTGGGTTGAGTCAACTTGAAATCATAGAAGGCAGTTATTGATCAATCAATTAATCAACAAATATTTGTGAAGAACTTATGTGCCAGGCATTGTATTAAGTCCTGGGGTTACAAAGGATAAGGATGAAAAACAGTTTTGATCTTCAAGGATATGGAGCAATAAATAAACAAATAGGTGCATCCAAGACATGTAGAGTGTAGAAGGAAGGGACTCTCTTTTCACTCCCCCATTTATAGGTCAATGAAAATGTAATCTCATCTGCATGAATACCATGTTTACCAATACATGTAGTAAACTATTCATGGTTTCTCATTAAGTGTAATTCTGATCCATATTTTCCCATAAATCCTCCACTAATGATCCATACAACATACTAGATGTCTTTCTCTAGTTCTTTTTGGCATTTTGTGCATACCAGGACTATACTAGGACTGTCCATCCATTATCATTGACTCTTTTTACATGACCAAACTACTCTTTTTTGTCACATATTCTCAGGATAATATGGGATACAACAGTCATTCAGCAGGCATTTATAAACTTATATTTTAATGATGGTGATAATACATATGCCTATAAGTATATAGAAGATACATACAAAATATTGATGTTAAAAAGTAGCCTTAGAAGAGAAGGCACTAACATTTGGGGGAAAGGAAAGAAGACAAGGAAAGTTCTCATGCAAATGGTGGCCCCTGTGCTGAGTCTTGAAAGAATCCAGGAGTTTCAAGAGGCAAAGGAGAGGAGGGACAGAATTCCAGGCATGGAGAACAACCAGTGTGAAAATATGGAGAGAGAAAATGGAGTGTCATGTATGAGAAACATCAAGGAAGCTAGTATACATGAACCAGAGAGTGTGTAGATGGGAGTAATTTACAAGAAGGGGGAGGTTAGAAGAGGCAGGATTGTTAAGAACTTTAAACCCAAATAGAGGAGTTTGTATTGGATCCCAAAGGTAACAATGAGTTTCTGGAATTCACTGATTGGGGGAAGGGTGAAATGTAGTTTTCATGGTTGGGTGGAAGATGGGATAGGAGCAAGGATAGACCAGAGGCAAGGAGATCAATTACAAAGTCATTACAATAGTCCAAACAAGAGGAGATGAGGGCCTGACAAGACTCAACCTCAGAAGATAGATAGATATGAGTCTGTCTTTTGAGGCTGAATCTTGTCATCAATTGCATGTTGCACAGTCCCCATAGGTATTTCAAATTCATCCTGTCTAAAACAAAAGACATTATCTTTTTACCCAAATTCCACCATTTTGCTAAACTTCCCTATTAATGTGAAGGGTACATCTGTCCATCTGGTCACCCAAGTTCACAAGCTCAGTTTCATCTTTGACTCTTCACTCTCATTTACCTCAGATATGTAATGAATTGTCAAATCTTGTTTCTACGTGCATAATATCTTAGTTATAGGACCCCTTCTCTCTGCGTACACAATCACCACTCTACTTCAGGCCCTCATCTCCTCTTGTTTGGACTATTGTAATGACTTCTTAATTGATCTCCTTGCCTCTGGTCTACCCTTGCTCCTACCCCATCTTCCACCCAACCATGAAAACTACATTTCACCCTTTCCCCAATCAGTGAATTCCAGAAGTTCACTGTTACCACTAAAATCCAATACAAACTCCTTATGGGGGGCTTAAAGTTCTTCACAACCTGGCCTTTTCTAACCTCTCCCTCTTATAAATTACTCCCATCTACACACTCTTTGGTTCAGGAATACTAGCTTCCTTGTTGTTTCTCATACATCATGCTCCATTTTCTATCTCCGTATGTTCATATTGGTGGTTCTCCATGCCTGGAATACTATTGTCCCTTCTCACTTCTGCCTCTTGAAAACAG
Organism: Pseudocheirus occidentalis; assembly: GCA_028646575.1. Classification (NCBI taxonomy): domain Eukaryota; kingdom Metazoa; phylum Chordata; class Mammalia; order Diprotodontia; family Pseudocheiridae; genus Pseudocheirus; species Pseudocheirus occidentalis. Next base: position 149,407,479 of record CM053596.1, read on the forward strand.
GATATTTTTTGTTGCTTTTGTTATTGATATGGCCAGTTGTATAGTTTTTCTAATACTGAAACAGCCCTGCATTACTGATATAAATTCCCTCTGGTCATAGTGTGTGATCCTTGTGATATCTTGCTATAATCTCCTTGCTAGTAATATTTTATTCATAATTTTTTCATCAATATTCATTAAAGAAATTGATCTATAGTTCTCTCTCTATCTTTGCTTTTCCTGGCTTTGGCATCAAAGCAATGTTTGTATCACAAAAAAGAATTTGGTAGGACTCTTTCTTTACATATTTTTTTCAAATAGTTTATATAGTTTTAGGATTAAAGGTTCTTTAAATGTTTGATAGAATTCACTTATAAATCCATCTGGACTAGTAAATTTTATCTTAGCAAGGTCATTGATAGTTTGCTCTATTTCTTTTTCCAAGATATACTTATTTAAGTATTTTATTTTCTCTTCTTTTAATCTAAGCAGCTTAATTTTTCTTGTAAATATTCATGCATTTAACTTAAATGTCAGTTTTACTGGCATATAATTGGGCAAAATAAATCCTAATAATTGCTTTAATTCCATCTTCATTGGTGATGCATTCACCTTTTTCATTTTTTACTCTAGTAATTTGGTTTTCTTCTGTCTTTTTAAAATCAAATTAGCCAAAGGTTTAATCTAACTTATTGGCTTTTTCATAAAACCAGCTCCTAGTTTTATTTATTAGTTCAATTTTTTTTTACTTTCAATTTGATTAATTTCTTCTTTAATTTTCAGGATTTCTATTTTGGGTGCTTAATTGAACATTTTTAATTTGTTCTTTTTCTAGATTTTTAGTTGCATGCCCAGTTCATTCATCTGCTCTTTCTTTCTTCTATTGATGTACACATTTAGAGATATAAAATTTTCCCTAGATACTCCTTTGACTGCATCCCACAAATTTTGGAATGTTGTATCATTGTTATCATTCTCTTTAATGAAATTATTGGTTGTTTCTATGATTTGGTTTTTTTTTATCTATTTATTCTTTAGTTTTATGTTATTTGGTTTCCAATTAACTTTTAATGTATGCTTCCACAGCCTTTTATTAAATGCAATTTTATTGAATTATGGTCTAAAAGGAGTGCATTTAGTAATCTTCCTTTTTTGCACTTGTTTGTGATGCTTTTATACCCTGATACATGGTCAATTTTTGTGAAGGTGCCATGTACAGCTGAGAAAAGATATACTCCTTTCTATCCCCATTTAGTTTTCTCCAGATGTCTATCATATCTAACTTTTCTATGATTTTATTAATCTTGTTGACTTCTTTCTTATTTACCTAGCTCTAACAGGGGAGGATTGAGGTCCCTCACTAGTGTTATTTTATTGTATATTTCCTCCTGCAATTCATTTAAGTTTTCCTTTAAGAATTTGGATGTTATGCCATTTGGTACATATACCTTTAGTACAGATATTACTTCATTATCTATGGTTCCCTTTAGCAAGATGTAATTTCCCTGTTTATCCCTTTTAACTAGATCTATTTTTGCATTTGCCTTTTCTGAAGTCACAATCACTATCTCTTCCTTTTTTTACTTCAGCTGAAGCATAAAAATTCTGCCCCAGCCTCTTATTTTAACTGTGTGTATCTCTCTGTTTCAAGTGTATTTTTTGTAAACAATACTTTGTTGGGTTCTGGTTTCCAATCCATTCTTCTATCTGCTTCCATTTTATGGGTGAGTTCATCCCATTCAGATCTCAGTTATGATTCCTAACTGTATATTTCCCTCCATCCTATTTTTCTTCTGTTTATCCTTCTTTCTCTCTTTTTATCCTGCCCCTCCTCTAAAGTCTATTTTGCTTCTGACCATTGTCTTCTTATATCTGTCCTTTTTATCACCCCCTCTTTCTATTGTCCCCTTCCCCTCCTACTTCCCTGTTGGGTATAATATAGATATCTATTTCACACACACACACACACACACACACACACACACACACACACATGCCCTTTTTGGAAACAATTTAGATGTGTTCAAGCATTGTCCTCTCCCAAATCCATTCTTACTTGCATTGTAAAAGTTCTTCTTTGCATGGTTCTTTTATGTGAGATAATTTCCCCCATTCTTCATCTCCCTTTCCACTTCTCCCAATACATTCCTCTTTCTCACCTTTTCTTTCATTGTTTTTATATCGTCCCAATAAAATTAATTCACTCCTGCAGCCTCTTTCTAAGTAAAATCATTCTAGCTGTTCTAATAATAATAAACTTCTTAGAAGATACACAATCATCTTCCCATATTGAAAGGTACAGTTTTATTTCTATAATTCCCTTATGATTTATCTTTCATGTTTATTTTGTTGTGCTTCTCTTGAGTCTTGTATTCAAAAGTCAAATTTTCTATTCAGCTGTGGTCTTTTCATCAAAATATTGGAATTTCCTTTATTTAATTAAATATCTATTTTTTTTCTTGAAGGATTATACTCAGCTTTACTGGGTAAATTATTCTTGGTTATAATTTCAGCTCTTTTGCCTTCTAGAATATAATAATCTAAATCTTCTGATCCTTTAACATGGTAGCTACTAAATCTTGTGTGATCCTGATTGTGAATCCACAGTATTTAAATTGTTTCTTTCTGCTGCTCTTAATCTTGATCTATGGTGGTAGAGGGAATTACTTCTCTAGAAGTTCTTGACCACAACTCCTCCAAATTGATCTAGAAAATGTAACAGACTGAATCCTGATGGGAGAATCAAGAAAAAGTCACAGGGAATCCTTTATCCAACCTAAGTTGATATAGTCTACTGACTTCTAGGGATTGGGTTGGAAGAACATTCCTATCACTGGTCTACCCACAAACCAGTACAGGGGCAAAGAGATGGGAACAGGTGCAGACTTGAAGCTTTATAATCCACCACCCAGTTCTGAATCACTAATCCAGAGCAGACTGAAAAGGGAACTTACACCCTTGGTTGGTTCTGGGTAGGGAGGTCCTGGGCAGTCTGACCAAAAAAGGGAACGTTCAGAAGCTAGCAGCAGCAGTGGTTTGGCTCAGACCCAAGGTGTTCACAGTCTAATAATGGAAGAGACAACATACAATCATGTACAAACAAGATATACACAGGATACATTGGGGGTAATCTCATAAAAAAGGCACTAAGAATAAGGAAGACTATGGGCAGGTATGAACCCTTGCCACCTCTCATACAAATATTTACCTTCCATTAGTACTCTCAAATAATAACATTTGGTCTCCTTTAGTTGGAGTTCCTGTGAATTCCTTTTAGGAAGAACTTTTGTTTGTATCATTAGAATTTTGTTCTTGAGAGCATGCCATCCCTCTTGGACTAACTTCACCCACAGAACTTTATCTCATGTGATCTTACTTTTGAAATATGCCTGCTCTGCACATCCAACCCAACCTGCTTTTTCTTCCTCATCATACACTCTAAAATGGTGTGGTCTCTTCCTGTTAAGTTTGCCCTTGTTTTTATTTCAGCAATAAGTTCTTCCTTATTGGTTGGAACTGGATCCAGAATTTCATTAATGTAAGTTAATCACTTCACTTAAGAAGTGATCAGGTACTTTGCTTTTAGTAAAGAGAGTTCCTCTAGTGATTACTTCATAGTGGAAGTCTTTCATCAGTTCTGTAATATGCCATTGTGCTTGGTTTATGTCCTCATTCATTTCTGTTTGGACAGTTACAGAAGTGCTGGATACTTCTATAACAATTCCTGTGGTCAGCACTAAGGTTGAACCGTACTGCAACATACACTCCCTTAAAAAAATTCCCCTTAATATTGTCTATTGTATCATAGACAATGAAAATGAAAATAAAAAGATACACATCATGGAGGTTATTATTAATGATGGTGATGGTGTCTACATATTCATGCCATAATTTTATTATATAAAATAAATGAAACTACAAATGTTAGGCACTTACAGTATACAGAATAGAGTACTATGCTAAATATTGGATAACAAATAGTATTACTTTGCATTAATTAGCTTTATATCAGAGACTTTCAGGAGCTTAGGTACAGATTCTCACCTTTTTGACTCTTAGGCCCCACCTAGGCAACCTAGAGCAATGTATGGTGCTCTTCCCTTAATACGCTGAAACCACTGCTCTCTTTAAATGAGGCAATTCACAATATGATAAAAAATTTTTGTTAAAATAAAGGAAAAAAACAAAACAGATGTCCCTGATTTAGCAGTCTTTAGTCCTAAAGATGTGTGACATTCCTTGTCAGTTATAGTCCCTAGTAGGAATTCTCATATTATGAACTGCTAGGTGGCCCAGTGGATAGAGCACCAGGTCTGGAGTCAGGAAGTTCTTGTTTAGTTGTTTTTCAGTTGTGTCTTACTCTTTGTGGCCCTCTGACTTCAGGCCTAGTGCACTATCCACTGAGCCACCTAGACCCGAGTTCAAATCTGGCCTCAAACATCAGCTATCTGACCCTGGGAAAGTCATTTAACCTCATTTGCTTCCATTTCCTCACCTATAAAATAAGCTAGAGAAGGAAATGTCAAATTACTTCAGTACTTTTGCGAAGAAAACCCCAAAAGGGATCATGAAAAGTTGGACACGATTGAAATGACTGAACAGCAACAATTCACGGCGTAGAGTTATGAGTCTTCTTTGTAATCCATGAGTCTTAGGCCTCTTGTTCAGTCTTCCTGAATCATGTCTTCCTATGCTTCTGCTTTGGATAGAAAGACACCAAAGGCATGGGAAACAAGCCAACAAACCAACCTCAAACCTTATTAGTATTGAAAAATGGTGGCTAAGAGAACATTAACAACTACTGACATATGCCTGCTTTCTCATCTATACAAAATCTTTATGAGACTCATTTGTACATGAACTTGAGATGTCCTTGATAGAAGTTTTAGTGGGGCACAAGCAGGCTTTCATGCGATATTCACAAACTGACCACATTCCTACCACGTCAGTGCTAAGTGAAAAATAGAGGGAATATAAGGTACCACTGGACTCAGAGTTTATTGATTATGAAAGAGAATTTGATTCTGTAGATCCAAATGCTACTTTTACAACAAGGTGTTCTCCATTCATACATCAAGATCATTCAAAATTCATTGGAAAATGGTGAAGTAAAGATAGGTACTCAACTGAGTTCCCCCAAATTCTCCTCCAAATACTGTTAAAATAATGCTTCAAAAAAATTTGGAGTGACAGAATCAACAAAAGGATTGAGGTGGAAAGAAGGTAGGAAAGATCTGTCTCACTAGGGTGAGAATGGAGCAAAGTCCAGCACAGACTGTGCCCTGGCAAGCCAGTAGCAGGCCTTGGGGGTGACTAAATCTGAGGCAACAACTTCTGGAGCTCTCAGCCCAGGGGGTCAGAAGAAGATTAAAGAGGACCCTTTGCAGGCACTGGGGGCAGGACACTGTTACATTGCCCATAGCAAGTTTTCTAGGCTGCAGTCCGAGAACTCCTAGCAAGGAGTTGCATGTAGTTGCAGGAGAGCAGGACTCTGGTAACAGTTCCAAGGTAGAAAAGAATGTTTTTCGACACTCACAGAGCAGAGCACAGGCCAGGAGAACAGTGACCACAGCTTTTTAGATTATACCTCCTTGGAAGATCTGAAAACTTACAGACCACCCACAACTAACTCTGAAAACAGCAACTCAAAGAACAAGAAGCTTGGGATATTGCCCCTTCCACCCTAGGAGCTGAGTCCAACTTTAACATAAAGCTAAAAGTCTAGAAATAGGCTCAAAAAGGAGCAAACAACAGAAAATGAACCTGACTATAGAAAATTACTATGGTGACAGGGAAATTACAAACACAAGCTCGGAAGAAGACAACATATGCAAAGACTGAAAGAAAAATGGGAAATGGCCTCAGACCTAAAAAGGAATTCCTGGAATAGCTCAAAAAGGATTTTAAAAATCAACCAAAAATAGGTAGAACAAAAGCTGTGGGGGCGGGGAGTGGGCAATGACAATGTTGCAAGAAAATCATGAAGAAAGAGTCAGCAGTTTGGAAAAGGAGGCACAAAAACACTGAGGAAAATAACATCTTGAAAAAGAATTGGCAAAGTAGTAAAAAGAGACACATGCATACACAGACACAGATATAGACACACACATACACACACAGTACTGAAGAGAAGAAAATTCTACTTAAAAAGTAGAATTGGTCAAATGGAAAAGAAGGTACAAAAGCTCACACAAAAAAGAATTCCTTGAAAATTAGAATTGGGTGAGTGGGAAACTAATGACTCCATGAGACATCAAGAAGCAATGAAACAAAGTCAAAAGAAGGAAAAATAGAAAATACAGAATAGCTGATTGGAAAAACAACTGACCCGGAAAACAGATTATAGAGAGACAATTGAAGAATTATTGGATTATCGGAAAGCCACCATAAAAAAAGAGCATAGCCATTATCAAGTAAAACTGCTCTGATATTCTAGAACAAGAAGATAAAATAGAAATGGAAATAATCTACTGATCATCTCCTGAAAGAAACCCCTAGATGAAAATTCCCAGGAATATTATCAACAAATTCCAGAAAGCCCAGATCAAGAAGAAAACATTGCAAGCAGCCAGAAAGAAATATCATGGAATCACACTCAGGATAACACAAAATTTAGCAGCTTCTACATTAAGTAAGTGGAGGACTTGTAACATGATATTCCAGAGGACAAAAGAGCTAGAAAACACCTACCCAACAAAACTTTGAGTTTCCTTCATGGAAAAAAATTGGTATTTAATGAAATAGAAGATTGTCAAGCATTCTTGATGAAAAGATCAGAGTTGAATAAAAATCTGACTTTCAAATTCAAGAGAAGCAAAAGGTAAACATGAAAGAATTCATAAGGGAATCAATAAGGTTAAAGTATTTATGTTCCTATATGGAAAGATAATACTTGTAATTCTTGAAAACTTTATCAGCAGTTAAAGAAATATACATAGACATAGGGGACAGATGTGAGTTGACTATGACAGGATGATATTTCTCACCCCTCCAAAAAAAATTGAGTGTTGAGAAAGAGGGATGTACTGGGAGAAAAGGGAAGAAAGAGGTAGAATGGGGTAAACTGTCTCAGGTAAGAGAGGTGCAAAAGAGCTTTTACAATGCAGGGAAAGATGGCAGGCTGGCAGGCAATGCTTGAACTTTATTCTTGCTGGAATTGGCTTTAAGCGGCTTAAATGGAGAATAAGGGGCAGCTAGGTGGCACAGTGAATAGAGCACTGGCCCTGGAGTCAGGAGGGCTTCAAATCCAGCCTCAGACACTTAACACAAAACTAGCCCTGTGACCTTGGGCAAGTCACTTAACCCCAACTGCCCTACCTTCCTCCCTCCAAAAAGCAAAGAGAGAGAGAGAGAGAGAGAGAGAGAGAGAGAGAGAGAGAGAGAGAGAGAGAGAGAGAGAGAGAGAGAGAGAGAGAGAGAGAGAGAGAGAGAGAATAACATATATACACTCAGCTGAGTATAGAATCTATGTTACCCTATAAGGAGGAAGGAGGGGAGGGGGATTAGAGGGACTGAAAGAAGGGAGGGCAGAAAAGTTTTTGCACAAACAAAACCAATGCAGCCAAAATTTGAAGGAAAGTAGAAAACTAGGGGGGAAATTTACAAGTTCCTATGAGAAAGGCTTCTTGTTTGAAATATATAGAGAACTGAGTCAAATTTATAAGAATATAAATAATTAACCAATTTATAAATGGTCAAAGGATATGAACAAGCAGGTTTCAGATGAAGAAATCAAAGCTATCTATAGTCATATGAAAAAAATGCTCTAAATAACTATTGATTAGAGAAATGAAGATTAAAATAACTCTGTTACCTATCAGATTGGCTAAATGTGATAGAAAAGGAAAATGACAGATATTGGAGGGGATGTGGGAAAATTAGGATACTAATGTATTGTTGGTAGAGTTGTGAACTGATCCAACCATTCTGGAGTGCAATTTGGAACTATACCCAAAGGGCTGTTAAACTATGTATACCCTTTGACCCAGCAACACCACTATGAGGTCTGTATCCCAAAGAGATTTTTTTTAAAGGAAAAGGATGTATATGTACACAAATATTTATGGCAATTCTATTTGTTCTGGCAAAGAATAAGAAATTGAGGGCATGCCCATCAATTGAGGAATGGCTGACCAGGTTGTCATATATGGTTGTGATGGAATACTATTCTGCTGTATGAAATGATGATCAGGATGCTTTCAGAAAAGCCTGGAAAGACTTACACAAATTAACACAAAATGAAGTGAGCAGAACCAGGAGAATACTGCACATAGCAACAGTAATATTGTATGATGATCAACTGTAAATGATTTGGTTATTGTCAGCAATACAATGATCTAAGACAATTCTGAAGGACTTATGATGAAAAAAATGCTACCTACTTTCAAAGAAAGAACTGAAGAAATCTGAAAGCAAATTAAAGCATATTTTAAACTTTATTTTTGTTTTGATCTGTGTTTTCTCCCACAACATGAATAATATGGAAATATCTTTTGCATGACTACAAATGTATAACCTATATCAAACTGCTTTTCTTCACATTGAGGAGTGAGAGGAGGGAGAGAATTTGGAACTTAAAATTTTTAAAAATGAAGATTAAAATTGTTTTTATATGTAATTGGAAAAATATTTATAAAGGAAGACAAAAAAGATAAATAACTCTCTTTAAAGACCCTCTAATAATAAACATTAGGTGACACATAAATGAGGGAAATCTATGTTCTCTAAAGGCATTGAGCACTACGAGAGAGGAAATCCAGAGTAAAGACCAGTTTGAAGAGGGATTCTCTGTAGACAGTGAGGTTCTCCAGATACTCCTTTTTGCATTTACCATTGTACTCCTTGAATTAAGCCTCAGAACATTTCATGGCCTTCTAGAAGGAGAAGGGGTAAAAACAAGCATTTGTTAAGTACCTATGATATGCCAGATACTCTTGCTAAGCACTTTACAACAGTTGGTAAGTATCGGGCTGGATTTGAATCCAGGTTTTTCTGACTCCAGGCCCAGCACTTCTATCTACTTTACCACCTAGATGCCACCTAGAAGAGATCCAATAACCAATCACTCAAAGTTGTTTAACCTGTCCATGCACACAGTAAAGACTAAGCAGATGAAGAACGTCTACTGCCCAGATTTTAATATGCATTTGGTTATATACAGGATAGAGTTTGTATGTAGTACAGACAGTATAGATGGAGAAATTAGGCCTATATTGGAACAAGAGGAGGAGGGCAGGCTACAGAAAACTCTTTCAATATCTCCAAGTTTCCCATGAATGATCCTTTATAATACCATAATTTTACTAGTGTTGTTATTTGGTGGTGAGACATGAAACATTTCCTTTTGAAGAACTAAAAGGAGTATTACAGAGAAGACATTGGGGAAGTGCATGAGTGATGGAAGCAGGCTGCCATATGTGAATCCTAAAAAACAGGCAGAAAGGACATCATTTAAGGAATTTTAACTAGTTACTTCACCTCTGTCACCCTCAGTTACCTCATCTGTAAAATGGGGCTAATAATAGCACTTAGCTCCCAAAATTATTTTGAGGATCAAATGAGAGAATATTTGTAGGTGCTATATAAATTATACCTATTATTATTATTATTTTTAAAACACTTACCACATAACCTGGCACGTTAAGTGCTTAATAAATTTCTTCCTCCCTCCCTCCTTCCTTTCCTTCCTTTTTTCTTTCTTTCCTTCTTTTTCCTTTCCTCCTTCCTCCTACTTTTCCTTCCTTCCTTCCTTCCTTCCTTCCTTCCTTCCTTCCTTCCTTCCTTCCTTCCTTCCTGTCTTCCCTCCAGGTGCCCAAGGTCATGCAGGTAACTGGTAACAGAAGCAGAATTTGAAACTTGATCCTCAGCCTCCAAACCCAGTGTTCTTTCCACTGCACCATGTTGCCTTGCTAGCCCATCTAGCTATTGTCCCAACTCTTTGCTCTGCCTTCTCAGATAGATTTCTTGGGGAAATCATAAACCTCACGTCTCCACTTCTCTACCACTCACCCTCTCAACAACCACTTGTAATCTGACTTCCATTGTAACCTTTCCACTGAAGTTGCTTTTTTACAGGTCGATTATCCATGGTCTTTTCCCACCTTGAGCCAATTGTCCCAAGTCTCCTCTCTCAGTTGTCTTTTTTCTGTTCTTATCCCATTCACTTCCTAGGTGAAGAGGTTACTCATAAAGAGGATTAGGGGTGCTCTAGAGACCCCAAAATACTAACATACTGGGTCCTGCCAAAAGAATTTGACTCAAGTCTTCTCTCAGCCAAAGAAAAGCAAAATTTATTAAAAGTTCATTAAAAGTTCGCCATGTGGGGTATACTCTTAAAGAGCCTAGGTGTCTGTGATGCTTGCATTGGGCAAGCAGGACAGAGTAAGTCTCACAGGGTAAGTCTGTGCTAGGTCATTTTATGGTACTTTCCCATCACATGGAGGGAAGATGGGGTCTTACTTACAGAAAGGTTGTGGGAATCTAGGGGTGGTCTAGAGGAGGAGTTTGTTGAGGGTCTTCAGGAGGAGTCAGATGAGGTCAGACTCCAGTAATGAGTGATTAAGGGTGGGAAGTTGCTGGAGGCTACCTGGAGACCACAGACAATGGAGGGCCAGGCCAGTTCAAGGGCAGGAATGGGAGTATCAAGGGTAGGAAACTGTTAGAACAAAGGAGGGCTAAAGACTTGGGCAGAGCCACAACTTAAGGCCCATGACCTCAGGCAAATACCTTCCATGGGAAGATTCCAGGAGAGCTCAACCAGGGGTCCCAGAGCCTGAACCTCATCACTAGCACCCTCTAGCACAGCTGACCAGCACTTCCTTCCAGAAAGGCTTTCCCACCTTAGCTTCAGACCACACTCTCTCCTCCTGCTTCTCTTAAACCCTCCTGCTCTACGTCCTCTTCCTAACCCATTAAAGCTGTGGTTCTCAACCTTCCTAATGCCTCGACCTTTTAATACTCATATGTGGGCATATCTACATGTGGGTGGACCTGCCTGGAGACAGATAGAGGAGCAGTGTCTCAGTTCCTCAGACCTTTGGAAATATATGTTTCCCCATGGTCTTAGGTGATGCCTGTGAAAGGATCATTCAACCTCCAAAGGGGTCGTGACCCATAGGTGAAGCTCCCTGCATTAAAGGGAGTGTTCCCCCAAGGGTCTGTCCTTACTTCTTTGCTTCCTTTTCACACTTTGTTTTTGTCCCATTGCTACTCAGGGAAGGGGAAATGATTCCCTCCCAGCCTTGCTAGAACTCCAAAGGAGAGAAACTGAGAGATGGGTTCCCAAGGATTTTTTTCCCCTAGCCTTAGAAATAGATTTGTCCTGATGTCATAGTGATGGGTGGAGTATAGGCTCTGGGAAACCCCTTGAACTCTGATTGAATCTTCCTATTTGATGAGGCATTGGCCTGAGGCCTGAAGCCTTTCATTATAGCTATGCCCAAATCTCTGTGACTCTTAACTTAACCTAGCCCTCCATTGTCCAGTTACTTTCCACCTTTGATTCTATCAAAATATCTATACCCAAATCTATTATCCTTAAACTAGCCTAACCCTCCATTGTCTGTCATCTCCAGGTAGCCTTTAGCTATTTCCCACCCTTAATCCCATTACTGAGTCTGATCTCAGTCCCCTAAAGATCCTTCTTAGACTCATCCTCTAGACCCTCTCCAATCCCCTGCTCCAGACCACCCCTAAATCCTCCCACAATCTTTCTGTATATAAGATCCATCTTGCCTCAATGAGAGGGCTGAGAATTCAATCTAGCCAGACTCACTCTGTGTCAGATTATTCTGGCCTGCTTGTCAATACAAGCTTCACATATACTTAGGCTCCTTAAGAGGCTACCCATTAAGGTGAATCTTTAATAAACTTTACTTTGGCTGAGGGAAGACTTGAGTCGAATTCATTCAGCAGGACCCAGAGTGTTGGTATTTTGGGGTCTTGCGTACCGCTAAACCCTAAACCTCAACAGTAGTGTGCTAAATTTGGAATCTGAAAATCTTGCTTGAATCTAGGTTCTGCTATTTATAATCTGTAAGACCTTAAACGAATCATTTCACCACTCACCTGAGAATACTCTTGGCAATACTTGCCATTAATTAGACTGTGTGACTTTTTTTTTGTATCCCTAGCGCTTACCACAGTGCCTAGAGACCTAGAATATATTAGGTGCCTAATAAATGCTTAACTTGATTTACCCGTGACAAAATTTATGATTCCTGCCCCAAGTATAAAAATTCTTAGTTATGGCTCTAATTTATATTAAAGTAGTCTTGTGGAAAGGTAGGGTTTTTCTTTCTTTCTTTCTTTCTTCGTTTTGTAGCTGCATTATATTATTGGGTCAGACACAGTTTGTCAACAACTAAAACTTCCAAGTGTTTTCCGTGTGCTGCTTTCAGCAGCTCAGGTTACCTCTTGCCTATCCTCATGTCTTTAAAAAAAAAAAATCCTAAATGGAAGACTTTATACTTTTTTCTGTTAAATTTCATTTTGTTGGTTTGAATCCGCAGTTCCAACTTCCCAAGGCAATGTTGAATCCTGATTCTGTCATCAGACTGCTCCCTGTCCCTGCTGTGTAAGATACCAATGTAATAAGTCTATTTTCTTTGTCTTTGACCAAGCAGCGTGTAACTAAAAACTTTGTAGTCAGCTATATGGAGCATAGTGCCCTAAGACAAAACACTGGAGACCTTCCTACAGGCTGGCATGAACCAACACTCTGGATGGGGTTGCTCAATAATGGGATCTTACTTATAGCTTCAGCAGAGACACTCTGGAGTGTTAACACAACTGCCATGGCACACAGTTGCACCATAGGAATGAAAGGGAATGACCAGGGCCATTTAAGAAGAGTACATAGTGCTCTGGCATCTCTGCCCAGCCTGGGGCTGGGATTAGTGAGTATACTTAAAAGGTGAGCAACAATGGAATGATTGCTGGTTTTCCCTCTTAAATAGACCATTGTTTTAGGTATTAAAAAAAAAATTAACTACAAAAAAAAAGAGCTAGATAGGATCTTCATCAGCTACTGTCCCTTCCATGTGCCTCTCTTTTTCCTACTGCTTTTGCTTTCATTCCTGGAAGGTACCCAGGAAGGCCCAGCCCACATGTGTTTGCCTAGGGGTATCTCATGTGTCTGCTCTTGTGCTGACAAGCTTCTTTGAGGTTTAGGGAGGGCTAACCCCATTAGGGAGTCAGTCTTTGATGATTTCATGCCTCAGGCTTAGGGAAGGCTACACACCTGATTTCACCTTCTAAGACTCCTTTTTCTGTAGGCTTTGTATCTTGCAGGTCTTAGGAATGCTCTCAGGTATTATATATGCACGTGCATAAATATGAAGACACCTATATTACATGTGCATGCATGTTCATGTATGTAAGCTCTTATTCATTCCTTCTGACAGTGTAGGTCGGTTGGGTGAATTCTAAGAAGATCTAGGCTAGCTTTCTACCCCACCTACCCCCACCCCCATAAGCCATCTTTTCTATCACTTTATGTGTTTCATTTTGTCAGGCTTCTCAACTGAGAGGAAAATTAATTTTTTCCTTCACCTTTCTAGATTTCTAATTCCTTTTGATGCTCTCTGGTCTCCTTTTCAATTTCTCACACTTAACAGTGTTGGTGACATGGTCTAAGGGCACTAGGGACTCCAAAATGCGAGGGTGGGTCTGCCTGGAAAGAATTTGAGTCTGTGCTTAATGGGAGGAAAAATGATACTCTTTATTCAGAGAAAGGGAAAAAAGGTTCAGTGGAAAGATCTTGATGGAATTAAGGAGTGGCAAGTAGCCTGGGGTGGTCCCAGAGGTAACAGAGAATGAGAGACTAGGCTGGGTCAGAGGGCCACAATGAAAGGACAGTTGTATACTGGGATGGGCTGAAAGCCTCAGGTGAATGCCAGGGACTGGATTTGTGAAATTTGTGGGAAAGTTCAAGGACTCAAGGTGTTTTCTTCTTAGTATCCAGATCCCATCAGCCCCATCATTGAGAGGGCTGGAAAATTTAGTATACAATGGCCTATGGGGTCTTGCATTTGGAGATTCCAGGGTCTCTAGGGACAAGTGTAATGCAAGACAGAGAACTTGCACTGTGAGATAATAAAGCAATCCCCTTAACGATTTTTGATCATAAAGAGCCCATGACTCAGTATATCTTTACAATGGGGCAGGGGGTAGCTAGGTAGCATAGTGGGTATACTACTGAGTCTGGAGTCAGGAAGACCTAAGTTCAAATCTGTCTTTAGACAGTTTCTGGCAGTGTGACCCTGGACAAGTCACTTAACTCTGTTTAACTCAGTTTCCTCATCTGTTAAATGAACTGGAGAAGGAAATGGCAAACCACTGTAGTCTTATTGCCAAGAAAAATCCAAATGGGGTCGCAAAGAGTTGGACACAACTGAATAACAATAAATTTTTAAATGCAATGACCTAATTTCAGTATCTTTTCTTCTGTTCGGATTATATACTATATTGGGATTATCTTAGTTTCTCCCATAAGGGGTGGAAGAAAAGGTAACTTCCTATCTCCCAGCAAAGCAGCTACAAGTCACATGACAGTTCCTGCTAGAGCTCTGCTTGGTAAACTTGACCGTGGTCCTCCTCTGCCTGCTATGATTTTTGGTTCTTTGCTTGCTTTATATGTGGCTAAACAGTGATCCTGGGATGGATGTGTCTAGTCTTGGAATTCAAGAAGTTTGGGCAGGTTTGCCTTGGGGGTGGAGTGAAGATGGCAGTGTAGAAGCAGCAAAGTTTTGCAGCTCCCACACAGCCACCTTAAATACCCAGAAAATACGACTCTAAACAAATTTTAGGGCTCCAAAACTCACAAAAATACAGATAACACATCTCTGGCTAAAGGCAGCTGGTCAGGTGGGGCTCTTCACAGCAGGCTGAGAGCCAAGGCCAGCCCAGCCCAAAACCATGGACTGGCCCCAGGGCAGTCGGGAGAAACAGCAGCTGGAGTCTACAATAGAGTGGATTGGTGGCACCTGGCACAATCTCCACATTTATCAAGACAGAAGAAATAAGGCTAAGAGAAAGGTCAGTGGAATTCAAGCTAAATTTTTGGAGAAAAAAGTGGTCTGGCCAAACTGCCCCCAGGGCAAGAAAGCAGCCCAACCTGGCTGCTTCAGAACTCCTGGCCTGCAGCCCGCAGGGGGGCCAAAGAAATTGATCAAAGGCCAAGGGCTCTTGTGTTGAGCTGCCTGGATC
>CM053596.1:149423164-149478824 GCA_028646575.1 Pseudocheirus occidentalis
GACATATGATCACTGTCACAATATGTCCACTATGAAGATGTCCTGTATAATCACACATCCACAGCCTGTATTGAACTGAGTGTCCTTCCAGTGGGGTTGAGGGACAAGGGAGAAATCGAAACAATCTAGAATTTAAAGTTCTGCAATACCTTTAACTAGGAATTAAGATATACAGGGGCTGGGATAAGGAGACCCTCCCTGCCCTACCAGAAAATAAGAGAGCAGAGCAGGGGGTGGGGGCTTTACAGTGGGATTGCTGTTTTAGGGTTGGGGCAGGGGCAAGACTGGGAGAAAATGTGTAATTCAAAAATGTAATGAAAATGAATAATGTAAACAAGCAAACAAATAAAAAAAATATGCCTCATTGAGCAAAACAAATCCCCCCATGGGCCATGTCTAAAAATGAACCATGTTTCATCCTGTGAGTCCATCCCATCAGGAAGCTAGTGGCCACTCCATTACTGGCTATCTGGGATTATGGTGGGTCCAAGTTCTTATAGTCTGTCATAGGTGTTCTTTTTCATAATTATGGTATCAATTGTGCTTCTCTCCATGTTTGTTATTAAAACCCTTTTGTTTATTGTCAGGAGGTCCATGAGGTCTTCATCCTAATCCTGAACTTGAACCAATGGGCTGACCTGAGTCAGACCTGCCTGGGGCACCTCTAAGGTTTGTGTCAGATCTAAATCTCTGATCTTATAAGTGACTTGCTCAAGGTCACATAACTAGAGAGGCTCTGAGGCAGGATTTCAACCCAGGTCTTTCAAGTCCAAGTCCAGCCCTCTTTCCTCTATACAATCCTGCCCATGATAGAGAAGGAAATATGAAAATTACATGAAGGTACAAAGTACTAAGAGCATTCAAAGGGGATATTTCCAACTGGGGAATACCTGGGAGGGACTGAAACTTAGCTTAAACTGGCCTTTGAAAGACAAGGCAGGATTTGAACATGTAAAGCAGGTGGGGGTGGGAGAAATATATTCTATAAGGGAAACTCCTGTACTTGAGTGGTATCAGGAAAAGGGTAGGAAACATATAGGTTTAACCAGGATTGCAGATAGGATTAACCTTAGGATCTGATTCTTTTATATTAAATTTCTTTGGTCCTTTCTTTTGATTAACACCAGCAACTTTAGGTTGGACAGCTTATCCCAGACTACTGTTTCCATCTGTATAGGTATTTTTCAAGCTTTTCCATTGTACTTCCTTCTATAACTCCATTTGAGGACTTATTCCCAGATTTCACTTGGCATTGAAATCACTGCCAATTGTCTTGGCAGAAAATCTCCAGAATGACTCAAGTCTGAGATTTAGGCTCTTGCAACAAGAAATGTCTAAGTGAAAGAACCAGGTGGCTTCCAGCCTCCACTTTAAAATCAAAGCAAGAATAGTAAAGGCCACTGTAGGGCTACCATTTGATAGATCCAGTTCATTGTTATGTCTCACCTAAAACTACAGCAGGGCTTCCTCTACATTCCTTCTCTTCTCCCCTAGGCCCCTCTATCCACAGTGCTTTTATTTACCATGACTAATCATGCATGCTGCTGCCGCCAGACTAATGTTCCCATTGCAGCTTTAATTTCATTTGTTAGGGATTGTGAACTTATGAAAAATATTTTGACATATTTGGCTTCTTTTACAATGCCATTTTATTTGATACACTCAAGAACATTGTTCTGGGGTGTCCATGGTTTCACCAGGCTGCCAAAGGGGTCCATGACACAAAAAGGGTTAAACTGCTTGCTCTAATGTTATTTCCTAGTTCAAATCCTCCAGTGCTTCTCTACTGCTTTCTAAATTGAACTCTTTGATATTCAGAATTCTACACAATCTGATACCACTTAGTTTTTCTAGTTCTAGTTTGTTTTCTACAGTCTAATCAAACTGTACTACTTGCTGTTCCTCAAAGATATCTCTCCTTGGTGCATTTACTCATGATGCATCCCAAAGCAATAGGTGTTCTGACATGCTGCATTTCCTGCTGCTTGAAGACCTACAGCTGACAGAAACGTCAGGTTTTTCTGGAAAGGGGTGGTGGGCAAATAGGTATCATAGAGATTTCTGAGTTGGAAAGAGATTCACAAAGCACTTAGATGTGCTACAAAAATTCTTCCCAGCAAGTAAAATACTGCTGTTGTCACAGCCTGGAAGTGAACCCTTTCGATCCCATCTTTAATGGTTACTGGTAAGAGGAAAAGCAGTGAAAAAACTCCTGCCTGGGAGGTCACAGATCTAGGTCCTAGTCACAGCTCTGCTACTAGTCACATAATTTGAGGTACACAACATTTGTTTTGTGTCTGAATTTGTGAAATCAGGCAGTAGAACTAGATATTCCCTAAAATTCTTTCCAACTTGAAAATTCAGACTTGTCCTACAGTGACAGGCCTTCTGGCCAGTTTCACTGAAACTCATCTACAGGATTCTGTAAAATGAAGGACACTGGTCCTGGTCCAACCCACTTGCCTACTCTGGCAGACACTTCAAGCTCTGAGGTAGAAAGTTCAACTTTTTAGACTGTGTGGTTTAATAGGGCACATGGTAACCCTGATCCCACCCTCACACTTCACTTTCTAGATACTCTTTGTGACTACTGCAACTGCCATGCAATTACCACACAGAACTTGTCATGGTCTCTCAATATCTTATAACTCATATCATATTACCAGGAGGCATGGAATCCGTCAGGTGAAAAGTGAAAAAAGTTTATTTACTAAATGGCTTTTCCCAGTGATATGCCTCTAGGTTACTATGTATGAGCTGAAGAAGAAAAGCTGGGTGGCTAGGTGGCTAGGCTAGAGCACTGGCCCTGGAGTCAGGAGGAAGAGGACCTGAGTTCAAATCCGGCCTCAGACACTTGACATATTTACTAGCCGTGTGACTTTGGGGAAGTCACTTAACCCCAATTGCCCTCAAAAAAAAAAGAAAAGTTAACGTGCCAGTCAAAGATAGACTTACTTGAAGGAAATGCCAGACAGGAAAAAAAAAAAAAAGCAGAAAACTACTATAAGCTAAATTGATTTTTGCTTCAAATAAACACAGGAAAGAGGTTCAGATTACATTATATTAAGAAATTTGAATACTTTTTAGTACTTAATTTTACTCTCTGGTTCAATTGTACTTGAATCAAATTCAACTTAAGCATTTTCAATCCACTTTCTCTAATAAAACATTGAATTTAATCCATGATTTTGCTGGAAAGACAAATTTTACAATTTGTCACTGGGCCTTAAACATATTTTCTGGCTGAAGACGACCTAGTTGGGGCTGGCCAGCTGTCACAGCCTTTGAAAGTCCATCATCTTCTCCATTGGTGAAGGTAAAATTCCGTTAGGATTTTTGAAATGTAAAATACAAACTCTAACAATGAGCAGATCCAGGATCAAAACTGACTGTATTCAGGGTGGCTAGGTGGTGCAGTGAATAGAGCACCGGCCCTGGAGTCAGGAGGACCTGAGTTCAAATGTGACCTCAGACAACTAACACAAAAACTAGCTGTGTGACCTTGGGCAAGTCACTTAAACCCCAAATGCCCTACCTTCCCCCCTCCAAAAAGCAAAAAATAAACAAAATTGACTGTATTCAAAGGCATTCAATGCTTATCATGACATTTTTTAGACAAAGCACAATATTTTAGATGAATCCAATACTTGTATATCAGCCCCAAACCCTGTTTGAGGATTAGAGTTTGAGTCTTTTCTTACTTGGCAACGTAAATAGCTTTTCATATCTACAATCATGACTGGGCTATTGTAGCTTCTGTAAAGTCTTTTCAGGTGGCCTCAGGTAAGATCAAACACTAACACAGACCCACCATTCTGTCAATGTGGGGGGTACACTTTCTTTACTGACAGAGATGACATTACTTCTATGGACTAGGAAGAGTTGCTGTGATCCCAAGCTTCACTGCCCTTGTACTGATCTGGTAATGGACTTCTGCACTACAAGAGGCTGGTGATGAAGTGTGCAATCTATCATCTAAGAATCAGCCTGATTTAAAACTACCTGTTTTCCTTACTTATGGTACCATGAGCTAGCAGGACCTGTATTCTGAGTTAAGAGTCGATCTTTTACTACAAGACATTAAACAAGTGAATGGATTAGAGATGATGGGTGCTACTGAACAATAACCTCATATTAGTAGGGAATGCACTTAGGTTAGGTCAGAGTTACATATGTGAGGTAGCTGACCAGGGCAAGGGTGTAGTATGTGGCCATGGAACAAAATAAGATCTCACATAGCAATTAAATTTATGACTTTAATCTTACTAACAACACACTCTAAGCAAGAGCTCACTGGTCACATGTAATTTAATGTCGAGCGAA
Organism: Pseudocheirus occidentalis; assembly: GCA_028646575.1. Taxonomy (NCBI): domain Eukaryota; kingdom Metazoa; phylum Chordata; class Mammalia; order Diprotodontia; family Pseudocheiridae; genus Pseudocheirus; species Pseudocheirus occidentalis. Next base: position 149,427,488 of record CM053596.1, read on the forward strand.
TATTTACAAAGTCAGTCAAGTCAGTAAATATTTATTAAGTGCTAATGCTGTGTCACTAAGGATACAAGTAAGAAAAATAAAGACAGTCCTTGCTCTCAAGAAGCTCATAATCTAATGGTGGAGACATACAAATGAGTATAAGACTTAAAGGAAGCCATTAGGCAGAGCTGAAGAGGGATAACACCCCAGGTATGGTAGACATCTGGAGAAAATGCCCCCGGTCAAGAGAGTTCTCTCTCTCTTCCAGGCTGAGTCACTGTCTGCCAAATGGGAATGAATGAAGAGGCAGAGGGATGAAATATCCACATATATGAGAGCACTCAAAAATCAAATATGAAAACCTATGAAATAAAAAAATATGTTATCGATACTTCCTATTACCTTCCATTAATGAGCATGAGTTCATATCTTAAAATGAAGATATGTTTTCCTGAATCTTTTGTTAAACAAATGAGATAGATGCTATATTATGAGCAAGATGACTTTTATTTCCATCCTTAATGAAAATCACACCAATATTTAAGAACATTTGAAAAATCTTGAAATAATTTAAACAGAAGGCACAGAAGAACAAACAAAAATATTGGACTATAAGATCTTAAAGGGGAAAAGATATTTTCAATGATGAGAATAAATTATGAACAAGTTTCCATCACCAAACATCATTCTAACCAAAAGCTACAGCTTCTTGCAATACCCCCTACCGTACAAGCCAGATTATACTTTTTTGTGATAAAAAATTCTGAAAAAGATTCCTAAAAAAGATACTAAAGACTACATCACCCAGTTCACCTGTAGCACTTTACATCTGTTGAAGCTTAAATCAAGATACTGGCTGGTAGCTACTCCCCCAAGAGATGATCTATTTTTATAAAATGTTTAAAAAATGCAAAGTAGATTACAAAACTCTATTTTGGGGAGCAGGAGGAAGCTTGTTGCATGTCAAATAGAATATCAAAGTATTTCACTATCAGATTGCTTCAACAGCCAATAATCATGCAACAGTAATATACTGTATGGGGGAACATTCTGCTGTTGCCTGATGTGTATTGACCAGGGCCACCATTGAGATAAATGAGATAATGGCAATTATTGCAGCCTTCTTTACTGGCTCCTGAAAGACCAAAAAAAATTATTTCAAAAGTAACTAGAATAACCAGCGGCATGCTTATACCCCAGCAATGCAATTGCTAAACTTGAAAATAAAGTTCATGCTTCACAATGTATTGTATTAATTTTAAAATACATTCTCTGATAATTAATACCATTCATTACAATACAGAGGTCACTTGTAAATTAGCTCAGGTTCTGAACTAGGTTTCTAACTGAAACTCTTTTTCAAGTATGTATAACATTAACAATATACAGGGCTTTTTCCAACTTAGCACACTATTTTATGTATTTCTTCAAAGGATAACTATGCCATATAAATGAAAAAAAGTTAATTGTATTTTTAAAATCAGTTAAAAAAAGGTAACTGAAATAAGTCTGGTTCAATATTTGAAAGATTTTAACAAAAAACTCATAACAATTCAGGTGTACCTGGCAGATCTTTCTGGTCCTTTACATTATTTAATTTGTCATCTTAAGAAATAAATAATGGGGTAAAAACTCACTCAGGATTCAATTAGATTAAAATGAAATGGTCTCTCTTTCACCTTAACTGAGGCAAATGCTTTTATAATAATGTCGTTTTCTCTTTAAGAAAGTTCAACTGGGTTTAATTACTTCCGTCACAAAAACGTTTCTTCGTAAGATTAGTGAGAACTAATATAAACTCTAGAAATGATTATAGTAAAAATGTTTTCATCAAAATTTTCCTATATAATCATTTTTTGGGGAAAGTAACCTACTAAACTTTTTTTTGCTTAAATGCAACATCTACTAGCAACTAAACCTATTCTTGTTAATTTCTTTTTCACTAGTGAGCGTAATATTCCCTACTTATTTTCTACTATTCCAAACATTGCACATTATAAAAAACTCTTTAGTATTAATAGGCCTGTACCTTCTTCATTCTGAACACCAACAGACTGAAGTAGAAATAAGTGGGACCAGAAATCCACTTACTGAATAAGACAGGTCTTTGAAATGTTGGCACCAATGAAATTAGGAAGTGGTGTTGACAAAAATTAAAATCGTGTCCCTTCACAATACTGACTCTGACAGGCGATGGAGCATCTACATTTTGTTAAGGACGACGGATGTGAGTCTTCACCATTAAGAAGGGTAAACAGCTTATATTTTACAATTGAATTTTAAAATTGCAAAGTCATATGACTCAACTGGCTCAGTCCAGCTCTGGGAAGGTTCACTCACAACACAGGCCACTGTCTAACACTTGAGAGTGTGGATTTTTAAAAATAAACCTAAAGATCAGTGAAACTAGTGCTTTAAAGCTGAAACACAAACATGGGAAGGTGAAGTCAGTCCTTTAAATTAAAATGAAAAAACAAAAACAAAACAGAATCATCCAAATGAGCAGTTCTGGGCCTTCCTTATCACTAGCTGTGTCAGAAAAAAAAAATCACAAATACAAAAGCAAAGTTTTCTTTAGAAATTCTGAGAATGGAAGATTCCTGAAGTAGAATGAATGTCATAAATCTATACAAGGCTTCCAGGCCAACAAATAACCGTCAGAGTAACCTTGTTCCTTTGCTCCTTCAGCATGGGAACGAGCGCTGAATGGCTCATGCCCAGAGTAGACAGCCCATTCACAGCAATAATCATGTCACCACACCTGGACAAACAAACAAAACATACCCAATATTACCAACAGGATTTTAACATTTGACATCTATTACATAATCATCCAGCCTGTTCTTCTGTAAAGAAAATCTATAAAGGCACGTCTCAGTTGGATTGTTGAAAAAAATATAATTCATTTGGCAAACACGAAGGATTTGCTTACTACAGGTAAGGCATCATGTTATATACTATGGAAGCTGCAAAGAGAAATAAGATTATATTTTCTGCTTATTTTAAAAGTAATCTAGAGGAATTTTCACAAGAACCTGCCAGTTCTACTGTATTCACTGTGGTATAATAGAATGAGTACTGCATTTAGTCTGAGGACCTGGGTTCAAATCCCAGCTGTGTCACTCAGTGTGTGTCCTGGGGCAAGTCTCAACCTTTTAGAGCTCAGTCTCTCTTCTGCAAAATATGGGAGGGGTTGGACTAGAATACTCTTCAGGTCCCATCCAGCTCCAAATCTAGAATCCTACAATCTTATTCCAAATAGAACCTAGAGAACAATAACACCTGGTGCACCCAAGGGCTGACTGGTGGCAGTCATCAAGACTGAGGTGAGAGAGAGGTCTGTGTTGAAGGACTATTAAAGAGAGAATAAAGAAAATCTCAAGTAAGACTGCATGATTTGGCTGCTAATACTGTTAGCATTCCTACCTGAAATCATTTGTTTTTTTTAAAGACAGGCCAGCTGTGCAATTTTACATAAACCTAAAGACTCTGTCCTGAATGAATCAAAATTAATTTCTAAGCAAATACAAATGGCAATCCAGTCTGTACAATATACACGGCAAAATTTTAGGCCTTGGGCTCTAAAATATTTCTGTATTATTTCTTCCTACTACTGACAAGTGCATTCTCAAGGAACGATGAATAGTTTTAAAATAATTTAAAAATACAATTAAGGAAGTAAATCTGCTACTTCTAAATTCTGAGAAGAAAAGATGACTCTTCTTGACAAGAGTCTAATCCCTTTACTTGTGCTCTTGAACTCATCTCCTTTCTCCAACAGGATTTTGTTCCAATCAATCATCCATCTTTTGCGTCTTTAATCTTTTCCTTCTATTGGATCCTTTCCCTCAGACTATTAAGGTCTCCATTAGCATAAAGGAGTTTGGCAGCTTGGATGGGGAAGCAACCAAACTCTCTTCTCTAGTTTATTTCTATTAAGCAGTCTAGGCTATTATATTCACTTCCTTACCATCCACTTTTTAGTTTTGCAGTTTGGCTTCTGGTCCCAGCAATCTACTGAAATCACTTTCTTAGGGGCATCAATGACTTCCTTATTGCCAAATCCAAGAGACTTTCATTTCGGCCCTCATCTATTCACAAAAACTTTTACTGAGTGCCTACTTTGCAAGGCACAATGTAATCAGAACTAACAGTTATGATCATGCTAACTGTGGAAATGCGAGATTCATTTTCTTCCCTCAAAACTTCACTTATGTCAACAGAAGACCTCATCCAATGTAAATGAACTATGATATTAATCTTGTTTATAATTTCCTAACAATACTTAGCTTTCAGTATTGTTTTATAAAGAGCATAATCATTTATCATTTTAAAATTTATTTTTTAAAAAGTAGTTGCTACCCTGGGCAAGTCACCTAACTCCAATTACGGTTAAAAAAAAAATAAGGTAGTTGTTACTACCAAAAATCAGGTTTTAGGAACTAAGTTCCATTCATAACTATCTCTTGCATGATAAACAGTGAACTAAAAGACAATTTCCTGCCTCTCCTCAGCTGTCCATTCTAACTGAGAACAAGAAGAAACTTTTGACAGCTGGGAGTGCCCAGACAGCCAAAGCCTTCAAATCATCTGTTAGCACTCCAATATTGTTCCTTTCTCCAATGTGACTATCCCTAATCCAAGTCTTGCTCACTGAACTAAAAAAAAAAAAAAAAAAAAAAAAGACCACAAGTAACTAAATCCAGTCCTTCGGTTCAACTTAAGCATTAACTAAACACATTATATCTTTTATTAGAATATTTAAAGATCTGCAACCAGTTTCTGGACTCACTTTAATCTTCCATCATAGTAAGCTGGGGTTCCAAGGACGATTGTTTTAATGAAAAAAGGTTGATTTGTGTGGTTTTCTTCATATCCGCCAACAATACTAAAGCCCCAACTTCCCAAGTTGCTTCTTCGTAGAACAACATCATGGAAGCTATGAAGAACGCTGTTAAAGAATAATATAGGGAACAAAAGTTAAATTTACAAGGATTCTTTTTCTTTTTTTTTTAAACAACTTACTGATATCTCATTTTTATATGACCTACATTTCCCAATATAATCCTTTCCTTTCCCCCATTAAAAGTCATAATGAAGTTCACTTTTAAATAAGCACATTTCAGAAGTCTTTTCAAAATATAGTTAATATGCTATAGTTGAAATTTATGAAAGGAAAAATGAGAACGGTCACTTTAACTCATCCAGTAAATACCACCCTGAATGTAACATTATTTTAACAATCTCATGTTTAGTATAGATGCAGTTACTGGATTATCAGTAATTCCTTTGCCTATTTTCCCCCCTCAAAAAATAATTATTTCCCCTGTCACTTAAATTGGTACTCTCAATAAGACACTTCTAATAATCTTTTATTTTTAGATGATTTAAAAACTACTGTGAAAGAACTCTAGCAAGTCCATCTCTTAAACGAATTACACTTAAAATGAGATATTTATATAAAGATGTTGCTGTAGTTTAAAAGTCAATTCAAAAAAGTCCCACAATAGGGCTCTACTTTAATTTCTGAGCAGTGATTTTTCTACAGAAATGCTCAACCCAGTAAAAAGAAACCTCCTAACTGCCCACATTTTTGGAAGAGGGGAAAAGAATGAGGGAAAGGGAAATAAATGCAGAAGGAAGAAATCATTGGAACTTCTGACTTTATATCATTACATGTATGATTTTGGAATCCTGTAGTAAATTCTGAATATGCTTTTTCAGGAAAAGGGGAAATCCCGCTTACTCTTCCATTAATGTATTATTAAAAAAAGAATTACAGAACATTCAAGTCCCCATCTTCAAGAAGAAACCACCACTCTAATAGTCCACAATTGGTCATCTAGTCTCCTTGAAGACCTCCAATTAGGGGGAATGCAGGCTCTCTCAGGGTAATGCATTCTACTTCTATAGAGCTCTAATTGTTAGAAAGTTTTTCCTGATGTCAAGCCTTCAAACTTTGCAACTTCCACCCACTGATCTCAGTTCTACCCTCTTCAGCTAAAGAGAACAAGTCTACTTCTTCCACATGACAACCTTACAAATACTTGAAAGCAGCTATCCCGTATCTTCCTGTCCCCTGAGTATTCTCTTCTCCAGGCTAAAACGACTCTTTCTTTTAATTGCTTCTTATATGACTTGACATGGCCCTTGGACGTCTTGGATGCTTCTTCTCTTGAAGCTTTTCAGCCCACTGATGTATGTCTGAAACTGGTGTCCAGAAATGAACATAATGCTGTGGGGGCTGACCAAGGCCAAGTCAGAGACACTCAGTTATCTCCTTATTTCTGGGATCTACACTTCTCTTCACGAAACTCAAGTCCCCATTAGTTTTTTTGGCTTCTATCTACTCACAGGATATACCTGTGAAGCTGAGTTCTGAGTTCTCTGCTGAATTTCATCTTGTTACAGTTAGCCCAGTGCTCTAGACTGTCTAGATCTTGTTGGCTCCTGACTGTGTCTTCCTCCTGGTCCAGTGTCATCTGCCAATCTGATGAGCAGGTTGTCTCTCCCTGTGGCTCTCTACTGGAAACCTCCAGTCAACCCGACAAAGAATCACTGATGACTGTTCTTTGATGTTGTCATTTGGTCAATTCTAAATCCATCTAATTATATCATTATCTAATTCACGTCTCCCAGCTTCTCCATAGAATAGTATTAAATATTTGGTTAAAGTTGACATCAACTTTATCTATAGTATGTTCTTGATGTACTAGTTCAGTAACTGTCCAAAAAAAAGTCTAGCCTAATCTGTTCTCAATATTGCCTTTTTGACTCTTGGTAATTATGACTTCCTTTTCTAGATGTTCAATAACCATGTCCTGACCTTTTCTATTTAGTAGCAACCTAGCAACACATACTATGTTGCAGGTATTGTATTAGGAGCCCGAGATTCAAGTACCAAAGAATGAAGCAATCCTACTTGCCCTCTTTGCAACTTCCTTGTACGGTCAGCAGAGAGACACTCAGGGTGGAGACATACGTATTATTATTTATGTATGTATATGTGTACATATGTATACACATGTAGAAAATCTGTGTATAGATAATCTTCTGTTAATAAATACAAATATATACCCAGCAGTCAAATTCAAGATAGGTTGGGGGCAGGTGAGGCACTAGACCTCAGAGGGGAATCAGGAAAGATACGTTTTCATGCAGAAGCTGGTGCCTGATCTATATTTAAAGGAAGAGAGGAACTTTCTGAGGCAGAGGAAGGGAGGGAGGACATTCCAAGCATCGGGAACAGTCAGAGCAAACCATAACTTTTCAAATGACCCTAACAGTAGCTCAGAAATCTCATCTAGTTTTTTCAGTTACTTTTAGTGTCAGAGGATGAAGTTTGTCTGGGCTGATGACTAGAATTAATAAAGGGCAACCAAGACTATCTTTGGGTAGCCCTGTGAGCTACTTTTTTTCCTGTTGTTTTTAGGGCAAAGGTTATTTTTCTTGGCAGAATAAAAAGAAGCAGAAGAAGATGAGAAGGGGGCTCTACTTCTTCCATGTGGTCAGTCATTCGCATCCTGTCCATGCCCAGTTGCAGTCTTATGTCTTCTTTGATCCTTGTTTCCCCTCAAAAAGCTTAAAAATACAAACCAAATCCACCTCCCTTTTGTTATCTTCTGCTTCCCTGGAAAACCTGAGCTCATTAGCATTCTGGGCATCATTTCCCCAGGGCTGTACCCAAATGAAGAGTAAAGGAAGAAAGAGTAGACAGTTCTGAAGGGCACAGAAACAGTGATTTTTAAGATTCTTAAAAAAAAAATCAAATTGACTATCCTAAGATGGAGGTCTTTTAAACTTATTTTTAATAATCAAAAGGTGCTCCTTAATACAGCTGACCATACAAGGAAATAGTACCTTATCATATCCTCTTCCATGACCTCTAGTCTAACTAATTTCATTCTCTGGCACACAGGGCTTTAGAAAGGGCCAGTGAGCTGGGCTGGGGTTTGGGTGAGAATGCCAGATCCTTTTCATTAGTCTAAATCTACTGGTGTGACAGAGGAGGGAGGACTCTGACCCCTCATTCACTTGTAGTAGAAGGACTTTCAGGAAGAGCAGAGATGTGTGAAACTTTATGGAAACCACCTGCATTTCCACCAAAAAGATTACTTTTTGGAAAGATGGCCTTTGAGTTGAGGTTTTTTATAAAATGGAAAAACAGTCATGATTTCACACACACAAAAAGTAGTCTTCCAATTTACATGGTTTTCTAGATAGAGGTAATATTTGTAAAGTGCTTTTACAAAACCTGAAGCCCTATATGAATATCATTGATAGTTATTCCCATTCTCATTATTATTAATATCTTCTAGGTAGGAAAGAAATGCACTGTATAGTGAAGCCAAAAAGCCTTAAATGCAAAATGCCTGGTCCCAAGGGTATATAGTAAGGTGCAAAATTGCTGACCAAATATGTTGGACTTTTTAACAGATTAATATTTTACTAAGCATATTAAAGAGGCAGTAGGGGAGACTATGAAGAACTGTCATGCTTCTAGAGAATCCCTAGACGGTATGTATGGCTCCCATGCAATCAGTAAATGGAGTGGAAGAGCACTGAGGAGGTACATAGAATTTAGGGAGGAAAAAAAGTATCCCTGAACCACAAATTCCAGTTCTCAAACTTCCTTATCTCTGTCAAAGGTGCCACTCTCCTTCTAATCTCTCAAATTGCTAATCCCAGTTCTTCACTCTCCCTCAACTCACAGCCAGTGAGAGTTGCCTTTTCTACATCTGTATATTTCTCCTATCTAACACCTCTTCTCTCACTCAGCTGCTGCCTGCCTGCCACAAGCCTATCCCCTTTCCCCTGGCCATTACTGTACCAGCCTCCCCACTGAGATCCCTTTCTCAAATCAGGGGGATGATGCTTGCTGATCCCCAAGGTAAGGTTTCTAGCTTTTTCTGGAAAAAGGTATGGAAAGAATCTAGGCCAGGATTTCAGTGGAATGAGAAGTTGGAAGAGGCAGTGACAGAATCAGGCAGTGAAGCAGCATACAGTGGGGACAGAGACCAAGGTCAATGGGAACAATGCAAGTACATCAATGGCCCAGCAGCATCAGAGAGGTGAACGACCTCTCTACTGATAAACTGTGGATGTACAGAGTCCTAATCTCTGTGGAGACTATACCCTGAACATGGGGGAATCTCCATGGAGATCCCCTAGGGAACCAAATCAGCAAGTACAACTTGTCAGTAGTCCAGAGGGTCAGAAAGGTTTGTACACTAAAAAAGTTTATGGATTAAACTATTCCTAACAGTCCTTTCTGTGGCCATGAAGAACTGGAAACAAGGTAGAAACCTATTAAGTGGCTAAAGAAATTGTGCTACATGAATGTAATGGAGTATCACTTCACTGAAAGAAATGATGAGCAAGAAGAATTCAGAGAAGCATAAGGAGACTTATTGACTGGATGCAGAACGATGTTAGCAGAACCAGGAAGGCAATATAAACAATGAATAAAACAAAATAAATGGAAACAACAAAAGAACCTTAAGTTTTGTGTAACTGTAATGCCAAAGAATAGAAATGAAAACAACTTCATCAAGGCAGAAGATGGGTATGGACCACACCCTGTAATGTTACATTTAGTTGATATGGGGGGGGGGGGTTTGTTTTAACATACGATTTATTTTCCTCTCTTTTCTTTTTTCTTGTAAGACAAGGATTGTTGAGTGGGAGTAAAGATATATTTTGAAATAAAGGTGATGTAAAAACAAAAGCTAATAAAAATTTTAAAACAATCTGAACTTTTAAAGTTTAACAGTATTAGGATTAATCATGTTCTAAGTTTTAAATCTTTAATCTGCTATTTAAATTCTTTGAAGAACGAATGAATTTTATCTTTTCAATTAAAGAAAGAATACAAGTAAAATAATGCAACAAGCAAATAAAATGATCTGTACCTTGGAAGTCCAAGCCACATGATCCATGATGGTGACCAACTGGCATCATACTCATTTTCACTGATTGTACTTGGCTGCTCTTCATTAACCTGGGTCTGTTCTTCAACAATCTGGACTTCTAGTGCTTTGAGAGTGACAGCTGGGGAAGCAGCACTGGCTTTCAACACAGCAACTGCCTCGCTATGACTTAAATCAGTCAAATCAATGCCATTGATGTTCAGCAACACATCACCTATTGAGAAGTACAAGCAAGAAAATGCTTAGGAAACTCAGTCTTGATTTACACGGCAATAAGGAGTGATGTAGAAATTGATCAGTACAGAAGTTACTTCCCAAAATTGATACCTGAAAAGTTCATCTGTAGTTTCTTGATACTTTTAAAACATTCATGAGTAATTATGTTTATGCAATACTGATGACAATAATTATATTTATTCAAAATAGAAATTTTACTTGAAGGCTAATGTAAAAAACAGCATACAGTCCTACCATTCCCAAAACAATTTTTGAAAACATGAATTAATAAGAATAACAAACCACATTAGCATATTTTAGAACACTAAGAAGAAATATAAGCTATGGAAAAAAACACTGAAGAAAAATTTAATCAGTGTAGTAAAGTCAAAAAATGTAACAGACTGGGTGTCAGATCTGGGTCTATTTGATGACAAGCTGTGTGAACTTGGACAAGTTGCAATTTCTTTAGGAATCATTTTTCTCCTCTGTAGATTGAGGCAACTGCATTAGATGATCTCTAAGACACCTTTCAGCTCTAAAATCCTTTTATTCTTTGAAATTAATTTTTACTACATTTTGAGTCCATGCTTTCTATCAACAGAGCCCTACAAAGTACACATAGAAGTTAAATAAGACACAGATTGACTAAAGAAGTTTTTTGTTTGTGTACCTGATTTGTTCACAAACATAAAAAAGGACAATGAGGATGGGATAAAAGAGTATGAAGGTAAAGGATCAGTCTTGAGGGAACCACTAATATCTATAACAAGGACTTATATTTTACAATAAAAAATCTGAGAAAAATTGAAAATGTCTCTTTTTATCCCAGTGATACAGAAAAATATTTCAATAAATTAGTATTCATTTATTTTTCATGACTGGGAATATGATATCCTGGTTAAAGGAGTTTTCCCACTTCTTCCTGTTCTAGAATTTAAAGAGTTGGCCTCTTTCTTTGCCAAGGCCCAACCTTTAGGACTTTTGCCGCCCTTGATTTCATCTTCTCTTATTTTCTCTGACAGCTTTCCATCTTGATCTGTCATAGTCAGCATCTCCATAGCCACTGTCCTTCTCTGTTGCCTACAAATATGCACAGTTTCCCCTGTACTTAAAAAAACTTTTATTTCACCATCTTTCAAATGATAGTCATGTATCTCATGTAGTGGACTGAGCACTGAAACCGGAGTCATTCAAAACACCTGGGGTTTGAGTCCTAATTATATCACTTATTAGTCAGCAACTTTGGGAGCTTTCAGTCCAGAAACAGTAAATGGGTTGTATCATTGGTAAGAAAGATTATGGAGGGCTCCGATCCGACACTGAGCCAGATCTGGTGCCATTTGGTAACTTTATCACCCATACACAGTTCTAGGTCACAGTTCCAGGGTAGAGACGAGTGTTTATGAGCAGGGGCTTGGTTGCAGTTCCAAAGCAGAGGAGTACTAGCACTTGAGGTTGCAAGAGAACAGTGACCCTGGGCACAGTATTAAGGCATAGAGAACCTTTACAGAAAAGGGGAATATGGGAGGGAGGGGGGAGGAAGAGGTGGACTAATGGGCAACACTTGGACCTCACTCTCACTGGAATTGACTAAAAAAAATACACACATACAATTTCAGATGGGTATAGAAATCTATTTTGCCAAACAGGGAAGTGGGAAAAGAAGGATTTAAAAGAAAGGAGGATGGAGTGATAGAAGGGAGGCCAGATTAAGGGAGGAAGTGGTCAGAAGCAAAACAAATTTTGAGGAGGGACAGAATTAAAAAAAAAAAAGAGAGAGGATAAACAGAAGAAAATAGGATGGAGAGACATACACAGTAGTCGTAACTGTGAATGTGATTGTCATGAACTCATCCATTAAAAAAAAAAAGTGGAGAGCAAACTATCTGAAAAAAGAATGGTATCAAAGATGTGCAAATAATCTTGGGGGAAAAAGGTGAAATTGAATAGGAATGCATAAATCCCTAAGTGTGGGTTCAAGAATACACAAGTACAAGTCAGAAGAAGCATGGGTGGATAATAATTACTGTCAAAAAGACCTACAAGTATTAGAGGAGATTAAGTCCTCCTCTTCCAACCCATTAATTCCATGGGTTGATAAAGCAGCCTTCATGAAAGCAAGTCCAGCGTCCAGAATGATAGAGTCAAGAGTTCTATTATATTCTACAGGATCCTGATGCCACATTTTAGGTAGAGCAAAGAGAAGAGTGTGACCAGAACTGGAAACCAGGTCACACCACAAAAAGTGAAGGCACCTATTGTAGATGGAGTTTTCAAGGAATTTAGCTACAAAAGGCACAAGAGATATAGATAGGAAGGATCAAGTAAGGATTTTTTCCAAGACAGGAGGAGACATCAGCATGTTTGTAGGCGATAGGGAATGCACTAGTAGACAGATATATAGTTCCTATGTGTGTCTTGGCAGGTAAACTCCCAAGTATTTTATACTATCTCTAGTTATTTAAATGGAGTATCTTTTTCTACCTCTTCCTACTACATTTTGTTGGTAACATACAGAAATTCTAATGATCTGTGTGGGTTTAATACCCTGCAACTATGCTAAAGTTAACTGTTTCAATTAGGTTTTTAGTTGACTGTTTCTCTAAGTAAACCATCACATCACCTCAAAACGTGACAATTTAGTTTCCCCTTTACCTATGCTTATTCCTTCAACTTCTTTTTCTGATTAGTTTCTATTTATTAGCTAATATTTCTAATTCTATATTGAATACTAATGTAATAATGTGTATCTTTGCTTTACTTCTAATATCACTGGAAAAATCACTAGCATGTTCCCATTACAAAAAATAGCGGCTCTTGGTTTTGACAAATAATACTTATCATTTTAAAGAAAGACCCATTTGTTCCAACACTTTCTAATGTTTTTACTTAAGTAAGTGTTTATTTTTATTTATTTTCTGGGAGGCAATTGGAAGTGACTCACCCAGGGTCACACAGCTAGTAAATGTCTGAGGCTGAATTTTAACTCTGATCCTCCTGATTCTAGGGTTCTATCTACATATCACCTAGCTGTCCCAAAGTTTTTATTGATATTTTCTGTTTCTTATATTAGTATCCTATATATCCCTTTCCTCTTCCCCCCCCCTTCTCAAAAAGCCATCCAATATGTCAGAATTTTTTCAGAGGAAAAAAAAAGCACAGCTGATCAACACATTGAAAAAGTACAAAAATATGTGCAATGGGTAAGACCCGTGGACTTCCCACCTCCAAGGTAGAGTGGGGGTGCTTTTCTCATATTTCTTAATTCAAGTCCCAGTTGATCTTTATAATTTTATATTTACTTTTGATTTCTGACTTTTTCCCCCATTTACATCGTTGTAGTTATTGTGTAAATTATTTAGTTCTGAGGACTGACCTGGTTGTATCCCAAAAGTATGATCTGTTGTTTTATTGCTGTCATTGCCTTTAATGAAATTATTTGTGGTTTCTATGATTTATTCTTTTACCTATCCATTTTTTAGGATTAAGTTATTTGGTCTCCAAGTAATTTTTAATCTCTGCTTGAAAGGTCCTTTGCTAAATACATTTTTACTGCATTATGTCTTGCAAAATATGTATTTAATAGTTCTTTTTTATGCTCTAATAATATGATACATTTTTGTGAAGGTACCATGCACAACTGAGAATAGGTATAGTCCCATCCCTATTCAACATTCACAAAAAGTCCATCAAACCTAACAGTTGTAAACTTCTATTCAGGTCTTTCATTTCTTTTTTGTTTAGATTTATCTAGCTCTGAGAGGGGCTAAATTGAAGTTCCCTTACTATTATGTCTATTTCCTCCCATTTCCCACTAGCAATATATATTATTATCTCTTCATTATGCCTCCTACCCCAGGAAATTTGTCACCAGGAAATCTCATTATCCTGCAAAACAGAATCTGTCTGGTACTCACAACTCATCAGTAACCTTTGCCCCTCTGGAGTCTTTGATGGGAAGGCAGGGTCATGGGCCCCAGGGCCTCTATTTAAGAAAGGAGCTTTTAGTCTTCCATTTCCCACTAACTACACAGCTTCTGGAATTCTCCATCACGTCCCTGTGGTAGGTACCTTCCTTTTACCACAGCTTCCTTTTGTGTGCCATCTTCCTTCACTAAATTGTAAGCTCCTTAAGCAGAGGGACCTTTTAAAAAACGTGTATGCATATCCTTAGCACTTAGCATGGTGCTTGCATACAGTAGGCACTTAATAAATGTTTACTAATTAAGTGACCAGTTTGCCCTGCAACTCATTTAACTTTTCTTCTAGAATTTAGATGCTATGCCATTTGGTGCATAGATGCTTAACACTGATAACAGATTGTGCTCTAACCCATTATTTTAACTGCATGTATTTTCCTGTTTCAAGTGGTTTTTTTTCCTGTAAACAATACATTGTTGGATGCTGCTACCCTCTTAAATTTTATGGGTGAGTTAATCCCATTTACTTTCAGTTAATGATTTTCAATTGTGCATTTCCCTCTATCTGATCTTTTATGTTTTTCCTTCTTTGTTTCCTATCCCCTATATATGGAATCTTAAGATACTTTTACTAGCTTAATGAAGAAATATAAGACCCTTTTTAAAAGAAAAAAAACCTATTTCATTAAAGTTTTACACACACACACACACACACACACACACACACACACACACACCCTTCAAAATCAAACTTTACCTCGTTTAATTCTGCCATCTCTTGCAAGGCAACCATGAGGTGGCACACTGGTCACAAAAATTGGCAATTCACCACTCTTACTTCCTCTGCCTCCAGCCACTGTCATTCCAAGAGATTCATGTGGTTCCTTCTTTACAGTAATGTGCTTTTCTTGGCATGTTACACATTGGGAAAGATCCTATAACAAGGAAAAATTTCCACTAAATAGTAAAAGATAAAAAGTGGGAAAATAGGCTTTTCTTGTAATAAACTGACAAAATATATATGTAACTTTAGCACAGCATTCACAGTCATCTCATCCCTTTTTTTCCCCTTGAGGAGTAGAAGGTATTTAAGGACCAAATTTACTTAAAGTGTTTAAAAGATACAAGTTTTGAAAAATTATTTTGAATTCAAATATCAAATAAAATTAGCATTTCAATACAGAAAATAAGGCAATGAGAATGGTACATAGAAACAAGAATTTATTATTTTGCTTTTCTTCAAATTTATAATAAATTCAGTATGATAACTTTTGAAGTTGTTCTGTTCATGCATATTTCTTTATGAGCTTCAGTTTACTCTGTTCTGTGCTTTGTAAAATGTTGAAAACCCCTTTTTCCTTTTGATCCCTTTTTTTCTATTTTATAAGTAGCTGATTTAATATTAGAATTAGTTGTTTTTTTTGAAAATTTGAGAAAATTCACTTATAAAACAACCTGATCTTGACACTTTTTTCCTTTAGAAAAAAAGGGTTCCTTTATGACTTGTTCAATTTCCTTTCCTGAAATTAGATTATTTAAATTCTCTATTTCTTTTTCTGTTAATTTTGGGTATTTTGGTAAATATCTGTACATTTCATTTAAGTTATATTTTTATTGGCAAACAACTGGACAAGACAATTTATAATTTCCTTTATTTCATGAAGTATTTTCAGTGTTAATAATTAACAGTGTTTTTCCATTCTAGTAAAAAATCAAATTAGCTAAACATTTATAAAATTTTATTAGCTTTTTTTAAACAAAAATTTCATTTTTATTAATTCAAGAGTTTTTATCCTTTCATTTTGGTTATCTCTTTTTAATTTTCAAAATTTCTATTTTGGTATTTAGTGTTTGGGGCTTATGTTGCTTTTCTATTTTTGAAAAGTTGCATGTCCAATTTATCCATCCACTCTCTCATTCTTGCTTTACTAATAGTATCTGCTACTTTGATTACAATTACATGACCCTGCATAAATTACCATACTGACTTAATTCCCATTCAATTATGGGTCTAGATCAATTTTTGTTTTGTGAGAAAACTATTGCACTGTTTGAACCCAGCCTTGTGTGGCTGGGAAGCTGAACCTCCTCTGCCTCTTGCTTAGAGAACCTTAACTAAAACCCAGGTTATGCTGACTAGAGACTCAAAGCAACATGTGAAGTTTGATTCAAGGAAATGTAAAGACTGATTCAAGGAGTTTTCTCACAATTATATATCTCAAACAACCTACAGATATCTTATCTGAAAACTGGCCCCATACTACTCAGTTATTATTTCCATATTCCTTTGATTGAATACACACACTTGGGGAAAGTGGGACACCTCTTTTTCTGATTTCTGAGAATTGTGTCTGTTCATTCCCCCTTCCAACTTGGAAAGTCCCTAATCTTTCCTCTAATTAGAAATCAGATCACCTAATAATTTTGTATCCTGGTTGTTTTCTTTTAATGAATCGGTCTAATTTGTTTTTAATATAGAAAAATCTGTCTTCACTATGTATTCAGGGTCTTTGGACTAACTGGGGAGTCCACTGACCCATTTATTATGCCTGTTTTGCTAGTAAATCATATAGCCTGGATTGTTTTCACAGTTATTATCTATCACACAATATAAAATCTTATTTTAGAGATTTGAAACCGTAAAGTTGACTAGTCATTTGATTGTACTTAGTTCATATTAAAATTAAAAACTGTTGTCTCACAGTTATTTTATAAACCAATTGATCATTTAAAAAGATATAACAGACAAGGATTATCTGAATAGATAAGAGATACATTTTTATCTTTTTGTACAAGAAAGACATAGCTTTAACCTACTGTTAAACCCCATTGTAAGAGAACACTCTTTGCTCTATACAAATTCTTCTGTTTGGCCTTGAAAACTTCTTGATTTGGAAATATTCCAACCTAACTTTTGAGCTAATTTCACCATACTCTCCCTTATACAGTCATTATTCCAGCAAAACTGATATGCTGTTCCCTGTATGGGACTTTCTGTCTCCCACCTAACTACCTTTGCACATGCCTCATGCCTTTAATCTGCTTCCTACTCACCTCCCCACTACATCACAGAATTAGAGCCATAAGTGATCATGTAGGCCACAAAGAACGAATTCCTCATTTTACAAAGGAGAAACTGAGGCCAAAAAAGTTAAATAACTCACCCATGGTTAGAAGGGGAAGTAAAGTAGCATGACCAGGATTTAACTGAAGGTCCCTTGCCTTCAAAGCCTATGCTCTTCCTTCTGCATCATGTTGCACCTCCACCTTTAAAGGGTCCTAGCTTCCTCCCAGCTCACTCAGTTGCCCTCTTACACTAAGTTTTTCCTTAGCCATCAGATGGAAGTGTTCTTACCCCGCCCCTAAAATATCCATCTATCATAGTTATTTATCTGTTGTAGTCCCCTGACAGGATGTAAATCCCTAGATCAGAGTTCTTATTTTTTGTGCCTTTGTATCCCCAATGCCCAGTACAGAAATTTGTGCCCATGGTGGGTGCTTAATAAATGACTGTTGAATGAAAACCAAAGAAACGCTTCAAACAAGACCTATTGATAGGCTAACAGCACAGTGTAGTGGACAGAGTGCTGAACATCACAGAGCACTGGACAAAATTAGGAAGCAGTAGGCTGGATACCCTGACACCTCAGACACTTACCAGCTGAGTGACAGTGTTCAGTTTGCTCATATGCAAACCCTGCCCACCAAAAAATAACAACAGTACCTCCCTTACTAGATTTTTGTGAGGATCAAATGCGACAGTACATAAAAGTGAGAGATCATTTAATGCCCTTTCTAGCTCTAAATCTATAACCCTCAGACCACCATCAATGTCACCAGTCCCATCCATCATCTGAGGACCAGCCCTGCTAAGTGATGAGAAGCAAGTAAATTGTTTTGCCACAATAACTATGGAGGATCCTCTAGTAAAGTGTAGAGAGGTATTGCAGAGGAATAAATCAAAGATTTCTGAAATATAAGGAGGAATGTGGATGAAAGTACTGCTTGTAATGAGAGTACCTTATCCGAGGCAGTGGGGAGGAGTCCAATGAAGTAATGTCTGATGCAGAAAAAGTTTGGCAAAATTTGGGTTCTAGAGAAATCCTAAGCCATATTAAGTTTGACAGTGGAAGCTGTTCTAAGGAGTCTGCTAAGATGGTTATAAATATTCCAAAGACATTTAAAAAAGAATAGCAAGGAAGATAAGGGGGGAAAATATACATTGTTTTTGGTAAATATTCCTTAGTCAAGAGAACATTCTCTCATATTCACAAGCCTCATGATGACATCGTGAACAGGATAAATATAATTATGATTTTAAAGATACTGACCAAAGCAATGAAATATAATGACTATTTGCTTCTAGACATTAATTACAACGTTACTTTTAGTGATATCATAACATAATTTGTATTTAAGAGCACTAATAACACCTTCCTGAACTTAGCACTAGGGCAAGGTAGATCTGTCTTATCTATACAATCCTTTAGTACTATTTACTTTTGTACTTGGATACTTTTAAGGTGCAAACAGCTTTTTAAATTTCACTTATTTTCTCTCTTAAAAGGAATCTGAAAAATGCCTTTTGTTTTTATACCTGTCATTTCTGGGGATTCCCTGAGAACCCTCTCTTGTGGCAAAAAAAATAAGTAAGCAAAACCATTTCATCCAGTAGCTTCATTTAGTTGTGTTCTACCTTAGCAGGCCTCTGCTTCCGGGCTATGAGGAGAGCAGAAGGAAGTAGGTTTCTTCAGGTTACTTGGGGCCAAACTTTAGTGATCTTGTTATTTGCTTTTGCTGTAGTCACTGTGGAACTTTTTGTAAAATCTCCATTTTTTTTTTTGGCACCAATTTATACAAATCTTCCTAAGTTTGCCAAATTTTTCATGTTTCTAATTTCTTATTATACTTATTTCTTATTATAGCATTTTACTACATTCATACTAAAGTATATATATTTTTTCCACCATTCTCTGATCTGTAGGCATGTATTTTGTTTCCATCTCTATACTACCATGGAGAGTACTACACTATGGGTATATACTCAGATTAAAACCTTTTCTTGCATAATCCAAATTGATATCTAGCATAGTAGTTTGCAGCTCCATCAGTGTATTAATTAATATTTATTATGCTTTCTTGGGGAATGGCTAAATAAACTGTGGTACATGAATGTAGTGGAATATTACTGTTTTGTAAAAAACAAAGAATTTAGTGAAACAGAAGTGTGGATTTGGATGAAGTGATGCAAAGTGAAATTGGCAGAGCCAGGAAATCCAAGAGTGAAAAGAATCAACAGGTGGAGTGAAATCCCACACTATAATGTAAATGGAAACAATAACAATAAAAACTGAATTCTCTGAAATTATAATTACCAAGATAATCTCAAATAAGGGATATGAAAAAATATCTTCCCAGTTCCTTTGTACAAGCAGAAGATCATGAGTGGGAGTACATGTGGAAGATCATGAAACACTGCACAAGAAAAAAACTTTTTCAATGTGGGTCTCTAGGACAGAGTAGAGGGATGAATAAAGTGTAATATGTAAGGTGATGTCAAAAAGAGGTATCAGAAATTTATTTAAAAATTAACAATACCCCTTTCCTCAAGTAACACTTTGTAAAAGTTCTCATTCTCTCAAAAATTCTTCTTATGTGACTTTTAATCTGATTAATTTTGAGCTATTTGTGCTACAAGTTTGGTCTAAACCTAATTTCTGCTAAAAGTTAACTTTTTCAATAATTCTTGCTGAAAATGAGGGTCTTCCCAAAGTAATTCATAAGTTTATTAAACACTAAGTTACTATTTTTAACTGCCTCTGTTTTTATCTGGTTTCAATCAATCTACTTTAATGGTTTGTTTTTAAAAGATGTACCAAATAGTTTTGATGGCTACCACCTTATAATATAGTTCAAAGTCTGATAATGTTATGCCTCCATCATTTTTCATTTCTTCCCATTGTTGATATTCTAGAGCCTTTGTACTTCCAACTGAATTTTGTTGTTGTTTTGGCTATCACCAAATCTATATATTAATGTAGACAATTTTAAAAATTTATATTGACATGGTGCAATTATCAGGGAATAGCTTTTCAATTATTTAAATAGGCTTTTAATATTATATAGTATAAAGAATGCTTTTTGGTTGTACTGAAAGGAATTTTTTAATGCATATTGTTATGTTACTTCCTGAATATTTTGTTTTCTGTAGTTATTTTGAATGAAATTTCTCTTAATATCATTTCCCCTGATTTGTTAGAACTGTAGGGAAATACTGATGATTTTGTGAATTTATTTTGTATCTTGCTTTTTTAACTGAAGCTTTTAAAATTAGTTTCTTTGCTGATTCTTTGAAGTTTTCTAAGTATACCATCCTTTCACCTGCAAATAAGGAACTACAAGGCTACATTTTAAAGAAAGCTTACATTGAGGAGAAAGACTTACATGTCACAAAGAGCCAAAAAATCTGCATCAGGGAGATTCTTTCACAAATAAAATCTTTTTGGGAGGTTCTAAAGATGCTGTATTCCCTTTATCCCCTAATTTGGTTTCTTATTTCAGTAATGCCCAAAGTTTTTCTTTGTATCATTTTAAGTTGGGATTTTTTTAAAGTCATGTAAGGTTAATACGAATAGAAAACAAGTTTCAGTTAACCAAAATGTTCTGGGAGGAATGACATAATAAAACTGAATAAAAGGGAAATTAAAAATGATCAGACAGTATTAATGAGGTAGTTATGTGGTTCAATGGATATAGATTTGGACTCTGGAATACATGAATTCATATCTGGCCTCAAGACACTGACTAGCTATGCAATTCAAGGCAAATCACACCCTCAGTCCCTCTATCTGCAAAATGGGGACAATAATAGTACCTACCTCCCAAGGTTATTGTGACCAAAAAAAAAAAAAAACCCCAACAGAACCAGATATTTGTAAAGCACTTATATTCTCTTTCATTCTTCCCTCTTACCTCTCAAAATCCTTATCTTTATTAACTGTCATTTCCTGTGAAGTCTTACTTATCTCAACTGCTAATCTCCTTTAAATTATGTTGTATTTACTTATCTGTATGCAAGCTGTATTTTCCTAAGGAAATGGCCAATTACTTTTGGTTTGTTTTTGAGCAGAACAGTGCACAGTACCTAGCATATAGCAAACACTTAATAAATAAATGCTAAACTGAACTGACAGCAAAATGGCAGCTGCAATGTGTCTTTATTATGTCAAAATCTGTATCTCAGGAGAGCTACGTGATCATTCCTGGATGGTTTTGCAAATTCTGCTCTGTGGGACTTCTGTTATTCAGTCATTTTTCAGTCATGTCCAACTCTTTGTGACTCCATTTGAGGTTTTTCTGGCAGAGACACTGGAATGTTATTTTTTTAAAATTCCTTCTCCAGCTTATTTTACAGATGAGGAAAGTGAGGCAAACAAGGTTAAGTAACCTGCCCAGGGCCACACAGCTGGTAAGTATTTAAGGCCAGATTTGAATTTAGGTCTTCTTGATTCCAGGCCTGGGATTCCTAGCTCCCTGTGCACCTAGCTGAGCTTCTGAGGGATTACTTGAGGGCAATGTTGTAAACAATCAAATCACCCTTACATTCCCATACAAACTAATTGACCAGAGTTTATGTATTACTTAGAAACAGGTGATCTGACTTAACTATTTAATTCAATTAAAAGAACATTTATTAACATCAATTAGGAGGGAGCCAAGGCACTGGGGACCCAAAGATGAAAACATGTCAGTTTCTGCCCAGGGGAAGTTCAGATTCTAAGGGCATACAACTACCCAGGTAATTAAATCTAAGGCAATTTGAGAGGAAAAAAAGAAGCACTAACAACTGAGGCACTCAGAAAAAAACTATAGCAGGATGACCCTGAAATGAGCTGTGAAGGAGTGTGAGAAAAATTCTACATTGAACATCTTCATTTATACAGATTAGTTTTAGATAGTCAATAAGAACTATTCCGTAAACTATCTGGATATCTCTTATACACATTTTTTTTTTTGAGCCAAAAGGAAACCTCAAAAGAACACGTGAACAGCTTCAAAGAACTCTTCAGAGGTTCAATTAACACCAACAAATGTTTATTTAAGGCATCATTTAAACACTTAGTTTATTAAAGTATACTTCAGTTCTAAAGAAGACTGATTAAAGTTTTCTAAATAAGGTGGTTTTTCTTCAAGAGACAATAGCCTCTTATTCACATTCAACAATTTACAAATGAATGCATCATATCAGTAATAAGTTAGTTATAAAGTAAGTTAGTTCAAGTTAGTTACAAAGGCAACCTGTGATTCTTTGAATGATTAAGCTCTGTGAAATATCTGAAGCCACAACATACAAGGTATGATTTTTAAAAATATTTCTTTCTAATGGAACCAGTGAGATTGTTACAGTTAAACTAAGTTTCACTGTGAGTTACAGGTTCACTCTCAACATATGTATGATTTGCAATGTGTGGACGGAATAACTGGACTTTTTTTCTTTTTGCAAGGATTAAGTAGGAAAATCAACTGTATAGAGAAAATATACCATGCTGAGTGGTCCTGTGCTAGACTCTTCCATGTCACACAATCAATTCCAAAGTTAAGAGAGACCTTGAGAGTATTCTTGTATTGCTTTTTCTGACCATCAAGTGAGTGCGTGCCCTGTCTGACTTCTCCATAAAATAGTCTTTTTATTAAGTATATGTTTGGCATTCGAACTACGTGGCCAGTCCACTGGAGTTGTGCTCTCTATAGTACCACTTGAATGCTTGGTATCTTGAATGTCTGGTATCTTATCTTGCCAGAGAATCTTCAGAATCTTCTTAAGACAATTCAAATGGAAGGGACTCAGTTTCCTGGTATGATGCTGGTAGCCTGTTTAGGTTTCACAGGCATACAATGAGTTCAGCACAATGGCTCTGTAGAACTTCAGTTTGGCAGCCAGTCTAATACCTCTCTTCCTTCCCACACTTTCCTTCCGAGCCTTCCAAACACTGAACTTGCTCTGGCATTTAGTGCATCAACCTCATTATCAACATGTACATTTCCTAGAAAGTATACTGTCAAGATAAGCAAACTTATCCACAGCATTCAACTCTTCTTTATTTGCTGTAACTGAGGATTCCCTGTATTGATGGTGTGGTAGTGAATGATGGAGCATCTGTGTTTTCTTAGTGTTAACTATTTGGGCAAAATTAGCACAAGCAGCAGAGAATCGGATGTACAGAATGCAAATAGAAAATCATGCACCATCACTCCCTCCACTCTGATCTTGCTTTGTAGCCTTTTCAAGTTGAAGATTTTACCATCAGTGTGCTGGCTGACCTTGAAGCCATATTTGTCCTCACTGAAGGTGTTTGACAAAATGTCTGAAAACATCATGCTAAAAAGCATGGGAGCAAGCACACTTTATTTCACTCCACTGGCAAGTGGGAAAGAGCAGTAATGTCACTGGTGATCCAGAACCTAGGCAAGCATGACATCATGAAACTGATGTACAATACTGATAAACTTCTCCATGCAATCAAATTTTGACATAATTTTCCATAAGCCCTTATGACTGACAGTATCAAAGGCCTTGGTGAGATCTACAAACGTTGTATACAGACCTCTGTTCTGCTCCTGGCATTTCTCCTGGAGTTGCCAGGTAGCAAACACTGTATCAACCATTTCTTGGCCCTTTCTGAAACCACAGTGGTTCTTAGGTAGAAGACCATCTTCCAAGTGAAGGATCAGCCTATTAAGCAGAACTGTGGCAAGAATCTTGTCAGCAATGACTAAAAGAGAGACCCCACCTGTGATTGTCATGGGACAGTCTAACAATGTATAAATAAAACGTCTGAGGAAATGCTAAAAATGACCCAAATCTCATTTTAAATAGTTTCTCATTTCATATAACCATCGTTATTATCCTAGAAAAAAAATTTACAGATTTACATTGCACAGGCAGTCTTTTTTGTCCAGTTTTGAAATAAAAAGCAGGGAACCTAAGTTCTCACAAGTAATAGATCAGATGACACCATACAAAGTCAGGTTAAGCTGCACATTAATGCAGAAGGTGTAAAAGCACTGCTTAATAGAAATTAGGTGTTGCTACTAAGCTAAATTTTTCTGGAGATACCAAGGATACATGTGTGAAACACACATACTTAAAAACTACAACAGCACTTTGGAAGGTAGAGCTTTAAAGAAGACTAACAAATACTTTAATTTAAAAAGTAAAGTTTACTTAAAGGAGAGATCTTTAAGTGGCTAATACTGCACTTCTATTTTGATATGTTAATGAAGATATCCTTCAATCTGGTAAACTACTTTCACAGTTTACTTGAGATTAAATTTAACTAAAGAACTATCTGAGGTAAGAGCAGATAAAGTATGCAAGGATTCCTACTGTTTGCTGAATTTTGGAATTAAAGCCTGGACAGATTGAGATTATGAGCTCTGTGAGGGCAGGGACTTTTTTTTTTGGCACCTCTTTCTGTAACCCCAACACTTAGCACAGCACCTAGCACATAGTACCCACTTAATCAATGTTTACTGACTGTTTCTTCTGCCACACAAACTAATTAGACCTTTGAAAGCACTCAAAATAATGCTCCTGAACAAACAAAAAGAAAGGAATAAGAATATTATATACTTTAAAAAGGAAACATGTTGGATGTAGAGCTGATTCATAATTACATATGCAATCCTTTTTTGTTCTTTGCAAATGGATATGTTTGATGGTATTTGTTAAGTTCTGACTATCACCAGAACACATGCAAATCAGCTAGTTAGGGTTTATAATGGGCTGGGAGGCTAGATACCCTTCTGAGTCACTGTCCAAATTACCAGATAGTACTAAGCACATCTCAAACATTCCCTTGCATCTTATAGAAAAGACTTATTTCTCAGTTAAGTTTTAATCATGAGAAAATTTTAACCATCAATAATGGCTATTATGCTCTTAGGACTTTTAAAACACAAAGAAGAGTTCTCACCTTATGTGAGCTGGGTCGGCTGTGATATAGTTGCTGTGCCTGGTGCTGGCTGCTGTTGTGAGTTCCTGGTTCCCTGTTAGTATTATTGGTCTGTGGTTTCCCTGGTCTTGCGATTGTTAAATTCACTCTCTCTCCACTAGCCTGGAGAAAACACACATTTCCTGTCAGTCATTAATGATATCTTCTAATTTAAGGGAAAAAAGATGACTACTGGCTGATATTTTTTTGTTAATTTATTTTAAATTTAAATAGTAAAACTTAAATACACAATAGTAAAAATAAACATTATACCAGTTGATATTTTTAAAGCCCTCAAACTTACATATCTGTGTGTTGATAGAATAGATGTATCTCTGAAATTTTTATTTCACTTCTGAGTATATCTATTTCATCAGTTCACAAACTGCGCTCCACCCCAAATCCCCAGTTTGAGTTACTAAGACAAACTGACATTTCAAACTCAGGTTACTTTTCTGCTCCCTGTCCCTTCCCCTGCCAAAGGCTGAATAAAGAAAAGATGCATAAAAAGGCCAAAATTCAAGAAGTAACTTCTTTGAACTCTCACAACTAAAATCCTTAATGAGGTCTTCTGTCTTCAAATATTTTGATGCTACAATGGATATATATATATTTTAAATAGAGGTTAGTTTATTGAGATAAAAGGCATCAGATCAAACTTTCCTGGACATCTTTTTTTTTTTTTTTTAAAGATACATGGGATCATCTAAATCAGTGGTTCTCAACCTTCCTAATGCTGAGATCTTTTAATACTCGTATGTGGGAGTATCTGTATGTGGGTGGACCTGCCTGGAGACGGAGAGAGGACTGGTATCTCGGTTCCTGAGACCATCAGAAATATGAGTTTTCTGATGATCTTAGGTGACCCTTGTGAAAGGGCTGTTCAACCCCCAAAGGGGTTGCAACCAACAGGTTGGGAAATGCTGATCTAAATGATTCCTAAAAATCTGGCAAAGCTGTCTATTTCTGTGCTCTACATACATATGTTTTTACAGGAGGCAGTGTGGCTTCTTAGATATAGTGATCTTAGAATCAGATGGCAAGGTCCTGACTGACACATCTTCTCTGTGTGACTGAGCAAGTCATCTAACCTCCCAGCGGCCCAGTAAACACTCCACACTGAGAAGTTACAGACAGTTACCCATCTGGATGGAAAGAGAGTTTCCTCACTAAGAATTTTCCATATCATGGGTCCTTAACCTTGTCTTGTGTCATGGACTCCTCTGGCAGTCTAGTGAAGTTTATGGACCTTAAATACTGTTTTTAAATACATAAAATAAAATACATAACCATTACAAAGAAAACCAATTCTACTGAAATACTGTTATTAAATTCAAAAATAAACCAAAATCTTGGACCCCAGATTAAGACCTCTGTTTTATAATAATGGAAACACAGGTAAGAACTACCTTGCCCCCCAAACCCCACCAAACAAATTTTATAGAATGGTGGGACCCCTTTTTCAATCAATGTGTGCAATACACGTATTATGTGTGATTTTGCAGAGCTTTTTATAAATGGAAAGAGTATGTTATGATAGAAAGTACACTGGCTTAGGATT
This sequence comes from Pseudocheirus occidentalis, assembly GCA_028646575.1. Lineage (NCBI taxonomy): Eukaryota > Metazoa > Chordata > Mammalia > Diprotodontia > Pseudocheiridae > Pseudocheirus > Pseudocheirus occidentalis. The sequence goes on from CM053596.1 coordinate 149,454,090, forward strand.
CAGTTGGCCTAGGTTCTAACTTCAACTTGAAGTCATTTATCCTTCCCCAGCCTCAGTTTCTTTACCTGTAAAATGACAAAACCTGAGACAGGGGATTTTTTTTTTTTTTGCTTTTTAGAGGGCAGTTGGGGTTAAGTGACTTGCCCAAGGTCACACGGCTAGTTTTTGTGTTAAGTGTCTGAGGCCGGATTTGAACTCAGGTACTCCTGACTCCAGGGCCAGTGCTCTATTCACTGCACCACCTAGCCACCCCGATAGGGGATTTCTAAAATTCTTTTCTACTCAAATTTTATTGCTTCAAATATAATTTTATCTTGAGTTACTGCAGAAATTTAATGGTTCCTTTATCCTTTAAAGATACTGTTAATCATATCTCTAATTGGATACAAGTCCTTGGTTAGAAAGGGAATGGTCAGTTATAATACTTTTACCATGGGAAAATGTACTCTGCTTTATAAAACTCTATTATGAAGAACTGAGACTGATTGTATTTAAAACCAGTAGCACTAAGAAATATACTTATTTCCAGTTCTTAGTTTGGAAAACTTAAGCACTAAAAAGTCTCACAGAAGTTTTGTTTATGTCATAACAAACTTCACTGACCAAAATGCATGGGTTAGCTTCAACTCTGACATGTTACGATTAGGAATAACACCTCATATTTATATAACACTTAATGCTATATAACATGCTTAACATTCTTTCTCTAATTTGGTTCTTAGTCTGTAAATACTGTATAATTTTCATTTTAAAGATGAAACTTTGGAGGGGCTGAGTGATTTAATTAAGTTTCTAACAAGTATTTCAAAATTGCAGATGGAATAAAAAAATGAAGTCATACTTCTAAATTGGAGAGTGTGAGGGTAGGATGAAAAAGAAAATGCCAACACCTGATGTTAAAATCCTAACATATACAAAACTTTGAACTTTAGGATTACCAAATGGCTAAACAGCAAAGGGCCAGAACATACCCAAAAGGAATAGGAGCAAATCATTAATCAGGATTTTTAAAATGCAAGGACACTTGATTGTTGGCTATTCAGCAACTGATATTTTGGGTCTCCAAAGACACTGGACTTGATTACCGTAAGGATTTCAAAAAGCAGGGTTCTCTAGCAAAAAATAGCCTGCCAGTTGCTGCCTGAAACTAAGAACAATTTTTACTTTGCCAACCCTTGCTCTAGACAGTTTCAGTTTCACATAATTTAGATTATCCTGTAAAATAACATGTTTTAAAAATATAAATGTAATCATATTTAATTGAAAATATAAAATCTCTGCATACATTTGTCAGTATATCTTCCATATCTTGATTTACAGCTATAAATGGGTACTGTGGAGGAGGCAACTTATGAGTTTGAAGGAAAAACCTTAAAAAAAAAAAAAAGCTACCTTAAGAGATCAAAGAAGCAAAGCTACCGGATTGTGTAAATATAAATAAACTCAGAGTCTATATTTTGTTCAACAGGATGAGCATATAATAATTCTGCCTGGAAGGAGGCCTCTACTATCTTAGAGGTCTTCTGTTCCACCAAGATAGTCTGATGAGATTAAATACAGAGAAAATATCCCCATTGGAACAAACCTAATCTCTGCAACTCTGGAGACCCCAAGGTGAATATGTTCTTCTTCAAATGACCTAACAATGTGTCCCCATAACTCACCCTCCCAAATGAGGAAAGTGTCTGAGCAGCCTCACTTGACAGCTCCTTCTGCTGCTGGAAAGTCACCTTAAAGTTGTGTAAAATCCTACATATACACGTATCTCCCTTTGTTCTTTAATGCAGACATGTAGCTGGCAAATGCCCATCAACTGATCCTAATTAAACTGTTTATCTTCTAGCCCAGACTCCTGATCTATTGACCTCCAATCAAACAGACCAAGGTGGGAGGAATTCCTCTCCTAGACAATCTTGGGACCCCTGGGCTAAGGAATTCTCCAACAGTAGGAGTACCTTCCCCAGAGGTTAGTCTTCAAAAACTATCTGTAATTGTTCTTTAAACATTCTTTTCTTCTATACACCAGTCTGCCTCCTTCTACTGTATATTTTTTCCTTAGTTCATTTAATCATAAAATGTATGTTAGTATTTCATTATACAAATCTTTCCATTTCAGATACCTCCCAGGTGGTACTACAAGCAGCCTAACATCTTCCACTGACAATGTTGAGCCTGCAAAAACTCTCCCCATTTAATGGTTTCCTGTGGTTATTTTCATAGAACCAATTAACATTAGGCTGCCATACTCAATAAGTGTGTTTCTTCTTTAATGAATCCAGAGATGCAAGGTAATCTAGTGGAACACACGAGATGTGTAATAAATGTTTATTGCATTGAACTGAATTGGAAGCAGCACTGTACTGTTTTTTTGAGAAAACCAAGTCTTACTGACTTGGGAGATTCCAAGTAATTAACAAAAAAATCACATTAGAGACATCATAGATTAGTGACTAGAGTCCTAGTCTTGGAGTTAGATACTCTCAGGATCAAGGCCCAAGGCCCTTACCCCCCACCTTCACCATAAATTGGCTCTGTGACCCTGGGCAAATTATTTACCATACAGGGCCGCTGGCAACTCTCTAAGACTGTAAGCTGCAGTTTCTAATCAGGAGCTTCCTATATTAATGAAGTAACCAGTAACTTAACCCTATGAAATAAATGATAGTGTGAGAATGTTGTGTACTCCAGTGACTACAGTGAGTTTAGCCTCCCACAACTCCTTAACTTATCCTCGTGCTGAGATTCAACATAGCAAATGTCCAATCAAGAACAGGCCACCATCGGAGCGGCTAGATGGTGCAGTGAATTGAGCACTAGCCCTGGAGTCAGAAGGACCCGAGTTCAAATTCAGCCTCAGACACTAGACACACTTACTAGCCATGTGACCTTGCAAAAGTCACTTAAACCCAATTGCCCTGCCTTCCCCCCTCAAAAAACAAAAAAAAGAATAGGCTCCTATCAGCTGGTAGAGCTAGGACCTGAAATCAAGTCTTCCTGACTGGAAGTTCAGCTCTCTATCTACTACATCATATCCTTTGTTTTTATATTAAATTATATTTAGGTAATGTTTTATGAACAGTGTTTCCTTTCCTCTGAATTTATAACCAAAACAGAAGAAGCGTCCAGTCTATAAGACTTTTGGGACTAATTTTTAATGAGAAATACCATCAAGAATAAGTCCGGTGATGCAAAAGGAAACAGTTAAAAAAAGTTTCAACTCTTCATTAATAAATACTGCCATTTTAGGGGCAATAAAGTTCCTTCTGCATAACAAGTAAAAGTTTGTAGCAAATGGAATTTACCTGGATAATCTGAGCAGCAAGTTCAGGAGTGCCATGTTTCAGGTCATGTCCATTGATGGCCAGTACTCGGTCATTGCTACTGAGCCTGCCGTCCTGGGCTGCTAGTCCTCCTTCCAATAGATCAAGAATAAAAACACCTGGCTCATCTGTCCTTCGTACTAATTTAATCCCAAGCTGTTCATTAGAATCCCGTTTATGAAGGATCACGTGGAAGCTCTCTTCTCGTAAAGAATTATTATCAGAATGGCTGTAGGTTCGGCTTCCAAAGCGTCTCTCTCGGAGCACAGTAAGGTGCAGCACACTGCAAGGCTGAGAAAGAACAGCTCTGGCATAGTTATGAGACACATTGCTGATGTCAAAGTTGTTGACCTAAAAAAAACCAAAGATTACAACCCAAACACTCATTAACATTTTAATTCACTAATCAGCATGAATATTTCAATAGTAATTTCAACAGAGTAAGTTAAAATATACTTTAAGAATCAATTATTATAGGGGCGGCTAGGTGGCACAGTGAATAGAGCACCGGCCCTGGAGTCAGGAGTACCTGAGTTCAAATCCGGCCTCAGACACTTAACACACACACACACACAAAATCTAGCCATGTGACCTTGGGCAAGTCACTTAACCCCAACTGCCCTCCCCCCCCCAAAAAAAAGAATCAATTATTACAAAGATAATTTCTCAGGACACTTAAGAGAGTTCTTAAAAGTGGCTTACTCATAACATCAAGTTAAAAGTAGGTTACTAAAGTGTAAGTGAGGATGGACAGGGTATACAGAGTGGTGGCAGCTAAAACATCTTTAATTGGACTAAGCACTAAAAGACCTCTGTCAATACATTCCCTAAATTGGATGAACCACTGAGGAGGTTATATATTTTCTAAGTAGAGTATCTCATGTCACATGACCAAAAGCTTTCCTGAAGCCCATAAGATTGTGCATAGAAAAAAAAACAGCCTTTAGCAAAAAGTCCAAAACAATCCATACAACTCCCGACTCCCCCCTCCCCTTTTCCTACATAGCTGTCCTATGATTAAAATGTCAACGTGCCATTGTTTTATATTACATTTGTATGTTAAGGGATTAGAATAAAACCATGATTATATGGATTCCTTTGATCTCCAAACTAGTTATCTAAAATCAGATCATGACTAGTCTTTCTTCTCAGACACATACTTCTGAACTCAGTAAACTTCCATTCCTCAGAATTGTTTCATTTAAATAATAAAAAATTTTTTTTCATTAGGATTAGGTTATCTTACTTACTATTTTTTTTTTCACTCTATTCTTGTCAGTAAGACATGATAAATAAAATACAGATGGTACATTACAAGCTTTCACATTCATTTATTCATTAAGGTACCATACTAACTCGTATCTAAACAAAAATATAAAAAAATGACACAACGATGAAGAGAATAGCATAAACTACCCTTAGGCCAATGGATCACAGACTCGTATCCTAAATAGATTATTTAAGAACTTTATTCTAGTTTTGCCACTAGTGTGTTGAATGAATCTAATACATAAAAGACTCATTCTGTACCTCAATTTTCTTATTTTTTTTTTAAAGGAATGCGTTGTCTTACAGGGATACTGTAGGGAAAAACTGTTAATGTAAGCAAAAAAGTTAAATATCTAAGGGACAACCATGACAAGTAAGGAATTAAAGAACAGAAAAGAGAAGAAAGCATTATTATCAGGGTCCTTTTAAAAATTATACTTTAAAAAATAAATTCTCAATTACAGAATTATAGTTAGATTGGAAATACTGGTGTGTGTGTATGTGTGTGTGTGTGTGTGTGTGTGTGTGTGTGTGTGTGTGTGTGTGTAAAACAACTGTAGGAATCAAGTGAACTTTACTCCAGTCTGAGATCAGTTACTAATCATCTGCTTAACTGACTACATAAGTGTAATATCTATCTAACACCTTGTGTCCAACTCTTCAAGAACCAGTATGGGGTTTTCTTGGCAAGGATAATGGAATGGCTTGCCATTTCCTTCTCCAGTGGATTAAAACAAACAGGTTATGTGACTTGCCCAGAATCACGGAGCTAGTGTCTGAGGCTGGATTTTAAACTAAGGTCTTTGGACTTCAGGCCCAGAGCTCTATCCACTGAGCCACCTAACTGCCTCCAAGGCAAACAAAGGTTAAGTGACTTATCCACACACAAAGCTATTAAGTGTGAGTCTGGATTTGAACTCGGGTCTTCTAGACTCCAGGCCTAGCACTCTATCCAATGAGCTACTTAGAGGTGCCTCTAAAATTTTTTCCTCTGTAGCAAAAACTCATTTAATGTATTATCCTCCCACAGAGGACATATCAGATATTAAACTGATTAAGAACAGATACTAAATTTGATCTTAGCCAAATGGCCAAGAGGCAGCAGGTTTACTTATCTAAGTTTACTCATTAAATGAAATTAAGGAATAGACCAGATGATATCTAAGGTCCATTCTAACTCTAAAATACCATGGTTCTATTATCTACTACTTTATGGGGATATAATTCTTGAAACCTAATTCAAGTCCTCATATTCTTTACTAAATCACTTTTGATTCACCATCTCACACAATTACTAAAATACCAGAGTTGCTGTTGTTCAGTTGTTTTTCACTCTTGCCTGACTTTTATCCATTGCATCACCTAGCTAGCTGTCCATTCACAGTTTCAATGAAATTAATTCATTTATGCAAACACTTACTAAGTGTCTACTGTCTGGAGACCACTATGCTAGTTAGGGGGAGGGTGGACAAATTATTATGACACACAATCAATGCCTTTATTAAGTTTATAGAGCATTAGTAGGATTTTAAAAAACCATAAAAATACACAATATATTATATATGAGAAAAGATCAGCAAAATAAAATGGTATTTGAAATTCAAGGAGAGAAGTGACAGGAAAATCACAGAAGAAAAAAAATGCCATCCCATCCATCCTGGGATGGGTCCTATTCTTTCTTTGATCCTTGTCTTTCTTTCAATACAGTCTAAACACCTAATTTTTTGTTTCCTTAGTTTTCCTTCACAGTCTCAGTTCCCTTTAAGATATAATATTCCTGAAACTATTCTTATGCCTGCTTCATAAACCTTTATAATCATCTATTACCTTTGGGCCAGGACCAGGCTCTATTCTTTGCTGCACATTTGCAGGAAATGGTTGTGTCATCACAGCAATGGATCTCTTGAATTCTGGAGCTGACCTGACAGGTTAAAGCCCTTCTGGTTCTTTTAGTTTCCCCTCTAGCATAAGACAGAATGTTAGGTATTTCAGAGGCCCTAGGTCTGGGCTGTCCCATTCTGACAGAGCACGACAGCATCATGCCAGGCACTGACTTTTTGTGCAGTTCTTGGACAGAATAAGTCATTTATTGAAGTTTTTCATTGGATTCTTTGATAATTATTTGGTCTGGTGTAAACTTCAGAGTTTTGTTGGACTAGGTATGTGAGATCTAGGTGATATGCCTCCTATTCAGGCAGCCATCCTGGCAGGAAGTGCTCTTTCTAAATCTTCTTGTCTAAAGACTAAATAATTCTAACTGGTAGAGCTGTTTTCATCATGTAGGTAAAGTCCCTAGGACCCACTTTATGGAACACCTTTCATGTTACAATTACTCATGATAAATATAAGAAAAAAGTATCATGATGAATATAATGACAGTTTGTGTACCTATCTACTACAAAAGGTAAGACAGAAAAATCCAATCAAGAATTTGGGATACGACCCTCTAGTTAAATTTGTACCTGAATAGGAATCACCTCTACAACATCCTCTGATCCATTCCAATACTTGATGACACTTAGCATTTTTCTTCTCCCTAATACCCATTTCCTTCAAGACATCTTTACAAGGCATAGTCTCTAGACACATTAGTTTGTCAATATCCTTTCCAAAATGGCACACCCAGAATTGTACTCTCACCAAGGTGAACTACTTTGGCACTATACTTCTCTTCATTCAGCCCAAGAGGACATCAGTGTTTTTGGCTGCCTTGTCACACTGTTATAATCCAAAATCAATTTCATGAATCAACTGTCCGGTCATCCTCCCATATGTACCTGGGAAACCAATTCATTTAAAAACTCTACCCCAACATATCTACTTTCAATCTAAAAATTATCAAGTTAGTATTTATGTAACTCATGTTTCACTGCCAGGAAAAGAAACTGATTCAGTCTTCTAAATCACTTGACATGCTGCAAGGCAACAACGTTTCATTAGGTTCTATACCTGAAGTATCTGATCTCCAGCAAGGAGTCGTCCATCTCTTGCAATTATGCCATCTCGATAAACTTCTTGGATAACAATGTTGATCAAAGGTGTTTCGTTGCCACCCACAATACTAATTCCTAACTCAATATAAGGATTAGATCGATGAATTTCAATTGTTGTAATCTCCCCTTCAGGTAAACTAGGTGGTGGTTGTGAAGCTGACAAATTTAAAAAAAAAAGTGAAAGTGTTTTATAGTTTAGCATTGTTACTAGATAACAACAGAAAGATATTTCCAGAAACAAAGTACGACACAATTAGACTTGGCTTACCATTTGCTAAAAGATCTCTCTAAGGGAATCCTGGCAATATGCCAAGATAAGGAAAATGTAAGTTTTCACTTTAAAAAAGACTATCACTGCTGTGCAGAATGGTAAAATCAGTTTATATTGATTTTTATCATGTTTTTCCTTTTTCTGATCAAATAGCAATTTCTAAAAATTACCTAATATGTGCAAAACAATGTGCTAGGCAATGTAGGGGCCACAACTTACAGGGAATGATTCCTATCCTTAAGAAGCTTTCAATTTATTTGGGGAGACCAGATTAGTTGACAAGAAAATGACTAAGGTAATACAAAATCAAGCCCTAAAGTACATGTATATAAATGTTGCAAAGGGATCAAGAGTGATAATCAAGGGAAGCAGGAATAATCATAAGAGGTTTCATGGAAGACGTGGGACATGAACTAGGCCCTGACGGGCTTAGATGATATATATAGACAGAGGAGAAAGGAATAACATTTTTTAAAATAAACTTTTAATTTGTAAAAGAATGTTACAATAATACACAATAACCCAGCTTCTGTTCCTAGAAATTAACACTGCTTTTCTTCTTAATGATTCTACAAAAGAAGGCTTTATTGCTGTCTATCAAGAAACCAGTTGATCTTTATGTGTGTGTGTGTGTGTGTGTGTGTGTATGTGCAGGGCCACACACACACACACACATATATGTAAAACTCCAAAAACATAGATGAAGGGGCTGATGATAACCCAGGTTATATCCAGAAGAAAAATGAGAATAAGCTTTTTTGAGGTGAGGGTCAGTGTATTTTCTGTAAAATACCAGCTGCTAAAGTCAATACTATTTAATGCTAATAGATGAGGGGTTAGTTCACCTACTACTTATCAATAGGGCAATATTCCATGCAGGAAGCTTCTGATCAAAGGGAACATGCTTCATATTAGAAATTGGGATGAAATTTGTTGCTAAAACATACTCTTTTGCTAAAGCCACCCAGTTAAAAAACAAAAATTTAAAAGGGGAAAAGTTTAATAGCAACCACCTATAGTCTGTAGCCCAAAACTAGAAGGGGGAAAGTAAGGGAGGCAGAAATGGCACTAGAATAAAACCTTATGTGCAAGCAAAAGTTTTTTCCTGTCACAGAAATAATTTTTCTTCTCATGCAAATTTTTTATTAATAAATATCTGGTAAACTAGGGAAATCCAGTCTGCCATTAATAATTACTACAAAAATAAGTGTTCGTGTTTTGTTTTGAATGGAGAAAAACCTGTAATACAAATAAGCCTGAAACATCCTCTTCTGACACCGAGAAAAGAAAATACAGGATAAGGATGTGAAGTGCACATACTGTCTGCCACTGTGTTTTCCTCAAATGCAGGGTTGTCAAGACCAGGCTCATCAGTCCACATAGGAAGAGTTGTTGATGTCAAATTCCGCTCTGCAGGCACTGTTCCTGTCCCAGAACTGTCTGGTGATAAAGTACTGGGGGGATCTATTACATTGGATCCATTTTCATTCTCAGTTTCAGCCTTTAATTTGCTAATTTTCCTTCTCTCTAGAGCAACTCTCCGACGGGAAGCTCCAGGACATCTAGAGAGAGAACATCAGGTTGATTTCAAATGAATTGAGAAAGTAAAAAACCAACAATGTTACACATCAAAAATTTAACACTTTAATATCGGAATCAAATCAAAATGCCCTCCCAAATAATAATAATTACATGCAAATAGTAAGTACCTCAAAGTATCTTCAAGTTGTCTACAAAAGGATTTAATCTATTACTCAAGAGAAGCTCTTATTTAACTTCCCTAATACAAATGCAGAACAATTTAAGATAGCTTACTACCAAACATGTTACTTCATGTTTGAAATTCAATACACATTTAAGGAGAGGCAGCTTGATGTAGCAGATGAAGAGTCAGTTTTAGAGTTTGAAAAAGCTTGTTCAAATTCTTTCTCTGTCAAAACTGACCAAGTGATTCTAGGCAAGGAAACCTGTCAGTTAACCCACATAACTTAAGGCTGTGAGTCACAGAAGTAGTTGATCTATATTGGTATGGGAAGTTTCTCCATTGGGAGAATTCCCTATGCCAAACAAATCACAAATCTAATCCAAAATTATTAATAACAACTAACATTTAGATAGTGTTTGAAGGTCTTCTTTATCAGTCATTTGATCTTCATAATGTTTACCAAGTACTTTCCTCACAACTTTGTGACGTATCTAAGTATTATTATTATCCCTTTACAGATGAGGTAACTAAGGCACACAGGTTAATTAACTTCTTTAAATCTTAAAGTTCAGTAAGCAATAGAATCAGGAGGCCTTCTAATCCCAAGACCAGGGCTCTTTGCACTCATAAAATGAAAAATAACGAAAAAGTTAACCAATACTCTCACAAAGTGCTATTAGAGGCATTATTCTGAAAAGTACACTTCTTACATTTTACAACTTAAGAAGCTGCTGCCTGCATAGCAATGATAGAAGTCACTAATCTCTGATCTCAATGAAAACACTGCTCCATGGCTTGATTTCTCAATGTTGTCACTCTGATATCCCCAGTACCACATTCCCATGGTATTCCCATGACTGACAGTGGACAATGTATCATGTGCCTTACAACATATAGTCAGTCAAGCACAGTGAAGGCCCACAAGAAATTTCCCTCGTGCTGGACACTCACACAGAGATCAGAATATACAACCCCATCAATAAACAGAGAGAAATGGATTTATAGTCTGATTTATCCTAAAAAGTCCCAGCAAAGTGTTTTTTTTTTAAAGCACTAAATATTAAGCAATACATAATTTACTGTGTTATTGCACTCTTAAAACTTTAAAATCACATGTTACACTGTATGGATGCAAGATTAGTGTTAGACACAAGGTAGGCAACATGGTTGGCAAAAAGAACACTGACTTTGGAATTAGAGGACCTGGGTTCACATCTTGCCTTGGGATGTCTCTAGCAAGGACTAGACTAAATGGTCTCAAGGTCTCTTCCAGTTCTGAGTCTAAAATCCTATGAAATACACAAAATCATCTGCTCCTGACTTTTCCCGACTGTACCTTTTGAGGGCTCTCCAGATTTGCAGTAATTTTTGATCCTGGTCAGCATTTTCTTTAACTTTTCACCCCAGAAGATCCCTCTTCTTGAGGTCCCTTCATCCATCTCCTTGGTGAGTTAGCTGCTCACAAAACGTCCATTTCTACCCATCCTTCACTTCTCTCCTGGTTCTGCTCCTGACTTTTCAGACTTTTTCACCAGGCCAGGAACCTGCCCTCCTCAGCTTTTATATGTTGCCTTCCCCATTAGAATGTAGGCTCCTAATAGGTGGAGGCTTAGTGTCTAGGACATAGTCAGTGTTTAATAAATGCTTAGTGACTTAACTCTCTTTCTAATCCCTGATGGTGGTGGTTCTAATACTTTTAGGACCCCTTTAAACTCCTAAAAATTATGAAAAACCTCTAAGAACTTTTGTTTATGTGGGTTACATATTAGAAAACAGATACAATTTTTAAAATATTTATTTTAACATAAATATAAACCTATTATATGTAAATATTAACATTTCAACAAAAATAACTATATTTTCCAAAACAAAAATAATTTAGTGAAAAGAGTAGCACTGTTTTACATATTTTTGAAAATCTCTTTAATGTCTGGCTTAACAGAAGACAGCTGGATTCTCATATCTGCTTCTGCATTTAATCTGTTGTGACAGGTTGTTTTGGTTAAAGCATATGAAGAAAACTTGGCCTCATATGGTTTTATAGTTGGAAAAGGGAGGTGTATTTTAATAAGCAAATAATGTACTGTTATTATTATGAAAAGTTTTGACCTTGTGGATCCCCTGAAAGGTCTCAGGGACTTCCAGGGGTCAATGGACCACACTTTAAGACCTGCTGCCTGAAGGCAAAGGTTTTGTTCAGGGTCTTCTCCTTCTACCAGCCTCCTTAAGAAGGAAGGTGAATCCAAAAATAAAATGTGTATAAGCACATGCAGGTTTAATATTTATATATGAAACCAGTATAAGATAAATGATGAAGCCTTTCTTAAGGTCAGGGCAATCTGTTAGAGAAGGATTTATTGTTGTTGTTCAGTTGTTTCTATCATGTCCAACTCTCCATGACTCCATTTGTGGTTTTCTTGGCAAAGATATTGGAGTGGTTTGCCATTTTCTATTCCAGCTCAGTTTTACAGATAAAGAAACTGAGGCAAAGAGTTAAGTGACCTGCCCAAGTAGAAAGTATCCAAGGCTGATTTGAACTCAGGAAGATGAGCCTTCCTGATTTCAGGTTTAGCACTCTATTCACTGGGCCACCTCATTGCCCCATGTATATTTATACAGTTTTATTAATTATCTGTTAAGTATACTCTCCCTTATGACTCCCATTTGTCTCTAATGCAAAAATTCTGTGTAGCTGTTCTTTCCTACTGAAAAGATGTTGGTAGAATTTTGCTTTGTTCAAATGAGTAAACACTAATTTCTTATCTAGATCTTTTACAAGCACAATGTAAGATTTATATATTAATGTATTCTAAACAAATCCTAAAAGGGTATGGTAATTTTGTGAAAAGCTAGGATACTTTAAATACACTGTTAAACAAGTTGCTTTTATAGCTACTAAGATCTTAAATGTTAAGTTTTTATTGTTGTTTTTTAAGGCCAGGTCTGTGATTGCATTCATATAGCTCCTGGTAAGGAAATTCCACTCAGATCATTAGCATCTTTTTAGCAACTTAGAATCTCAGCTACAAGAGGCTTGGGAAAGGTCCAGAGTTTAAGTGACTTGCCTAGGGTTTCATGGTAGTATGTACCAGACTCAGCACTTGAAAGAAGGTCTGACTTTAGGATCATCTCTCTGTCCACTATGCCATTCTGCTTGTCAAATATTAAATTATTTTGGAAAAAAATTACTAGTTGCTTGGCAGGATTTTACAAGTGATTACTAAAATATGCTTTGTGCAACACATAGAACCTCTCTTAGTATTTTTATATTTATTAGTTTCATTTTTTTTCATCTCTAACTTTCACATAGTACCTTTAGGTATATAATTGAGCCTGAAATTCAATTTTATTTATTATAAACTTCACAAGGGACTGAGGTGATAGGTTGTGGTGGGGGGAGCAGGGTAAGTCTCTTTCAGCTCTATTATTCCCTATTTGAATCTAAAACATAATAATCCATGCTTTAATGGGGCTATATTATATTTCTAAAGCATGCATTGCTATGGTATAAAAACGTTTCCCACGTCCAACATAATGCAGTATGATTTACAATAGAGAACTAGCCTCAGAATCAGGAATACCTGGGGGCAGGCATTTCCTCTGATATACAACAGCTGCGTGAGCAAGGCTAAGAGATCTCTCAGTACCCAAAATTACAGATGAATTGTTGGTATGCATCAGGGGAATGAGCTTCCAAGCTAGGCATTCCAAATACTGAATACATCAGTAGTCCAGAACCCCCCAAGACAAACAGTAAATAGCTCACATTTCCTATAGCACTTTAAGATTTACGAAGTACTTTCCTCACCACAGTAGTTTCCTCACCACAATTGTGTGAAATAAGCAGTATAACTATTATTTGCTCCATTTGTAGAGATGGAGAAACTGAGGCGCAAGCAGATTAGGAAATTGCCCAAACACTGCTAGAAAGTATAAGAGGTTCTGTGAACCCAAGTCTTCTGACTGCAAGATAAATGTTCATTCCACTATACCAGAAGGACACAGGAAGGGGACATAACAACATAAGACAGGGTAACATGATATTTTATTGAGTATAATAAAAATTTCTCTCATTCTTCCATTAAAAAATCCACAAAAACCCCAAAAGTTTAAAATAATTTTTTTAGAAACCTAGCAAATGATAAATGACTAAAGATGAAATTTCTAATGAGCTAAGACAAAATATATAATGAAAAAATAACATGCATTAAATTATAGGCCCCATATCTACTAAAATGATATATAATAAGCAAAACCTACTAATTTCCTTAATATGCCACTTACCTGTTTTTAAGATGTGCCTCTAGGTCACAACGCTGCATGACATCTTGGCATACTGAAGAAAAGGGACATAGAACTAGCAGTTTGTCTAAGAGCTTATGAACCAGAATACTGGATTTCTTACACAGTTTAAAATGGAGTCTTTTCCGATCCAATGGACAGAAATCTTTCTCCTGTAAAAAGTTCCGTAGGCACTTGTAGCAGAATGTGTGTCCACAAGGGGTATCTAATGGCTGTAACAGGGGCTGAAGGCAAATATGGCAGACCAGGTCATCATCCACTTCATTCTGATAATTGTACAAATGATTTTCTCTGGTCCAATGTTGCTGACCACATTCAAAACACAAAGGATTTAAGGAAGAGTTCTGTTCCATAGAAACAATTTCATCATTGGCAGTACCCATTCTAAACCAAATGGCGCAATCTTTGTTTTTTCATAAGTCAGGCTTATGTTTAAGGTTTTGTTTTCTTTCAGTGGTCTGTTTTTCTATATAAAGACAAAAGCAAAAAAGCAGTATTAATCAAGCTAGAAATGCTAAAAAAAATTGCTTGTTTATTAACTGATTATAATAAGCAATGCAACAAATTAACATCACTAAACTCGTTTAATAACGAAACCAGAACAGTAAATGCAGGTTAAAGTTCTTAAAGAAAAAAGGCTGATAGAGGGTAACATATTTCACTTATTCTAAGCTAGCAACTAAAACGGATGTTTCATTGCCTAGTTTTCCTTGCCAAGAAGACTTGCGGTTAAAAGCAAGGATATTATACCATGTTACTGCATTTTACCCATGTAATTGTCACAGATTTAATGCCAATATTTTGCAAAAAAGTTGGGTGTGACCATTGTGTGAAGCTATTTTAAAAAAATTTTGTGCTGGTATTAAATAAAAAATTATTTATTACTAAACTGTATCACTGACAGATGAACTATATTGCTTAGTGCAGGAAGATGCAAGTCTTATCACATGACTTACTCATGGCAACTTCACACTGGCCTGCTCCCCTCTTTCCCTCATGGCTCTTCACTGAGTTGAGTGACAAAACCATTAGTACTGCAGTGCTCTAAACAGACCATGCATGTAGGGTTTTGGAACTATGATAGTGTGCATGCACTGATTTCTAGGTTTGCAGCTTGCAATATGAAAGAAAACTGTATATCCATATGCCACTATTGAATGCATTGCTGTTCTTTTTACCTTTTAAGTGGTGAGAGGAACAGAATTATACCATGTGACAATTATATGATAAAAGGTTATAAAGCAATTTTAGAGGGAAAAAACAGGGTGTCTCCATTATGTGGTGAAATATGATAACTACAAAGCAATTGGTTTTACTGTCTGAAACCCCTCTCTCCCTCAAATACTCTACTACTTAACACTAATTACAAAAACAACTAATTTACCTTGCATAACACTAGATTTACTCCACTTTATCACTACCCTCTACCCTTCTGATCAGAGGGTGGGGCTATGAATCTCCATTTAAAGAGAGAGCTCAGCTCAGAGCCATCTTCATTTCTCAACTGGCTGCACTACTATGGGATGTCTTACTGCTTCTCTATCTCATCATTCCCCTACTAGCCTTTGGATCCTTGTCTTCCCTTGGCCCTGTGCTTTCCAGTCTCTTCCAGTTTTGTCTTCCCCTATCAGATTGTTAGCTTGGAGGGTAGGGATTCTCTCTTCCTTTTTTGAATTTCTATCCCCAGCACCAAGCATAGTTTCTAGTAAAGAGCAAGTATTTAATAGATACTTACTGACTATTGTAACATGACACATATTTTCTGTTTATCCTACCAGTCCTGATTCTTTGTTTCTAATTTTAATTACTTATACACACAACACACACTGTTACAGCTCAGAAATCTATTCTCCAGGAGAACAATCTGGTATGGTTCTATCCTCCCCAATCCCCTTTCCAACTCAGCCTGGTGAAAGTGAATTTGACTCTAATTTGTAATAGCACTTTACCAGAATCTGCCTGCCCTGAACGTATCTGATCCTGCTATTATCTGCACATGGAAGGCTTTCTCTCTCCCTCTCCACATGTGGAATTATGACCACTCCTCTAAGCGCCTCCAAGGCCAAGTTTTTAGATTCTAACCTAAAGAGGGTTTGGGAGTCAGGAAATACAGGTTTAAATCCTGTCTCAGATACTTAGTGTGCTGTGATGGGCAAATTTGTTGCATTTTTTTTTTTCAAACTTTCACTCTATCTGTAAAATGAAGGTGACAACAATAACACTACTTATCTCACAAACTATTGTGAAGATAGTCCTTTGCAAATCCTGCTCAAACCTCAGAAAATTTTATTTGCCCCCCTCTATCGTATTTATCTGTAACTGAGTCTTATCCCTATAATAATAAGTTCCACGAAGAGAACTAGTTTCTAATTAAATATTTAATCAAACTCAATATGTATTAAGAAGCTACAATGCACAAGGCACTGGGTAAAGATGAAAAAATGAATGTCTTTACACTTAAAGAACTTTCAAAGTGGCCCTAATCTAGTGTCCTGAACAAAGTTGGCCCTAGAAAAATGCCCATTAAATAGTATGGATGGTCTGTGACAGGGAAGATGTATAAGACTTATTTTGCTTGGTCATAACAGGCAGAACTAGGAGAAGGATTTAAGTTGCAGCAAGGACTATCTTAGCTTAATTTACCTTCCTTATAACATTTAGAGTTGTTCAAAGGTGGAATGAGTTCCCTTGGAAGGTAATGACTTTTTCATTTCTTGAATCAATTAGATGCTGGGGTGAACTGCTGTCAAGGGCACTGTAGAGAGGGATTCCTGCCTAGAAATGAGCTGGCCTAGATGATTTCTGAAATCTCTTCCCATTCTTATATTGTGTGAATAAACTGTCAGAACATTCAAACTGCATCTGAGGTAGGTTTTAAGATAGGTGTCAGGCATTTCCTATACCTCATATATGTGAAAATATTTATGGTAAATAGTTTATGTATAAACAAGGCACTGCCCAAACTTATTTTTGGTACCACACTTGTGATTTCACTAATGTATGTGTTATATATACAATATGAGAAATTTTTAAAAAGTAAACTTCCTATACCAATGAAGACTGGCATCTGCTCTGCAATTGCCTAGCACGGTCTAAAGCACTGATTCTCAACCTTCCTAATGTTGCAACCCTTTAATACAGTTCCTCATGTTGTGGTGACCCCCAACCATAAAATTATTTTCATTGCTACTTCATAACTATAATTTTGCTACTGTTATGAATCTATCTAATATGCAGGATGTATTTTCATTGTTACAAATTGAACACAACAATTTATAGACATATGAAAAAATTCCCTAAACTCCTACTGATTAGAGACAAAAGCAAATTTAAAAACCTTGAGATATCACTTTACACCTATCAGACTAGTTAAACTGATAGAAGCGGAAAGTGTCAAATGTTGGAGAGGATGTGGAAAAAACTGGGACATTAACTCACGGTTGGTAGAACTGTGATCTAATCTAACCATTTTGGAGAGCAATTTGGAATTATGTCCAAAGATTTATAAAACTGCCTATACCCTTTGACCCAGCAATACCCACTATTAGGTCTGGTTCCCAAGATGATTAGAGAAAAAGTAAAAGAACCTATTTATCCTAAAATATTTATAGCAGTTCTCTTTGTCATGGCAAAGAATTGGAAACTGTGGAGATGCCTGTTAACTGGGGAATGACTAAACAAGTTGTAGTATATGATGGTGATGGAATACTACTGTGTTATAAGAAATGATTTTAGAAAAACACAGAAAGACTTGCATGATACAATTAAGAACAAAATGAGGAGAACCAAGAGAGTTGTATACATACATTAACAGCAATACTGTTTTAAAACAACTTTGAGCAACCTTTTTAAAAACAACAAAGTTGTTTTTTTTAAAACAACTTTGAGCAACATTTTGACTATTACAAATACCCAGATTAACTGTAAAGGACCTATGAAGGAAGACATTATTGCATTAAGAAAAAGAACTGATAAAAAGATGTACAGTATGAATTTATAGTATGGGGTGGGGAAAGGAAGGGAAAAAGTTACATATAACTTTATTATATATTTAAAAGGAAAAGTATGTAATAGAATGGCAATTTCATGTAAAATCTTTTTTTCTATTCTATTCTGTTGCAGAAACACTCGTTTTAAGTTTAGAATAAAAAAAATTGTTAAAAAAAAAAGCAAAAAAATGTTTTTCTTGCTTCCTTACTCTGGATGCTGAAGATTTAGTATAGCACAGAATACCCAAACTTCAAAGGAAAGAGACGTGCTTTCTACAAACAAGTTCAACAATATGGTGATGGGTAAATCACCACCTTACTTACAGTAAGTTACTGTATAGATCTGGAAGTTCTTTGCCTTAGTATTGTTAGAAAAATCAACTATGAGGTTGTAAAGGTTAACAAAGCACAGACCACTAAAAACAGTTTCTACCTAGACCTAGAAAGGGGCCCTGAGTAGAGAATAAGAAGCAGCATTAACTATATTGCTGGTACAAAATTAATATTTCAAACATCTATCTTCCAGTCAGGAGGAAGAAGATTGTTTTTGGACCATGAATGTATCTGCTAGAGTTGTCATTCTCCCACACTCTTTCCCCTGCAATGAGACTACTAAATTAACAAAACCCTGGGGGAAAAAAAGTCTAGGCAAAGAAACTATAGATTTGGGGAGAACTATGATTCCAGATGATTCAATTCAATGAAATACAAGTAAAAACAGCATACAGGTATTACAATATTGACATAAGACTAAAGCAAACAGTTATTCCTGTAGACTCAATTTTTAGTCTCTTCTCAAGCACACATAACTTTTATAAACGTCAACAGTAGTTCTAAGAGATTGGAAAAAAGAATGACTAGGGAAAGAATAATCTTTTGTCTAAGTTATAAAGAAAACTCCTAAACCTAGGTGTCTGAATACAGAATTTATATAGCACCTTGTTTCCTACTCAACTAACAAAGAAAATTTACATATTCTTTATTAGTCTTAGAAGATGGCAGCTTTTATTTGAAAAAATTTTCCCTCAAGAAAATATACAGCAACTCCTGCCTCCCACATAATGACTAAGAAAGCATTTATCTTAAGACGATTATATTTTAGCTATTTTCCAAATCTCTAAATAACTTTTCGTTCTTTAAGTATTTTCATTTTATTACAAAATCTTTTGAGAAGGAAAAATAACATGTTCCCACTTTTAAATTTTTAAAAAGTACCAATTGAAAATACATCATTCCCACCCCCAAGCTACCTCTATTTTACCATGGGCCAACGTTAAAAGAAAAATTACACGAGCAAATTACAACATATGCATCTAAGGATAATTACTGATCAAGCACAAACTATTAACCACTGAAAGAATTTTTAAAAATTGCATTTCATCAGGCATATTGACAGCTAGCTTAAACAACTGTGTGTTAGTTCTCTGAAGCATTTAGATTTCTCTCACACTATTAAACAATCTTATTTTGTGACAGATTCCAATTTCCCATGGTCAAACAGATTTTGGGGGGGGGGTACATTTAAAAAGGATTACACCATACTTGACCCAAAAGGGATTACATAGCAATTTCTAATCCATTATTCATTACAGATATAGAAAATGATGTGTATCAGTTAGTGTCCTGGCTATGGTCCACAATATACATCTTTGGGGAAGGCAAGTATAGGGCTAAGATAGCAATTCTTTTGTTATTAGTGAGAGAGTGAGACTGTTCAGAGATTAGGTGAAAATCTGTCTGAAATCCAAATGAAAGGCAGAAAAAAGAAGTCCGGGGCCCTACTGTAATAGAATATAATTTTAGCTTCACACTGAATACTGTCTAGAAAGCTAATATAGATGATAAAGATTATAACCTGCATAAGTCAAACAGCATAATTTATTTAGGCTTCTGAGGATATAGAATAGAAACAGATTATTCAATCCATGCCTTTATAATTTAAGGACAGAAATAAGCCATAATAACAAATTAAAAACTATAATAGTACCACGACGACATCAACTAGCACTACTCACAAATAAGCCATGACTAACACAATGCAAAGGAAGACCTAACGTCTTAGGGAATGTGAAAGTGATGAGAACAAAGTACCTTCAAGTTAATATGTTCTCAGTATAGGGACAGAAACAGCTTAGCTCAGACAGAGTTTTTTTAGGAAGGAAGAACAGTATTTAGGAAGTTTTAAAGAAAGAAGTGGAAAATTTTGTGTTGGAAATAATAATCTTGCTGAGTAATAAGGAACTATTTGCAAAAAATTAAGCCTTATCCTACAATCTGGTGATAAGTTTTATTAAGGATTCTCCTCAGGAAGACTGACTGATTCCAGCCATTTCAGAGCTCAATTTGAGAAATAAATGTTCGTGCTTTCTCTGTAACAGTAGTATGGTTGAACTGAAGGTGTGGATCCTCCCCTCCTCCCCACACCCCAGAACCGCTATCCAAAGCCCACTCTGGTGGACACAAGCATTCATGAGTTAGGGACTAAAGAAATTTCACGAGGGCCTCTCTCTATGTTGGCTTTCACACTATCCTATGGGAATTTTCTTTCTGAAGTATACTAAAACTTGAATTCATTCATATGGATGTATTGTGTCTGATACATGTCTAAGGTAAAGATAACTGTTTGTTATAGCAGCCTTTATTCTTCCCCTTTCTACATAACTTTTTTACCTTCTCAATTCCATGTTCTGCCTATATTTCTGTTGCTCTTTTCCTTCCCAGTCAAAAATCTGGTAGAGTATGAGTCAGAGTTTAGGTACATTCACTAGCTCAAACTTAAAACGACTGTTTATCAAACTATTATAAGAAGAAGTTTCTCTAGGGGAAAGTAGCAGAGAATGATGGAAATGCAGGGTAGGCAATCTGGAAAAGTGAGATGTGCACAAACCCAGTAGCTCCTCATTTCTAGTAGATACACACACACACACACACACACACAACCAAAAGAAAAACAAAGGAGCAAAAGTAGAAGGGGAAATGGAAGAAATCCACACAGGGGAAAATTAGTGAGACCGAGGAAAATGGGAAAACAAATAAAAGCTTCTAACACAATGAATATTTTAGCTTTAGAGTACCAGAAGAAAAATCCAAAAGAGAATAATTCTGCAAAATCTACAAATAGAACCCTGCAACAGAGAAGAGAATGGATACATTAGAGTAGCTGAAAGGACTAATTAATGGAAGCAAAGAACAAATGAAATAAGAATTCTTAAAGACTCAAGCACATTAAACACTACAAAAAAAAAAAAGGCTATTTTTTTTTTTTCAGAGTGTGAAGTGGGGCCCAGGACAAAAATGAGGAAGAAGGAGAAAGGATGAAATCAAATAAGATAAAAAAATATAAAGTGAGGATAACTATTTCTAATTGCCTCCCCTTTTCCTATTTTTCTTTCAATATAAAGATACACACATTATACACATACACACAGGTATGTATTTGTTTGTAAATATATGAAAATTTGATGGAGGATTAAAACTTTTAATAACTGTAACTATGAACGTGAATAGGATTATCTCACCAATACAATGAGGGAAGGTATTATAGAATACATTAGAGAGCAAAACTCATAGATGTGCTACATACAAAACACATGCAAATTTCATAAGAAGTTAAAATGAAGAGGTAAGAATAGGATGTATTGTGTCTAACTGAATTAAAAAACAAACAAACACCAAGGCCATAGCAGAACAGTCAACAGAGAAAAAGAGAGAAACTACACTATATTTAAAGGCATTTTGCACAGTGCTAGATGTTAGCTATAACAAGACAAAAAAATTGAGGTGATAAGCAGCTGTAAAGGCATTGACAAAATTATTTCTTTTTGGAGATAATATCATGGTTATACTAAAGAGAAACTGAGAATAAATACAAAAATCAATGGAGACGAGTAACTTCTGTAAAGTAGCTGAATACAAAAAAATACACAAAAATTACCAGCTTTTTTGTTTATTCCTAACGAAATACTGAAAGAGATGAGAAAGAACATTCCATGTAAGATGATAAAATATATTACATATATCACTAGTCCATCACAAACTCACAGGAAATATAACTACAAAGCAATTTTCACAGAAATTTATGAAGACTTGAAAAACTGGCAAGACACTAAATGTTCATGGCTAGGTTGTGTCATTACTCTAAAATTACTCTACAAATTTAGTACTATTTCCATCAATTGCCAAAGGGAAAGAGAAAAAAATAAAATTCATTTGGAGGAATAAAAGGTCATGAACATCAAAGGACATGGTTTTTTAAAGGTAGGAAGGAAAGAGACAGCACCATTAGAGCTATTAAACTGTACTACAAAGCTATATTTATCAAAACTCTCAATACCACTATTAAGTCTGTTTCCCAAAGTGATAAGAGAAAAAGGAAAAGAATCTATACATCCTAAAATATTTATAGAAGCTCTCCTTGTGGTGGCAAAGAACTGGAAAATGCCTATCAATTGGGGAATGGCTGACCAGGTTGTGGTATATGATTATGACGGAACACTACTGTGCTACAAAAAACGATGAGCAGAGTGATTTTTAGAAAAACATGGAAAAGACTTTCACGAAATAATGAATAATGAAATGAGCAGAACCAAGAGAATGGATACAGTAACAGAAATGCTGTTAAAAAAATAACTGTGAAGGACTAAGTTAGTCTGAGTATTATAAAAATTCAGATCAACTACAAAGGACCTATGAAGAAAGATCCAGAGAAAGAACTGATAAATAGAAGTATGCATAGTATGGTTTTACATATTTCGAGACAGAGACATATAGATCTGTCTCTCTATCAAATGGTGGCTTTATTTAGTGTGAGGTAGGGTAGGAAAGAAAGCAGGGAGATAATAAGGAAGTTTAAATGTAACAAAAAAAAAAACAACCCTAAAGTTAAAAAAAAAACAAAACCCCAAACAACCCAAACCTCTCATAATGCATTCAGAGGTAGATCAGTTTGTCAGACTAGATAAACCCTAGAAATAATTGTTCATAGTAGTCTACTACGCATAAATCCAAAAAAGAAAAATAGCTAGAGAAGGATATTCTATTCAACAAAAACTGCTGGGAAAAAACAGAAACCACTGTGGTGAAAAATAAGTTTAGATTAGCACTTTGTATCAATAATTTTATCTATGATCCAAATGTCAAAAAACACAATTAAAAATTACATGTAAACATATTATAATATTCACAATTGTGGACAGAAGAAAATAACTGCTGGCTATAAAAGATAATAAAAGACTCAAAAAGGACTTGCATAAATAAAAATCAATGTACAAAGAATCAGAAGAAAAGATATAGGCTGGGGAAAAAATCTTTGCATTAGATATTCTTGATAAAAGCCTGACATTCAAAACCCAAGTAAATTGAAATGCAAATGCAAAGAGCCATTATCCATACTGTAACAAATGGTGAATATCATGAATGCAGAAAAACAAACTTACATGAACTGATGCAAAATGAAATAAGCAGAATCAATAAAACAAAATGACTACAATAATGTAAAATAGAAGGAACCATAAAACAATAAAAAATGAACTGCAAAATTATAAAGAACAAACACTGCAGGTGGCTAGGTGGCGCAGCGAATAGAGCACCGGCCCCGGAGTCAGGAGGACCTGAGTTCAAATCTGGCATCAGGCATTTAACACAAAAACTAGCCGTGTGACCTTGGGCAAATCACTTAACCCCAAATGCCCTCCAAAAAAAAAAAAGAACAAACACTGCCCCAAAGAAGAGATATAAGAAGACACCTTCTCCCCAACGCTTTGCAGTGGTAGAGAAGTACATTGATGTGTAACACGGCATATACTTCCACGTTTTTTCAACGTATTGTTAGGTGAAGCTGATTATTTTGTTAAAAACAAATTTGTTGTTATATGGCATGAATCTCTGGGAGAGGAGACGATAACAATACACATGGGAAAATTTAGATATAAAAACAAAAGATAGCAATTAAAATTATTTTTAAAAAAAGAGCCACTTTTCCAACAGACTAGTATAGTTAAAGGATGTCAATAAAAGGTTTTCAAAAGAATCAAAAAGTATCAAAACTGAGCTGAAAAAAGAGTGCAAGATTATCAATAACCAGAAAAGTGAGAATTAAAACAACCTCAAGGTGTTATTTCATACTCACCAAACTTTCAGAGAAATCAACAGATGGGAAAATTCATTATTGGAAGGTTTTTGAGAAGATAGACATGTCTATTCACTGTTTGTGAAACCATCAATCAAAAAGCATCAATTGGGTTAATACTTCTAAGAAAACAAGTTGAAAATATTTATGCAAAATTGTTTTTAAAAAATAGTGAGAAAAAGCAAAATAAATCAAATGATATGGGTACAGAATGAAGATCATCCTTCTAAACTTGTTTGCTACTCCAGTTGTCCTAGAGATACTGCCAGTGAGTTTACAGAATATAAGCTGACAGACAACCCAACGTTTTTATTCAATTACAAAAACATTTTATCCACTTGTTCATTAAGGATGATTTCCATCCGAACTCCATGAAAAAATATACAGAAATAAGAGATGGAGTGCCTTCCCTTTATAGAGAATGTTGAAGCTCATTTACATACCATCTTTTTTTATTTAGTATACTATACTATGAACTAAATGAAAAATTCAAGCATCCAAGTTAAATTTTTCAAAAAGATAATCATTGAAAGCATTCCCACAGAAACATGGTACAAGGTAGTAACTGAGAGACAAGAAGGTCACCACTGCTACTGAGACTCTTTAGGTAGACTTTCTGGTAGGAAAGGGAGGGTCTCCCTACCCCAGTCCCTGTATATCTTAATTCCTAGTTGCATGTATTGCAGAGCTTTAAATTCTAGATTCTTTTGGTTCCTCCCTTGTCACCCACCCCACTGGAAGGACAAGCAATTCAATACA
>CM053596.1:149479324-149498865 GCA_028646575.1 Pseudocheirus occidentalis
TTTTTCAGCTTTCTTTTGCGTGTAGTCTTTCCCCGTAAACAGTTAGTTAGTTCCTGGACTGCAGAGATTTGTTTTTTCCAGATTTATATCCCTAGGGCTTAGCACAATGTCTGGCACAATCACTGCCAGCCACAGAGCACACCCTTCCTGGTATCAATGTACCTAAAAAACAAAACAAACAAAAGGTAAACTGAAGGTTTTTGTAACCTGGGCAAAGGTAGCTGTAAAGGTTTTCATGAGACTACATATGGGCTATGCTAGTTTGGAACAGTATCCCCGTTTGCTGTCAATGGAGTACTTCCTCTAGAAATAGTCTATCTCCAAGTATGCCAACAACAGTATCTTGTCAAATTACTTTCAATGACAATAAATACTCAGTTGGCTCTATTTCCCCGAGATTTCAAGCCAACTCCAACCCTTTTGTTTGCATTTATCATTACAATTTTCACCAAATAGGCTAGAAGTTAAAAAATAATTATGATTCCTCAATAGTGTGTCTATCTTGTTCAATCTGACAAGAAGAATATTAAAAGTTAATGTTTATATACAGTCTAATTGCATTATTAGCATCCTCTAAAACCTTTCAGGCTCACTGTGAAGTGATATGCTGTGGAGGTGACCCTGGGTTCTTGATAGCCTATGCCAACAGAGTACAAGTGCTATCAAATTCCTACAATGCTGGTAAGGCTTCAAGAACAGCCTTGGCAATAATAATGCCTTTCTGAGATCCAGCCTAGCTAAGCATTCTCCACTTTGTGATCAATTTTTGTAAAGACAAATAATCTGAAAGCCTTAAGAACACTGATGAATGTAATGACCAACCATGTCTCCAGGACCTATGAGGAAATCAGTTAGGCCTCCTCCAGAAAGACAGAGGGTTATACAGACACAAACTGTGGGCCATGAACTTTGTATGGCTTCGTTTTGCTAGATTATGCTAATTTTTACAAAGGTTTCCCTCTCCTTTTTTTTCTCAGTTAATGGGGGGAAAGAGAGAAGGGGAAAGTTTTACAAGAGGTTTGAAAGAAATATTGTTAACAAAATCTAGCAGGAAGAGAGAGAAATTCCATTTAAAATAACTACAAAAAGTAAATCAGGGAGTAGAAGAAAGTACAGAGAACTCCTCTCAAAACCTGCATTTAAAAAGGGCTACCAGGACAGCCAACTGGTCTTTTTTCACTAGCTATATTCTCTTGAACTGGACTCACCGTGATCATACCTCCAAGAAACTTCATTGGGGAGAACGCATCAGCTTTGGTACTCACACCTCATCAGCACCCTCCACCTACCAGACTGGAGGGCCAGAGGGTGGAGCACAGAACTACTCTAAAGTCTCCACTGTGGGTGGGCTCCTGGGCTAGGCCTTTTCTTTCCCACTAGTTACTATTTCTTTAGACTGGACTCCATCACGCCCCAAGCAAGGGGGCTTCCTTCCTCCCCCAACCCATTTTCAGCTAACTTTTGTGTATTATCTTTCCCCATTACACAGTAAGTTCCCCAAGGGCCAGGGACTGCAGGCTTGTTTTTGTTTTTGTTTTAACTTGTATCCTTAGCACTTAGCACAGCTCCTGGAACTTACTAAGGACTTAATAAATGTTTACTGACTTGACTGAAAGCATATAATACTTGGTAGTCTACTTGCCAAAACACACGTTGAAACTACATGAAAACAACTATAAACATTCTTTACAAAAATAGAGATCTAAAGAAAAGGTGAGGGGGGACAGATGGGTGGTATGGAAGATAGAGTGCTAGGCCTGGAGTCAGACTCATCTTCCTGAGTTTGAATCTGGCCTCAGATGCTTCCTAGCTGTGTGACCCTGGACAAGTCACTTAACCCTGTTTGCCTCAGTTTTCTTCATCTATAAAATGAGCTGGAGAAGGAAATGGCAAATCATTTCAGTATCTTTGCTGAGAAAAGACATAACAAAGAGTTGGCAATGACTAAAAAACTGCTGAACAAAGAAGAGAAGTCATATTCATTGCTCATGAGAAAGCAAAAACTAATATAACAAAAATGACAATACAGGACTACCTAAATGGTTTTCCTCATTCAGTTCCATTCCAAACAACCAAACAAAAGATTACTTTATAAACCCAGAAAAAGTGTTTTTTAATTCATCTGAAGAAACAAAAGGCCAAAAATCTCAAGTAAATAATAGGGAAAAAGTGGGGAATTCTAGCAGTATCAGATCTCAAACTATACTACATAGCAGTGATCATGAAAACAACGAGGCACTGAGTAAGACTCTTAGAGATTGATCAGTGGAACAGATTAGGTGCACAATACACAGAAACAAACAAGAACAGTAATGCAGTGTTTGATAAACCCAGCTGTTTGAGGGAAAAAAAATCAATATTTGACAAAAATTGCTAAGAAAACTGGAATGCCATCTAGTAGAAACTAGGTACAAAACAAAACACAATATTTACCAAGACACGTTCTACATAGGTACATGACCTAGACAAAAAGGTAACACCATAAACAAATTAGAGGAGCAAAGAAGAGATTACCTGTTATATCTATGGATAGGGGAGGAGTTCATGTCCAAACATGAGACAGATAAAATCATAAGACATAAAACGATTTTGATTATATAAAACTAAAAAGTTTTTTGCAAAAGTGAAACAAGTGCAGCTAAAATTAGGAGAGAAGCAGGTAAATATGAAAATTCTTTGTAGCAAGTTTTTTGGATAAAGATAAAATTCCTAAGACACACTGAAAACTGATTCGATATGCTAAGAATAAGAGCTATGCCTCAATTAATAAATGGTCAAAGGACATGAAGAGGCAATATTCAAGAGAAAAAATCCAAGCTTACAGTAGTAATATAAAAAAAGCTTCAAATCACTAATAATTAGAGAAATGCACATTAAACAACCCCAAGGCTTTATCTCATTCCCAGTAACAGATCAGGGATGCAAACCGGAGACCTCTTTTTAAAATGTAGAGATTTAGAATGTATACAGAGCCAGCCTGAGAATGAAGAATAAATTCAAGCCTTACCTCCAACAGGACCTCTTAATGCCCTAGGCAACTCTCTTGCAGAGTAGGTGCTGATTTCCTACCAACGAATAGGAAGATTTTTCAACATCAGGAGTTCCCTATACCAACGAAATCCCAGCTATTTTTTTTTAAACAGTCATTAGAGAAATGTGGACTTTAAAAAGATGGTCCTTTTTTCCCCCCAGAGAAAACCTTGGGGTAATTAAAACCACACCAACATGTTTGGAGCAGTCTATGGGAAACTATATGGGAATTTGCTTCATCTACAGGATTTCCCTTTAAACATTAAAACTTCCAATGTGTATCATAGTTAAAATCCTCACATTTATCTTTACAAAGCTTAGCTATTCAAAGTTTCACTCAAGTATGAATTATCTGATGTTGAGTGAAACATGTACTATAGAAGTAAGCATTCCATATTCATTTCATTTCAGTTTCTTTTTGAAACAAATTCTTTGATGTTGATTAAGCTGTTTCTTCTCAGCTTGTCTTCCCAGATTCATTATACTCATAAGGTTTCTCTACACAAGGAATTCTCCGATATAAATTGTTTCCTTACTCAATAAGTTAACAGGAGATTATGTTGAATAGTTTAACCAACTATATAAGATCATATTTAGTTCTGGAAGCTTTATTTTAGGAAGAATTTTGATATTTGGGGCATGTCCAAAGGAGCCGGCATGCAAAGATAATATGGGAATTTGAGAAGCATGTCTTATGTGGATAAAAGGAAATGGGCACCTAGAGAAGACTTAGGGAATTCATGATTATCCTCTAAAAAAGAGGGGTTGGGGGCTGTATGTAAAAGAAGACTAATACATGGTGAGAAAGGCCAATTGATGGTTTCTTTGGTTGTTGTGTCTGACTCTTCACAATCCTATTTTGGGTTTTCTTGGAGTGGTTTGCCATTTCCTTCTCCAGCTCATTTTACAGATGAGGAAAGGAAAGCAAGCAGGATAAAGTGACTTGCCCAGGGTCATACAGATAGTAAATGTCTGAGGCCATTCTTATTTGAACTCAGGTCACTGTGCCACCTAGCTATAAAGTTATAAAAAAGTAAATTTTGGTTCAAAAGTTGGAAGAACTTCTTTAATAATTAGAGCTGTTTGGAAATGGACTAATATCCTCATTGTAGGCATTTAAAGAGATGTTGAATGGCTTGTTGAAAATGTTTTTGAGGGGAGTTATGTTGATCTTAGTCAAGGTCGTCCACAAAGAGAGAGGAATAGGGCTCAGAATGGTGCCTGGTACCTAGCAAAGGCTTAATAAATATTTACTGATTGAACGCGTAGATAGAAATAGCTGAGGTGATTAAGGTTTTCATAAGGTGTAGCCACAAGGCACTAAGTTAAATACCAATCCCAATATGCATACGGGTATGGCTTGCTTACAATTGTAAAAAACAACAATACCACCACCTAGGCACCCTTTAATTCTGACTATAAAATGACATAAGCTCCTGTATCCACAAACCATGTGGAGCTCTGCCTATAACATCGGAGTTGATCATTTTGTGGATTGCCAGTTAAAGTAGAGAAAAGTCAACACTGTGAAAAATACAGATCAGATTATGAGATGAAAGGGGACAAACAACTTCTCAAGACTTAAAAACCTTGATCACTGCTATGACCAACCACAAGTCCACAGAACCCATGATGTAGCATGCCGACCACCTCTGTCAGACAGTGACTCAAAGTAGACTGAGATTTATTTTGGATAGGATCGATGCTGGAATTAGTTTTGTTTGACTATGTATATCTGTTACAAAAGTTTGGGGACGGGGTATTTCTCCTCAATTGTGTATGTGTGGGTAGATGAATGGGAGACAGAATACATTTTTAATGCTTTTTAAAGTATGTAATTTTAAAAGACATATGAGGCCAATGTCTTGAAGAAAACTCCTATGTTTTGCTATGTAATACCTGTGTGACTTCAAAAAGTCAAATAACCTCTATACAGTTATTTCCTTATCTGCAAAAAGAGGGGACTGAGCTATATAACCTCTCAGATCTTTTCCAGTTCTAAATCCATGATGGGTGACATCTCAGGATCAACACATGTTGAAAACTAAGGTGATTACACTGGGGACACATTCATCCTTTCTATAGCAGTCAATACTGTTTTGCTGTGATATAAGTAAAATGTACTATATATTTGTGTCTTTCCATCTTTCCCCTCATTTAACCATATCACATGGTTTAAGTAGGAAAACTACATGATATGATAAATATATTTTATTTATACATGATGAATATTGAATATCTTTTGCATACACAACACTGTGACACATTAAAGAAAACACAAAATTTGGATCAGAAATAGTCCATGGTTTCAAGAAGTTTGTCACATATCAGGGAGAAATATACAGAACTCAGATCATTATAATTCCCAACAGAACATGATAAATGTATGGAAACATTACAATAAAAGTGCTCCCTGAGGTCCATAGGGAAGGTCATTCTCAGATAAGGAGTAGGTGAAACTGGGAAGACTTTCTGGAAGTAGCCTGTAAGTTAGGTTGTAAAGAATGAACAGGAATTCGATAGGTGAAAATAGGTAGGGAGAACATTTTAGGGACAGGGAACAAAACTCAGATTTTTGCCTGAAAAAAAAAGGAAGAGGCAAGAGTCCAAAGGTCTCTTCTATCTCTTAAGATTCTACAAGAGCTTTCCTCAGAAAAATAAACAAATAGTTTTTACTTATTATAGTGATCTGGTTAAAATCCAGATTAAGGTATATCCTATAATATAGTTATAGTAAAATATTTCAGTTATCAATATACTCCAATTGGATTCACACTTCAGTTAATTCACATTCCTTAACGTCACTAGAAATCTGTACCTAGTTTTCATTAATTCTCTTGCTAGTCTGAGAAAAACATTTTAGCTCCTCCTTTTGATTTCAAAGGGCAGTTCAATTTCAGACTTTTCAATTTCTACTTTCTAATCAATTTCTATAATTCAACAAAAATTACTTTTCAAAACTTTCACATGATTTGCTCATAA
The DNA here is from genome assembly GCA_028646575.1 of Pseudocheirus occidentalis. Lineage (NCBI taxonomy): Eukaryota > Metazoa > Chordata > Mammalia > Diprotodontia > Pseudocheiridae > Pseudocheirus > Pseudocheirus occidentalis. The sequence goes on from CM053596.1 coordinate 149,485,337, forward strand.
AAATGGGAGCTGACATTTCTACAATGTACTTTTAGGTTTACGAAACACTTTACACACATCATCAGCTCATCTGACTCATAAAATAGGCACAACAGTTATTATTAGCATTTTGCCACTAGGCAAACTGAGGCCAAACAACTTCCTCCCGGTCACTCATCTAGCAAATGTTAGGGATTGTTTTCCTGAGTTCAGAACTATCCAATCATTATGCTAATGGATTTTACTAAGATAGATATTGAGGGGAAAGGGGAAATGTAGGAAATGGTGGGAACTGAAGATTCTTTAATATTTCAGTCTAGGTGTCACAAAAATTTGACTGCACTGCACGGATTTCATTAAAAAAGTAATCAGGGAGGTGGCTAGGTGGCGCAATGAATAAAGCACCAGCCCTGGAGTCAGGAGGACCTAAGTTCAAATCCGACCTGGGACACTTGACACACTAGCCGTGTGACTTTGGGAAAAGTCACTTAACCTCAATTGCCCTCCAAGAAAGCAAAAAAAATAATAAAATAAAAAGTAATTGGGAAACAAACTCATTTTAGAGTTCAAATATGTAATATCTGCAACGAAATTGGTCTTTCAACCTAACTTTTCATTTCATGTAGTAGTACTAACTCAAAAGTCATATTACTTTGTTTTCATCTTAATCTGAGAAATCACAGCCATATAAAGTGCATTCAAATGAAATTGTATGCGCCTGTATAATTTTTTATGCATACCAATTCAAATCATTGCCACCCAACAGTATAATCTAAATTAAAATTCAGTGTATTTATTACTCCTGTTTTCCTTACTAATTTATTATATTTTCTGGTACATTTTATTTTGGTTACAATCTTGCTTGAGCTAATAGAAAACATAAAATGACTCAGATGGATAGAAACAAACAAAATATATTAGCAACCTAAACAAATCAGGGTGAATACTGTCCAGGATATGATGAAAATATCTTAAGCGTACTAGGGCTTAGGTCTATAAAAACATTTCTGCTCCTCAAAAAATATCCAGTACTTAATTTTTTCTATGTATTCAACAAACGTTAAAAACGTTAGCTGCATCACCTCATCAGCAGAAATGAGGAATTCTTAAAACCTGGTCTATGTAATACCAATGTCTCTGTGGTCACTTTATCAGGTGATCAGAAATATAAAACTGTTAAAATCAATGACCCAATCAGCACAATATTTCTACATCATACAAAAGCATTCACTAAAAAAATGTTAACAAAAGTGTTTCACCATGATAAAGCAACTCATTTAATATAACTCTTTAAGGTTCATAAAGGCTTCCCAACACCATAAGACAGTTCAAGTATTATTACCCTCATTGTAAAAATGTGGGTGATAATATTTCATGTTTCAATAAGGTTTGTTCACTGATTGAGCCACCACACCCATGATCCAACTCTGGATCTCGAACTTTCATATCCCCAAGTTATTTTCATTAAAACACAATGACCACTATACTGACCTCAAAAAAATTTTAAGGACTTATTCCAAACATCCCTTAAACTATCCTTTCTTTGCTTGTTAATTTCCTAGAAAGAATCTTTAAACAGGTGCGAAAATTCAAATGACTTTGTGCTATTAAAAAAAAAAAATCACAAATTATTCCAACACAATTTCTTAAATTATAATTTTATGTGATACTGTTGCCTCCCTGTAAAATTAATAACTCACAGAATGCCATAAGTTTTTCCTGGGTTTCTGGGTTTTTTTTTTTTTTTTTGCTTTTTGGAGGGGGGAGGGCAGGGCAATTAGGGTTAAGAAACTTGCCCAAGGTCACACAGCTAGAGTTAAGTGTCTGCAGCTGGATTTGAACTCAGGTCCTCTGTTCACTGTGCCACCTAGCTGCCCCCTCGTTTGTTTTTTAAAATACCAGCAAGGTGATGCAGTGCATCAAGAGAAAGATTTGGGAATCAAGATCAGAGTTCAAATCCAGCCTCAGATACCTGCCAGTAGTACGACCTTGAAAAGTCAAACTTTCTGTGCCTCCTAGCAACCTATCTTCCACAGTGTTGTTGGAAGTATCAAATTAGATAATATGTTTAGTAAAGTACCATGTAAATGCTAGTAATTATAAATAGTACAAGGATAATATTCTGGTGAGAAAGAAACTCTAAATCATTTTATGTTCCCTATGAGCACAAGCAAGAACATCCTAACTAAAATAAAATGTAGCAGAAAACCTAATGATTGTGTGGCTCTGGAAAATTACATTTTATTCAACATAACCACAGTCAGCTAGGTGTCCAAGTGGATAGAGTGCCAGAGTCTGGAATTTGGAGGACTCCTCTTTCTGAGTTCAAATCCAGGCTTATACAATTACTAGCTGTATGACCCTGGGCAAATCACTTTAACCCTTTCCTCATCTGTAAAATGAGCTGGAGGAGGAAACAGCAAACCATGCCAGTTTCTTTGCCAAATGCCATGAAGAGTCAGACACGACTGAAAAACAACTGAAAAATATAACCACACAAATATCAAAACATTTAAAAAATATACCTAAAATTAATTTATTGTTTTAAAACAAAAGGTAGGCTTAATTTTAAAATTAGCATTGTTCAATAAATTTCCATTTATCCAGAACAAACCTAAATATTTGTTTTATCTGGTAGTTTTTTCTTCCTAAAGCTTTACTGTCAGAATCATTAGTCACTAACAAAATTGCACTGAAATCTATTTAAAATGGCATTTAGTGAGCTGTAATTGTTTCAACAGGGCAAACTCAACAAATCAAAATTAAGATGTATCAGGATACTTTTGTATACAATTTTTTTTTAAAAGTCAACGCTTTCTAAAGTGATCGTGAAATAAATGCCAACCAATCAAGTTTGAATTATATGAGGTTTCTGCCATTATATTTCGTAAAATCACTGTAAAATTTCTGGACTGGCAGAGAATTCCCTCAATCTATATTCCACATCTAGGCATACCATGCTTTATACAAAAGCAGGTTGGTATTTTATAAGTCCCTGCCTGCCAATATTTTTCAAAATGTAAAAAGAATATCCAGGTGGGCTTCCCCATAACAGAATACTATTATCAATGTCTTCAAGGAATAGTCTGGAATGGTTCCCAGACCATTTTCCTGAGCCATAGCAGACAGCTAAAAAGGCTGTTACTCTAAGTATAATTTAGATTAGATTTTTTCCCTTCCCTTAAGTGCATTACTTTATACCTGTCTAATCGCTTGCCACTTTTTCTGCCCACAAACATAGTTTTGAAGGGTATCTTTGCAATTAATTTCTACTGGTTTAGTATTTCACTGACTAGAGTAACTTAAAATTGTGTACTCCCTTTTCCAAATCATTTACAAAAAAATTATAAGGACATAGTTGGGTGGAGAGTTTAAGTTTACCCTTCTCTATTCAGAGATGTAGCCATTAGGATCAACTTTCAAACAATGGGAAAAGAGGTAAACTGTGCCAATAGTCTGGGGACAGGACAGTATTGTGGCTCATGAGGTTGACTACCATTATTACAAAACAATGAGGAGCTCGATAGTTCTGGTCTTCAGGACCTCTTCAAAACACCTCTATCTCTCCCCAACCTTGTGAAGGAATGAATGAATAAATAAAAAGCATTTAATGAGCACTGACTATATGCAAAGTATTATCCATGAAGGAAAACTCAAGTAAATAAAGAATACCTATTGTACACAAAAAGAGTAAAGAAACAAACTCCACAAGTGCTCCATCAGTATCTTTCTTGGGACAGACACTATAAATGGACCATGAGCCAGGTCCAGAACTGAATAGGAAAAATTGATCTGGTGAAACTGCATTTGGAAAACTGTGCAGCATACTGAATGACCTTAAGCTGCTCCTTGCAACAAGGCTCTTCTTTTTAACACAAATATTCTTCTGGTGTGATGTACTATAGCTACAAGTCACAGAATATTGGTCCCTAAAGAAATAAATTTGCAGGTTACTTAAAGGGAAATGGAGATTCAGGACAGGCAAAAGCTGTCTACTGCACATTACTGAAGAACTGTGAACCTGTAGAGCCGGTAGAAAATGACCAGTAAAAAAAGTAGATCTGGTCATGTGGTCAAAGGTAGGCATAACTAATTGGTGGAGAGCTTGAAGGCCTCCCTGGGATCTAAGCACCAACAAGAGATTTGGAGAAAGATCTCGCACCCAAGCATGTAGGTGAACAGCTATGGAAGGATTTGCTGAAGGACATGGATAAGGGTTGCACATGTCAAGAGGGTATGACAAATGAGGTGTATGCATTACTGGAAATAGTAACTACAACAGAGGAAATCATGGATCTGCTGAATAGCTATATCTCCTTCCTATCTTCTACCTTTTTGAGTGAAAAATACAAAATTTTCTTTTTCCTCCACAAAATTCTCCCACACACTATCAGCACCAAAAGTTTAGTCTCTGAAATCTGGCAAAAGAAATTAAAGATGTGTAAATTGTATTTAATTAAACCCTGCCTGTAATAATAGATGGTACTTAATAACTCACTATATCTCTTTCAACAATTCTTATCAAGACTTCAAAGACTATATTATTAAGGGAATTCTGGAAACAAGATCCATGAGACCACATCACTAGGTTACTTCAGAACACTCCCACTTATTCAAAATTCAAGCCATCAGAAAGCTTAAATTTTTTTTTCTTTCAATAATTTGCACTTTTATAAGAAAATGAGGCAAATAAGAGATGACACTAGGGATTTCTTTTTTAAAGTACAGATCAATTATCAGAAAAATAAAAATGTAGCCCAATCCTGGATTTACGGAGTCACAGTATTTTACATTAAGGGTTTTTTAAAAATCTTTAAAAAAAAGTTTACTTTTATTACTGTACTTAATTGCATTTAGATTTTGGAAAGATACATACACATACACACACACACACACACACACACACACACACGGACAAAGGGTGAGGAGAGACTTGAATCTGGTTCTGACACCTACAGGACCCTAGGTGAGTTAACTTTCTGGAGCCTCAGTATCTGCAAAACAGAGATAACTGTAGAGTAGTTGAGAGATTACAAGGTCACCTGAAGAGTGAAGAATAAAGTAAATGGGGGTGGCTAGGTGGTGCAGTGAGTAGAGCACCGGCCCTGGAGTCAGGAGGACCTGAGTTTGGATCCAGCCTCAGACACTTAACACACCAAAAAATAAAATAAAATAAAGTAAATGCCTTATAAATTTCCATTATAAAATTATTTGAAAATTGGTAGAGGCAACATGGGTAGAGTGGGCAGAAAGCCAAAAGAGGTAGGTTCAAGTCTCACCCTCCAACACATGCTGGCTTGTGTGTGCTCTGAAAGTTAACCTCTCAATGCTCTAGGAACTCTTTAAGCCTGGAAACTGCAGAGAAGGTGCTCACTTGTAACAAATGCATTCACATAATATTTTGTTAAAAAATACTTTATTCACCAAAAAAACAGTAGACTGGTACTATTCTATCTTACAAATGAACAGCCTGACATTTAGAGAGATTAATCAACTTGCCACTGGTTAAACATTTAGGAAGAGAAGTGATCTTACCACTCACAACACAGAATTCTGACCCAATTCTCCCAATTACTCTAGATAAATTGGATTTTACAGTAACTCTCCTTTAATCTCCTTCATCTTGCTGCCTATATGGTTAAAGTTTTTCAGAATAAGCATAAAATACAAAAACTAAAAACTCAAACATTCAACCTGAAATTCACTAAAAGTGAAAGACATCAATGGGGTCTATGAACTCTATTCTAATGGATTTAGATTGAAACTGGCATTATTTTACATTGCTTCAGACCTGACCTACATTTCACTCATAAAAAAAAAATCTGTGTATCCTAGGTGAATGAAAAAGGTAAAACTTTGTTATTCAAGACCTACCTAGTCTTTGACAGACAAAAAAGGGTAACATGAACCTCTTTTTCTCCCTCCTCTAGTAGTGTGCCTGGCATACAGTTGACACTTTCAAGTGTCTGAAGAAATTATGCCTTCCAAAGTATATTTTCTTTTCTTTTTTGGAGGGAGGAAGGTTGGGCAGTTGGGGTTAAGTGACTTGCCCAAGGTCACATAGCTAACAAGTGTTAAGTGTCTGAGGCCATATTTGAACTCAGGTACTCCTGACTCCAGGACTATCCAGTTCTATTCACTGAGCCACCTAGCTACCCCTCCAAAGTATATTTTCTAGCATTTTCCATAAGTTCATCACTTGCCACTGATTATACTAATAAAATCTAGCTTTGTTTTTTTTAACCTATGAGGGTAGGGGGTTAGAGAAAATATGAGAGATATTGTGTGTAGAGAGAAAATGCACTGATTTCATAGTAATAATGTCATGCTAGAGCAGGCATAAAGTTAGATTAATCTCTTTCCTTTCTCCTACAGTTTATGGCTCTCCCGACCAATCCCCTTGGCTAGGAGTATATGAAGATAGTTTAGAGAAAATGTGCTAGACTTGCAGTAAGAGCACCGAGGTTCAAAAGCAACCTAGGCCATGTGTACAAGTGACCCTGATTTACATGATATCTTAAGTCCCTCCCAGCTATAACCTTTTAATCCTTCGAAGATCTAGGAAGATGAAACTCATTGTAAACTTTTGCTCCCATGGAGAATAAGGATGAAACTCACAATTTTAAGCCAGCACCAACTAACAGGTGTCTACAATAGTTTCTTTCTTCTGTACTAAGACAGTTTCACTCTACTCACTTTCAAGATTCTATGATTTTTTTGTTTTTAAAAAAATACACTTCAAGTAGCCTTTGGTGTACTTTTCTAAAAGCATAGATACTGAAATGTAGCACCTGAAAAATAGGATACCTGTATTCCTAACAGTATGTAAATTGGAATACTAAAATTCAATTAGCCTCAACAAACATTTATTAAGCACCTACTATGTGATAAGTAGTAAAAATAGGGAACGGACCTTCGAATTCATATGAATAGATTACTTATTACCAGAGAACCCCTTGGTCGATGCCAACCAGCACCTTCTCTGCAGCTTATAGTCGGTCAGTTACCTGTCTCAGAGTACTCTCAGACAAGGGAATTCCTACCAATGCAAACCTGAAAACCCTCTCTGCATCTTACAGTCGTGAGTTACCTAGAGTAAAAAGGTGAAGTGACTTGTCCAGGATCACACAGGCAATTATGCAGACTAGGGCTTTAACTCAGATCTTCTGTCCCAAAGACCAGCTCTTTGATCTCTGTCTTTCAGTCTCTAAACAGGATAACCATATATAATCTTCTACTTATGACACTGAAGGTTTGAAAAGAGGTATTATTTCTCGAAAAGAAAGCTTTGCGACCACCTTTACCCCTGTCGGAGCCGGTAAGATCTGACCAGGAAGGTTTCGGTTCACTCTCCTCCGTCTCCACTGCCAGCCGCGGAGGGAGATTAAAAAAAAAAAGGCAACAGGTGAGGGCAAGGAGAGGGGGAGGGAGGGAACACCTTCCTGCAGTGTCCCGGGTGAAATCAGCAAGGTTCCTTCCCCAGCCAGTACCGGCAGCACGACCCCGGGCTCAGCAGCACAAGCACCGATCCTCGGTCCCGGCCCAGACTAATGAGAAAAAGCTAGTAGTCTGCCTGTCGGTCGGTCGGTCCGTCGCTCCTCTCCAAGACTTTCCCCCGGAGCGCCCGCTGGGTACCGCAAAGGCGTCCCTCCTGGGGCCAGATGTGCCAGCCCCACACCCACCCGCTCCCTGGTCCGGAGGAGTCAGAGATCGTCCTCCAGATCTTCTTTCTTCTCCTCCACCCTCGGACCGAGAGTCGCCAAAAAGGAGGGCGAGGGCGCGGTGCCCGACGAAAGGGGCGCAGCAGCCGCGGCGGCGCGGCCGCTCCTCCTCCCCCCGCCCCGGGGCGCTGGCACCTGAGTACCACACGCAGGCAGACATACGGCCGCTGCCGCCGCTGAGGCGACGACGAGAACGCGAGCGGGAGAGAAACGTGAGGCGCAGCCCAAAGTTACTTACCTGGAAATTGAGGACTACCCTACCGCTGCACCGCACTCTGGGAGCCTCCGTCCGCTCGCCCGCCCCCGCCGGCCGAGGGAGGAAGAGACGCGATCCAGCCCCGCTTCACCAAGAGCCGCCGCCGTCGCCGCCGCAGCCGCGGGATTCCTGGCAAGAGGCAAACTCCGGCCAAGACTTCACTTACGCCTCAACCGCCCCTGCTTGCTCGCATCCCGGGGGCGAGCGCCCGCGACCGAACCGCCCAACCCGACATCCGTTCGAGCCAATCCAACGCGGCCCAGATCGGGAAGGGGGCGGAGCAGAGAGAAGCTCGCCCTATGGAAGAGCTGAGGGGGGCGAGGCGGTAACCCAGCCGAGCCTCCCGGGTTAGAGTGAGTCAACCCCGCCCCGTTGTTCTCTCCGCTCGCCCCTCCCCACCCTCCGGCTCCTTGGCTCGGGCTGTCTCCACCACTTGCCTGATTTCCCCGCAGAAGACTGGCTACGAGGGTTTCCTAGGGCTAGATCCCTGGGGAATGGAACAGCTGGGGGAGAGGAAGAGTCACATGTGTGAGGGGGAGGAGAACAAGTGGGAAAGGCATGGGGAAACGTGGGAATGGGAGAAGACAGCTGGAGCAGGGAAAAGGAGCTAAGGGGGCGGAGGTGGAAACCAGGGAATGGGAGAAAGGGCAGAAACACGTGGGAAAGAACACCTGAGGGAAAGAAAGGGGACGCTGGAGGATTGGCCGGACAAAAGGAAACTACAGGAAAGGGAAGGAGATACGGGGGTGTGGGGCTCCTGAGATTCGGAACGAAGGGAGTCCCAACAGTAGACTGGAGAGGGAAAGGAAAGAGATATGGATCTTGATAAGAGCCGGCCGCAGAGGGAGAGACGAGGGTTTCAGGGGCAGAACAGGGCGCGAGGAAAAAGGATAGATACCAGACTTCAAGTCTCTTCCTCCCGAGTTTAAATCAGATTCGTCCTTTCGCGCAAGCTGAGCCTCAAGGAAGGGACTGGATCCCCCTAGGAGGCCCACTTTGAAACTCCCTTTATTCCCCTATGCAATTGATAAAACGGGCAGGATTCCCACCCCTGCATGCCCGCGTGGATTTCGGAGAGGAGCCTCCGCGCCCACGAGGCGGGCGCGGGCAAGGCAGTTGGGGTTGGGTTGGTCGAGGACTGGGGGAGGGGTTCCTCGCCTATTTTGGGAAAGGTGCTTTGTGAAGTGCCGGGGTCACCTGGAGCGGGAGATGAGCGGAACCCCCAAGGTGCCCGGCTGAGAAGGTCTGGCCTGCTGGAAAGGGAGGTGGTAACGAACCCTGCCATTTGAGGAGCGGGAAAGATCCCGCTAGGTGAAGGGAGAAGACCGCTCCCAAGTGAGGGACAAGGCCAGGCCGGGTGAGGGGACTACTAGTAAAAGGCGGAGACCTCGCCCAGTGAAAGAGGAGGGCCTGCCAGAAGATAAAAAACACCGCGCGGGGGGGGGGGGGGCGGGAACCCCGCCAGGTGGAAAGGGAGAGGCCCCGCCCGGCGAGCGGCGACCGCCAGGGCGGGGTACCGTGGCGAGGCGCCGGGAGGCACCGCCCCTCGGCCGGGTCCTGCCTCGCCGCGCCGCCGCGGCTCCTCCTCCGGCTCCTCCTTCCTTCCTGCTCAGCCCGCCGGGACCGCGTTATGGGGCACATCCCCGGGGCCGCCCCCGCCACCTGAGGAACCCGGAAGCTGCCCTCTGCCGCGCCATGGAAGAGGACGAGGAACTGGAGAGGTAACGGTCCGGGCGGCGGTGGGGCCTGAGCTGGGGAGAGAGGGGGCGCCCAGGGGCCTGTGGCCCCGGTGTCCGCCTGTGCGGACCGGGCCCGGGACTGGGGCCCGGGAAGGGGCCGGGCTACCTGCGCTGGGGAGGGTGCAGAGGGGAGCGGCTACCTGGCCTGGGGAGGGGAAGGGACGGGCACTGAGCTGGGGGGAGGGGGGAGAGACAGGAAATGATAATCAGTGACACCCCCACCCAAGAAAGGGGCTGGGAAACAGTGCTGCGTGTTGGGAGGGGAGGAAGAAAAAGATGGGAAAAGTGGTCGGGCTCACCCTTCGGTTATTATTATTAAGAAACATGGACGGACTCTTGAGATTAGAGTCGAGAATGAATGTGGAAAAAACAGCGGCAGGGACGTATAGACTCTGGTTTGTATTTATTGTGTTAAGTTAGGCTTTCAGTTAAAGACCTACAACGTACATGTTACTCTGCTGTATTTTGGGGATAGAAATATTTTTTGAAAGCATGATCCCTACAAGGCTCATTTTTTTTATACTATGGAAAAGGGCCTCTGAAGTTTTGTCATGCCTTAGGAAAATAATTTTGATAGCTTCAACAAAGATGAATGGGGGGAAGAAAGGAAGGGTAAAACTAATTCAGGAGTTCTTGGCACACTGAGAACTTGTGTGGTTGTTTTGGTTCACTGTTTGGTAACTTTCAATATAAGTGCTTACTTTGTTAGTTCTGTGTATGTTTAAGCATTTTAAAACGGGATAAGACGCCCATAGGCTTCAGGAAACTGCCAAAAGAGATTCGTGACCAAAAAAAATGGTTAAGAACTTCTGGATTAGGAATAGGTAGTTGAATTTGAACTACAACAGTGTTGCATGAAGGACCGTGGAGGCAGAAACTAGGATTGTGGCCGTTTGGATGGAGAAAATGTGGACAGTCTGTAGAATTTTCAGACTACCCCCTCACTCTCATTCTTTAGTTGCACTCCCAGTCAACAAGCATTTATTTACCTACTACCGGCCAAACACTGGGGATACAAAGAAAGACTGAAGACGGTTCTTGTTCTCAAGAAGCACAGTCTAATGAGGTAAATAAAATGCAAGCAGCTTTGTACAAATAAGATACAGAATAAGTGAGATAATCATAGAGGGGCTACTATCATTAAGGGGGACAGGGAAAGGCTTCTTGCAGAAGGTGAGACTTGAGGGAAACCGGGAGTTGGAGATAGAGATCCAGTCATGGCAGGCAGCCAGTGAAAATGCTTGATTGAGTGAGGATGCAATGAAGTGGGCAGAGACGAGTCAGGAAGACCGACCAGAAGGCTCTTGCAGTCAGGGGGAAAGTGATAAAAGCCTCCTTGGGTTGTGGTAGTGACAGAGGAGTGAAGAGGACATGTACAAGAAATATTACAAAGGTAGAAAATAACAGGATTTGACAACTGATTGGATATGAAGGAAAAGGGAGTCAAGAATGACACCCTGGTTGGGGAAATGCTTCAGTACCCTCCCTTAGTAAGAGAGACTTTTGCAGCACTGATTGGGCCACTAAACAGTACAACAGAATCTCTGCAGGAGCAGATTAAACCTCATTTGCATTATCTGTGTTTTGTTGTATTTTTATTTATTTTGTTTAACATTTTCTAATGTTATAATCTAGTTCAGCACACTGCCTGTTACCTCTGTTCTACAGCATTAGATATACTCAGCCCATTTTAGAGTGAAATACAATGATTGAGTTAGAAATCTTAGGATAGCAATTGCATATGTAGGGAAATTACAGTTACACAGCTTATGTGCTAATCTCTTGTCAAGCCAAAAAACTTATTAATGGTTTCCTGTGTTCTGGATTCTTACTGAAGCTTGGTCCCTTACGCTTGTTTTTCTCTTAGTTATATATTATTTCTATACTAGTCCAAGTCAGAAGTATTCTACTTCAGAATATTGAGGAAATAAGTTCTGTACTCTTTGGACTTTGAAAGTTTTTATTCCTTAAATATAATAACTTATTAGCTTCCTCCTTCCTTGGTTAATGCTTAATTGTCTCTTTCTTGGATTCCTTACCCTACTCTTAATTCTTTTCTTACATGTCTTCTGCCCCTAGTTACCCTTAACTAGTATTTCTCTACCTTTATCGTTCTATTTCTATAACAAATGCTCTACCCTCCATCTTGTAATTTACTTGCTTGTCTATCATTTGCCAAAGCAAAAATGGGTCAGTCTAATTTCATCTACTGAGAACAAGGTCTATTAATACAATCCTAATGAGTGATAAGACTGGCATAGTAGATGAATGTCAAGCCTTTATCATTGTTCTGCCTTCAGTGATAAAGGTAAGAAAGCATATTAGGTTTTGCTAGGAAGCAAGCATTGAAATGAGAGTTTTTTCCCAGAGTTCCCAGGAACTTAATATCTCACTAATTCACGTATTAAGTAAGGCAGGTTGTGGTAAAGTAGATAGAATGCTGGGCCTGGGGTTAGGAAGACTTGAGTTCAAATACATCCTCACATATTAACTAGTTTTGTGATCCTGGGCAAATTGCTAAACCTCTTTTTGCCTCAGTTTCCTCAAAAATAAATGAGGATATTAGTAGCACCTGCCTCAAGATTACTGTGAAGATCAAATGAGATAATATTTGTAAAAAGCCCTTAGAGTGCCCAGCAACTTAGTTGCCTTATTATAATTGTTGTTATGCTTTTTCTGTCCCCCCCCCCAACTTCATAGGTAGCATTATATTATTAGAGTGGCACATAACAGAAGATAAGTAGCTTTGACTTTGTTAGAAGGTGGTTATAGTAGGTAGGTTTTATAGATCTGATTATCAGTCAACAAACATTAAGTGCCTACTGTTTGTTGGGAATAGGGCTGGGGGTTGGGAATATAGAGACAGTCCATCCCCTCAAGGAGCTTCCAGTCTCCTGGAAGGACTGTCTCCTTAAGCCTGTGAGGCCCTGGGATCCTTAGTTGTGTAAGTGAAAGTTGTTTTAAGTGAAGAAACAACACTAGTCTGACACCTTGATTTTTGTATATGAGAATGTGAGAGGACAGAATACAAACAATTGCATTTTGACAATCAAGGCAGTGATTACAAGTGGGAGCATGGAGAATGGACACAGGACTTGGAGTTAAAAGATCTGTTTGAATGTCTTACTACCCCTTTGACCTTAGGCAAGTCATCCAACCTTCCTGGGTCACAGTTTCCTCTTCTGTTATATGAGGAGGTTCAACTAAACTTCTGAGGTCCCTTCCAGATCTAGATCTGTGACTTAATAACAAACTATATTTGAATCATGAAAAATAGCAAATAGCCAACTATGAGAAAAGCATAATCAATAAGTTTAATAAATGCTTTTGGAGGAAATAAGTTTAGATCCGTACTTCATACTATGGAAATAGGTCAGTGAATTAAATTTAAAATTATACTCCTTTCCTTTCAGACTATATTTGTTAAGCACATATTGTTTATCACTCATGTACATAAAAACAGAAGCCCATCCCTTAAGCAGCTGATAAACTACCAGGAGGAAACAGCATGTGCAAGATACCCTTCTAAATGTATAAAGATGGAGAAATAGAAAAATGTCTATTCTCAAGGAGTCTGTAATACACTAATGGGGATAAGGCAAATGCAATCAGTAAGATACAAGGCAGAATATGATATAGTAAAGGAAAGGTATAAGAATTGGAGGAAGAGGCTGGAACCTTGGGAGATACCTACCTATACCTATTGATTTTAAAGAAAATGAACAGAGTAAGAAAACAATAGTCAGACAAGGAAGAAGAATCAGGAATCAGGGACAACATCTCTATCAAAAAGGGAGTATTATCAAATGTGTGTGTGTGTATATATATATATAT
>CM053596.1:149499365-149532377 GCA_028646575.1 Pseudocheirus occidentalis
ATGTCCTCTGGAGAAAAGTTCAAATTCCCGGGGGGGGGGGGAGAAGGAGAAATACATTTTACACAGATCAAAGTTTTGTTGCAAGAGAAACAAGGAGATCAATTCTTCATCCCCATGAATTTATCTTAGGTAATAAATTCAAAGCCATTTTAAGGATGTTCCACATTGTTTAGCTGAACAAAAATAAGTGCTAGAGATGTTAATAAATTTCTTGATAAACACTAGCCCTTGAAGGCTAGAGGGTTTGTTTTTTTTAAATAAAGAGTGTATGCCACAGCCAGAAGAATTCTACTCTTTAGCTTCTTAAACATATTAAATCTGATATCTCAAATCTAAAATACAGAGCTAAAGGTTTCAATTTTGTTCTCAACTCTGAAAAATGATCACAATTGATATACAACAGATGTTTTTAACTAGTTTGAACAATCTCTGAAAAACTTAAAATCTAACTCTAGATTTATTTCCAAACTAACTTTTGAAAGAAGGTGCAATAACAAATGTATACACACTATTAAAATATGATAAATGTGTTAAGACTTCTACCTTTAGGATTAATTTTCAGAAGGAAGAAATACTAAGTCATTTTCATTTATGACGAACAGACTCTTTAAAACCCACAACAAAATATGTATCTACTATAATGTTTTTCTTAGCTGTCTTCCCTGCTAGAGACCTGCACTAAACAACCTTCTCCGTTCAAAGAAAGCTAAATACTTTCCCAGTCCAAAATTTAATGACATTCATTGCTTGTAACAGTCTTGCCTATTCTTCAGTGCCTGCCTCATCGTTTGTTAGATTGCTTTTCATACTTTTCCTGGGTGTTCCGCTTCCTTGGAGGAGAATAACTAACTCTTCTCCGAGACTGGAAATTGTGTTTGTATGGATGAGTTCTGTGTTTCTTTGGGTTTTCTTCTTTCCGGTTCTGACTTGGCTCACGTTCCTTATTGTCTTCCTTCTGCTCCTGGTCTTGCTCCTTCTGAGAGGGTAACGTGTTCTTAATTGTATTAAGCAGAAATCTTTTATTTGTACCAGCAAGAGGACACTTCATCCTACAAAAACATCAAAACAATCAATGGATAAAATAGCAACTTAAGATAAAAAACTAAATCTTTAACATAGTTATTTTAAAAGTATTTCAAGTCAACTGCATCAACTTTCTACATGTTTTCAGCTTTCCTTGTATGCCACCTAGTGTAAACTTGGAGTACAAGAGGAAAAGGGAAAAAAATCAAGACACCTTTTATTTCTGAGACTGATGGTGGAACAGCTGCATTACTTCACACAAACACATTAGGACAATCAGTGCTTATTCTTATAGGGACAGAGCAAAGTTGAAGCCTGTGTAGACAGGCATTAATCAAACTGTAAATTAATACTGTCATTAAATCTCCAGTCCTTAAGTAACATATTTCTAACCTGTCAGAAACTGGAAGTTTCCTTATTACATTAACTATAATTTGGTCTATGAACTCAATGTAAATATATTCTGGGAAGATTCATTCAAACCTATATAATGGATCCACTGCGGAGAATAACACAATGTATAAATAATGTATATGCATATTGTTGTCTAAAAAACTTTTTTTTCCTTCCACCTTAAAACAAACAAACAAACATTTTAAAGCCTTCATTTACACTTGAAAGCCACTTTCTTGAGAAGTTTGTTTTTTTCCTCTGGTAACATCACACTTAAAACTTTTGTGTTTTCCAGTGTCTTTATGAAAAAATTTCCCTACATATTGTACTTCCAAATTTTTAGATTTCACTATTTATTAACTCTAACTTAATTTTCATTTGTAACAAATACTACCTTCAATAAATAAAAAAAGTCTCTAAGTCAAACCCAACCCCTGGTAATTTTCCTGGTACCAGAGTATTCTGCCTTACAAGGAATATATTAATCTTACTAGTCTGATCCTACAGTAGGACTTTTTATTTTTCTATCCTTTTTATGTTCATATGTAAAAACTGTGTTTATATCAGGTTCCTGCTACTCAATAAACCAATTAAGAACTTCCAATTCCAGTCTTAAAATTAATTTTTAAGTGCCAATAGAACTCTATATATTGTTTCAAATTAGATATAACTAATATATTTTTTTTCTTTTACGAGGGGGGGGCAAGGCAGGGCAATTGGAGTTAAGTGACTTGCCCAAGGTCACACCGCTAATAAGTGTTAAGTGTCTGAGGCCAAATTTGAACTCAGGTCCTCCTGAGTGCAGGGCTGGTGCTCTATTCACTGCACCACCTAGCCACCCATATAACTAATATTCTAGTATGGTAGGTAACACCTTTGCTATTTGAAAGTCAGACCTCCAGCAAAGTCATGCATGCAGAATACCTCAAAATTCAGATGAAAAAAAAAATCCACCAACAGAATGGTGCAGAAGAAAGCTGAGAAGAGCAGATTTGACCCTCTTGTAACTGGTAAGCTAGTTGATAAGTAAGGTAATTAAATGGGAAAGGGCAAGGAGAAGAATTCTAGGAAACTTGGAACTAAAGGTGATGAAAGCTTCCTGGGGGGGTAGGGAAAGTTTTGCTCATGTCTTTGCACCCCCCAGTGCCTAGCACATAAATCTTTTTGAATGACTGAATCTTTAACAATTCAATCACCTAACCCCCTCATACAGATTAGGAAATTTAAGTCTGGAGAGATTATTTTATTTGCTTTAAAGGATCTCCTGGCTGATAGTACAGAGCTATGGGTCACTCAGTCCATAGTATTATTCTCCTTTCTACACTACACCAACATAAAACAGAACAGGGGGAAGGTCCTCATCACCTTACATCTGGACTATTGCAGTAGCCTGCTGGTGGGTCTGCTTACCTCAAGTCTCTCTCTGCTACAGCCCATCCTTAAGCACAGGTCTGATCGTGTCACCCACATCCACACCCACACCCATGCACACACACACACATGTACGTGCGCGCGCACCACTGAAAAAACCACCAGTGATTCTCTATCTCATCCAGGATAAACTAGAAAATATTCTATTGTTGAAAGATGTTTATAACATTCCCCTGCACTCCACTTTTCCAGTCTTTTTACATCTTACTCCTCCCCCTCAGTGGACTCAGTAATCCAATGACATCAGCTTCCTTGCTATCCTTCCAAGAAGAAATTCCATTTCCCTCTGAGAACAAACTATGAAGCTTAATTGTGGCTTTTCCAGAAAATTCATTTCTGAGCCCATTCTAGTCACTGGACAATTTAATAGTGTTGATGAAATTGGTCCACTTTTTTTAAAGTCTGACATATTCTACTTTGGCTGGTGCCAGTGAATCAAATGTCTCATGGCTTAAACAGAATAAGAAAAGGTTGTCAGCTCTCCCATTTAAAATGTTATGGGGCTTCCATAAAAATATAATTATTCAGTGACTAGACTCAATCATCACTCTGTATATTTAGGGAAAGACTGTTACTGTTTGTTCATTACTCTTGAAGAGGACCATGACATCAGAGAGGTGATAGCTTACCAAGGGAAGAAAATTGCTGAACAACTACAGGACCAAGAAGCAGGGTTAAGAGTCTGGTAACATTTTTACCATCTTCCTGATCCAAATAATACTTCTTGGATTGACTTTAGCGTCTAGGCATGTGGAAAATAAACTCATAGTTCAAGAAGTACTTAAGGGGTTGCAATTTTAAAAAGTTTAAGAAGCCCTGGTCTACATGAGGACTTCTTAAACTTTTTCCATTCATGACCCCTTTTCGTGTTTCAGCAGTGTTGCTGGTATTGCATGGTGTGATGGCATGCAGAGTGGAAAGTGTGCATGTTTTGTGTTCAGAACCCAGGTTGCAGTGAAGTTATGCAACACAACACAGGCAAGCACTGCCAGAAACACCTCGGATTCATTATGTGTTTGATTTTGAATTAATTTTTGGTCACTGTACATTCAGAAACCTCTTATTGACCCACAGTTTAGGAAGAGTTGGTCTCCAGTGTTATTCTGAATACAAAATGTCACTGAAGAGGTTTCAAGAGAAAGATCTGTTATGCAACATCATGCATAGGACTTTATGACATTAAAGATAAAACTATTATTGTTTGTGCCTAGAATTCTGTCCAAAGATAAGCATTAGTAAGTGCTTAGAGAACACAATGACCTAATGTGTCAAGAATACCATGTCAAGAATGCCATAGTTCCAGAAGTGTCATTTCATAAAGATGAACTTGTAGAATTGGTGGTAAAGTTCTCCCCAAACACATTAGCAATAATTAGTGAAGTTTTGTAAAACTACACCCCCTTTCTACTTCATTAGCAAATTATGCAAATGAGAAAGATGACAAGGTGCAATCTGGCAAAAAGATACCCATGCATGTTGTACTGGTGAGTTAGAAGTCAACAACAATACTTTAGAATCTAAAGTAATATTTATATAATATTATTTATATAAATCCTTTGTGTATTTTAGTAGGTTAGTGTCCAGATATTTTTCAATTACTTCATTATTAATTTTATTATTTTAATGATATTCTTTCTATCCATTTGTTAGTAGCACAGATGATTTCTGTGAATATCCTTATATCTTGTTATTTTGCTGAAATTTACTATGATGATTTTTGTTTCTCTAGTGTATATAATCAAATTGTATGAAAATTTTATTTTTGCCTTTTTTTGCCAATGTTTATTCACTTAATTTCTTTTCTTATTTTACTACTATTGGGTAAACACCTGGAAGCAAATTTTTTTCGACAAGAATAGCAAAAGATGAGTATGTAATTACTTATTTTACAAAATGAGTAAGTAGTAATTAAGAGTTTTAATATGTATAAATAAGAGAGAACTTATGAACTGCTTAGATCACTAATTCATTTGAGTATTGCTCTAGTTAGCATTCCTAGAATCTATGACTAATAATGGTAAGAGTGGGCATTTGTGCTTTACTACTGATCACAGTAGGAAAACTTCAAGTGTCTTCTTTATCACATATAATGTTAACTCTGAGATTTAGAAAGATGCTTTTTTATCATGTTAAAGAATTCTTTCATTCTTAAACTATGTGTGTGTGTACATATATATACA
This sequence comes from Pseudocheirus occidentalis, assembly GCA_028646575.1. Lineage (NCBI taxonomy): Eukaryota > Metazoa > Chordata > Mammalia > Diprotodontia > Pseudocheiridae > Pseudocheirus > Pseudocheirus occidentalis. Next base: position 149,504,393 of record CM053596.1, read on the forward strand.
TACATATATATATGTACACACACACACACACACAATATAAAGATTGTAACAATATAAATGTATTTTATGCAATAAAATCCCACTTCCATGCCTTTTTCTACAAACATGTGCTTTGTTTCTCTTGTTCTGACTGGTAGGCCCATGTGGTATCCCCAAGAACTGGAACCTCATTATGAGCCTTCCAAGTCTCACATCCAGGTGTAATGCCACTACATGCCCAACCATATCATATGCTGCTGGCGGGACACTGAGAATGCTGGAGCTGCATGAGTCCTTAATAAATGTAGTGCTTGTTCTGCTCCCAGGAGCACAAGTATAACGTCTTCTGCATTCCCTTCTGTAAACCTGTCATACGATAACCCCACTCTGTGGCTTAAAAGCCTTCAGATTATTCATTGTTCGCAAATTAAATTCCAAACTCAAAGCCTTCTCATAATAAAGTATTTCCCCCCCTTTCCCTCCCCCACCCCAATTTATTCTATACTATTTCCTTTTATTTACTTATATCACGACCAAACTCACTCACTGTTGACTTACCTAAAAATAATCATAATCATAACTAGCATTTACATATCACTTTATGATGTGCAAAGCACTTTATAAATATTTTCACATTTTATCTTCACAACGACCCTGGGATGCAGGGACTATTATTGTTTCCATTTTATATTTGAAGAAACCAAGGCCACAGGGAGTTAAGAGACTTGCCCAGGATCCCTAAGGCCAGACCTGAATGCAGGTCTTGCCCTAGGCCGCTGCCTGCCTCCCTGAGCAGCTCTTCTCTGTCTCCTCTGTGTGTTTCTGTACACTGTCTTCATGGAGGGAACTGACTTCCTGCTGCATCTCTGCTCATTCACATCCTTCTCTTTTCCAGGCCCAGTTTTAGGTGCCCCTTCTTCCATGAAATCCTTCCTAATTCTTCCAGTGAGAAGTGATCTCATCTTCCAAGAACTTCCTCTACCAGTCTGTACTTTCCAATGCATCTTGTCTAACCTGGATGCTAGGTGGCACAGGGCCCAGAGTCAGCATGACCTGAGTTCAAATCCAGCCTCAGCTGTATCACTTACCCTCTGTTTGCCTCTCCTCTTCTGCAAAATGTGGATCCTCACAGCACCCACCTCCTGGGGTTCTTGTGGAGGTCAAGTGAAGTAAAGATTGTAAAGCACTCAGCACCAGTGCCTGGCATGTAGTAAGCACTACATAAATGTTAACTCTCATCATTATTATTATGTACTGTTACTATTACTTGTATTCTAAATATCTGCGTATCTCTTATTACCTCTACTACACCATATGTTCCTTGAGGGTTTCTTCTTTACATCCACAATGCATTGTATACAGCAAGTACTTAATAAGCATTTGTTAGACTGAAACGATTTGAATTAAAAAATGCTGCAAACCAGAACTGACTCACACTAAACTGAGACTGATGATCTGACCAGAAATATATGATGGGGAACATGTAAGAAGGAATAGTAGAGACATATGTTAAGATATAATCATAGAGCAGAGCCTTTGACCAGGGAAAATCACTTAACAGTTTTATTTACAAGATGGCATCTCATAAGCCACAATTCTACGTGACTATTAGGTACTCAGTTGAGATCTTAAGCCTATAAAGTAGAGTGAGAGGACAGGCAATTAGAAAAGGGTGCGTTGGGAAGAGAGAAAGTAAATTGTAAAACAGACCTAGCAATGAAGAAGGGGAAGGTAATGCAAACAGGATTTTTCTGGTCTTTACAGTTACTATATCTATACTGCTCAAGTACAGCAGCAGTGTCTAGTACCGGGCCCACACAATAAGCACCTCTTTTGATTTACTTAACTATCATACGCAACTTCATCACTGGAATCATAAGATGCACCTCACCCAGCTACCCGGTAGGCTGAGTGATATGGTAAAAAGCACTGATTTTGAAGTCAGAAGCCTTGGGCTTGAGTTGCAACTCTGCCACTTAATAGCTATGAGACAAATCCCCTAGCATTTTTAACCTCAGTATTCTGATCTGTAAGATACTGATAATAATATCCATACTTCCTGTTAAGAAAGGGCTTTATAAATGACTAAGTGGTACATAAATGTGAGTTACTGTTAACTTTTTATTAGTCTATGAATGGCAAAGTATAATCATTAATAATGAAATTCTTATTCTTTTATTGAAAATGATTCTTACATCATGAAAATCATTTTTATAGCACCCAAGCCTTGGTGAGTAAGACATGTGCAGAAAGAAGATATACCTTTAGAGCTGGAAATGGATTTAATGGTCATCTAGTCTAATTCAACTCATTTTACTTCTGAAGAAACTGAGTCTCAAGCAACTCCAAGGTTGAAGATCTATAGTTAAGTTGTAAAGCAAGGATGAGTGACTTGGGGGTACAGGGACGGCAGCAAGAAAACTGCATAACAGGGGGATATCAAGTTGTGATACAGAAAACGCAGGTAACAGAGATTTAAAAAAAAAGGGAAAATAGCAATGAGACATGTTCAAATATAACCAAAAGCTTATGACAAGAAAAAAAAATCACTTAAAACAAATTGACCATAGAAACTCGAGGCTGGGCTATGGTCTTTGAGCTTATCCCTTTATATGAAACATATCAGTGTGAAGTTAGAAGTCAATACAGAAACAGCCAGTAGAACAACTAAGTATTTATAATGAAGAAAAGTGCCAGTCACTTCTAGGTGTTCAGTTATGAATACACACACTAAAAGCAAGACTGTCAGAAATGTCATCTTCCAATGTGAACCGCTCTCTATCATACCTATGATGTGTTTCAGAATTTAGTCTTAGTTTCTGGCTGGGAAACTAAGGCCTTATGAAATTAAGCAATCTGCTTATAGTAAAAACCAGAGGCAGTGCTGATATCAAAAGCCAGGACTTCAGATTTATTTAAAACCACTTAATCCAAAACCATTATATTTATGTGGATTCATATTTGTTGTAGAGCAAGCACACATGTTAATTATTCACATCCTAAAAAACAGCTATTTCCATTTTATACACCCCTTTTGCATCATCTAAGCGATGAGCCTAAAATAACATCTCTGGAAAGTGAGGCAAAGACAACACTATATTCCTAAAATGACATTAAACCAGGGTAATGTTTTTATTTTGTTCTGATTATTGTTTACTTTGCTGTTCAACATTACCACAACGACAAGTCATGGTGCTATAGCTTATAATACTGAAATCAAATAAAGCAGCATGTGGCCACCTGAAAACATTTCTTACTGTGATATAATCCTCACTACTACAAATGCCAATCCTCAATCATTTTGTAAATCAAAGTCCTATTATGGCATGTGTATAGTACTTCAATGGCGTGTTGCACTCTGCAAATCAATAAGAAAAATGAGAAAGGATTATTTCATGTTACAAATATTATGTTTTGATTTATACAGTTTTCTTCCAAATAATTTTTAACTAAGAGTCACTCTTCCATTATCACAACCTATTGGCAGAGAAGTAAATAGTAAGGAAAGTAGTAAAAAGAGCAGTAAACACCAAAAGTATGTAAACAGTGTCAGAATTAAGAGAGAATGCACAGGGACTGCTGAGCCAATAAAGCATTTACAGAGATGGGAAAGTCAAGCACAATATATCCAGGGCTCACACTCACTACTGTGTGTGAAAGGAATGTGGACCACAGGAATAGTTCAGTGTTATCAGATAATACATCACATGAACAAAATGTACTAACCTGAGGATCCCGACCACAGGGTTCTACCCCCTGACCCTGCTGTGTGACGGTAGGTCATTTTTCTGGGCCTCAATTTCCAATGGAGCTGGACTCTCCATATTATAGAGAAATGATTTTTCTTTCAAAATTATTGGTTACTTTCTTAAAAGGTCTACATAGAATAACTTTTCCTTACTGACCACATTGATTTACAACAGAGTGAAAAATACTGTATAAAACATAAAAATGGATTTCTAAAATTTAGAAAAGCAATTAAACCTCAAATTCTATTCCTAATACATTTCTTTACTGAAATGTCCTTTGCTTTACTGTGAGCTTCTCAAGCTTATTTAGAAACAAACAGTATAATCAAAATGACTCAATCTAAATTGTACTGGCTTATGAATGTATCAATATACTTGTAAATGTAAACAAGTTTCTGAAATTTATGTTTACAGACTGCTCTATGCTGGACTAAAAGAAAGTCACATGCATCAATATTTCAGGCTCCATAGGGCCTCAGTCAAAAACAAATTCTAAAGGGATCCTTCTGCACAATGACAGCCAGAAAATTACAGCACCAACTGATTGCTTTCCATTTGAAATAAAGAATGGCACCTTACTCTAATTTTTTTTAGTTCAGCAATTTCTTTCTGGCATGAACTCAACCACTTCCTAGACCTTTCTTACTGATTATCTAAAGGGGAAGAAATAGTGCCTCTTTAAAAAAGGCAACTAGAAAAGGACCTCAAAATGCTTTAAGAATACAAACCATGTTCTCCTGTCATAACTTTGAGAACAAGGTAATATGCATTAAATACTGAGTAAAGCAAAGTAAAATAATTACTGTTGCTCAGGTACAGAACAAGGTTTTCCTTTCTTTTCCTGGAAGATGCTAATTTTTAAGACTGCAAAGGATGAACCTCCTCAGAGGGGAAATGACCTACAGTCAAACATCAATGATGCCTTTAGGCGTTGGTGGAAGGGGAGATAGGGAACAACTATCTTCAGAACAACAAAGATTGATGTGACCCTGGGGATCTCCTGCAGCTAGAGCTGGCTAGAGTAAAAAAGGCAGAAGCAAACCTCACCCTCGCAACCCCCTGCAAAGAGTAGCTTTCTAAAGTCTTCTGGTGTGGGATTTCTTCTTTGGGGTCTCTGACTGCTATATTGAAATCTGGTCTTTAAGATTTAAATTTGGTCTGGTATTTAAGAGTTATGGAGTACCTGAGGAGGGAAGAAAAAGGTTTGTGGTGAAGAATCAGTGTTTGGTTGGTGGTTGTCCTTTGTGCTCAACGAGGACCAAAATGACATCACTATGTCAGGGTCAAGGTCCAATGTGTCCAACTGTGGCTGATCGGACCAACACAAGCTGAGAAGACTACCGATAGGCTGGAGGTGGAGAGGGAGGAGGGTGAACTTGGAGCAAGGTCTGAGAAACTACTAAGCAGTAAAAGGAAGTAGTCTCAATGAGGACAAAGAACAAGTATAGAACAGGTGAAGCCTACGGAGGGATAGAATGACAGACTAGGAGCTCCTAATCAGGGAAGTGGAACATCTGTGGGTAATAGTGAGATCTACTATGTGACCACCCCTCTGGTGTGACTGAAGTGGAGCAAAGGAGTAGGTCATGGGACTTAAGGAGGCAGAGTAAATGGGAGCATCTAAATGAATACTGAGGTTCCACAGCATAAAGGCAGGTTGCTGAGGTGAGGAAGATGGTAAGAAAGGAGAATGAGATGGGGGTGGCATACTGTAGCGTACCTATGATAACTCTGACTGGAAGGAAAATTTTAAATGTGTGGATTTCAAAAGAGGAAAGATTACTGATTGAAGGAGGCAAAAGGAAGAGTCAGAAGTGACAATAGGGAAAGGATTATTTGGACTCTCTATCTGTCTTCTCAGACCAGTGTAAGAGAAAGTACAATTAGTGTTGGAGAGGACAGCCAGGATGCATTGTCATCAGAAGGGATGCCAGATCTCCATAAAGAATAACAAATGAAGACTGGAGAAAAACAGGTCTAGAATGAAGAGGAGTTTGTTTACTATGGAATAGAAATTCCAGAGGATACAGTGGAAGGTGTAGACAGCGTTGGATTGGGTGTATGGGGATAAGAGAATATGAGAAAGGTGCAGGTAACTGTTTTCTCCTAAACTGTTGCTAGTTAATTATTACAGGTCTAGGGAATGAAGCAGGTGGGAGAAGTCACAGAGGTAACAGTTCGGTGGATAATGAGAGAAGTTTAGTTTCCAAAGGATGATGCAGAGAGAACTGGGCCGAGTCTGGGTCCTTTCTTGCACTTGGGAGGATAATGAAGAGTGGTGATGGGCAGGGATGGTACCTCAGGTGACAGAAGGAAGCTGGTCAATGGCTGGTTTTTGCATCTGGGTTCAGCCCAGGACCTTTCAGGCACAAGTAATGGCCCTTTTTTTTCTTCTTCTTCTTCTTTTTTTTTTTGGCTTTTTGGAGGGCAACTGGGGTTAAGTGACTTGCCCAAAGTCACATGGCTAGTGTGTCAAGTGTCTGAGGCTGACTTTGACCTCTGGTCCTCCTGACTCTAGGGTTGGTGCTCTATTCACTGCACCACCTAGCCACCCCGGCCCTTTTCTTCTTTTCCAAAAGAGCATGCCCTATTTGTGGTACACAAGACAGCACCACGAAGGATTTACATACATACTGGAAATTTGTTCAAAGCCCTAGATGACACCTTCCCCTCCCTCCCACTAATACCTCAGATATTTCCAGAAATCAAGAAAATGGATGCCTATCATTATGCTCCTAAAGAAGATCATCCCCCACCTTCCTCAGGTGAAGGAGCCATGCTTCTACTACTGAGAGGGAAGGGGAAATAATCAGACAACTTGTTTTATACACCTGGTTCCATCCTAATCACTCTCCTTCCTTCCCCATTACTCTATGTGTGTCAGCCCCTCACCATTCTAGCCCATTCTAAAAAAAACAAAAACAACCTATATGTCTAAGTGGACGTACAAGTCTAGAGCTTCCATATTATGGGACCCTTTTGTTATCAAACTCAGAATCCCTAGGTATTAGAGAAGTGTTCTCTCTAAACAGAGTAAGTTAATGTAGTACTGGTTCTAACTTTCTAAGAGTAGCTTTCTACTCCCAAGACCTTTCTGAAGATATATTTAACCTCAAGTCCTTATTGGTATTCAGAAATGAACTATGCTTCCATGAGAATATGCTTCTTTGGTTCTGAGTTGGAATTTAGAAAACGTTTAAAAATAGAAACATTACAAATGACGGCTAGACCCAGATGAAATACCATTATTATTATAGTTCAGGCATCCATGGCCTGGTCTAGTAATTTAAACCACCATTTGTAAAATACTCCCTATGTGAAAGTTGAAACCAAACAAATTAAATAATCTATAAGCAAACCTTCTTCCTCCCCGCCCAAACAAAACAAGAACTTAATAGACTTGGGAGAGAAGGATTAGTCTCACTGAATTTAAGACTTTTAACCTCAGCAGCTGATAGTTTCATGCCAGAACAATCATGTCCTACATTTGGCTAAATATGTGGTTCTTGGAGAAAAAATTGTAACTTCTGTAGTTAACCCTTTGAGGTCAAAAGTTTCTCTCTTGGGAAACAGCCAAATGAATAGCTCAGAGGTGGTAAAAATGTATGGCATCAATTAGCTGGTCTTTTCTCTTCCTATGCATTAGCCTCCTTTAGAGGAGGCTGACCCAATGCTAGTCTACTCCTATCGGAGATAATGTCAGCTAACTCGTAACATTCTGACCAGAGACTGCTAAGCACTGACAAGAATAGAATGATCTCAGGCTAAGTCCCATTCCTTTCCCAGTCCTGCATTCCCCAAATGAATACTCTCACTCAAGGTACATCAGTTCCTCTAAGGTGTAGACAGCCTATACATCATTTCATCAAACACTGATTATATGCGTATTATGTATAGAGCACAGTATTAGGAGCTGAGAAAGAGAAAAAGGTTAGGAAAAACATTTATGAAAGAATTCCTGTCCTTATAGGGCTATAATGATGATATGCATCATTATCAAATGATGATACATTGAGAGTTGCAAAAGGAAAAAGTATTATGTAATGGCTAAGATGTAAGGTTTTTACCAACTAGAATAGCAGGGTCACTCCCTGGTGGAGGTAACATTTGGAATACTCTTTAATTTTTTGTTTTCTTATCTACCCTTTGAAACCTGAGAATCGGTTATAAAGTAACCAATTCCTCAATTAATTTATTATATATGAAACACCCAGTTATGCATACCCTCTATTACAAAATTGATTTGATATATTATCACAAGACTGATTGTGTGTTTAATATTCCCATCAAGGTAAAACACTTGGTAAATCACTATGTAAAACTCGTTCTACTATATTACATTGTCTCAGGGAGTGGAGGGACATTGGGCATAGAGAACATTTAAAAGACATTGAACAGTAAAGAGAAGAAATGTGATGACAGCCACATGAGGCAGAAGGGTCACGACAGGATGTTTTTTGTAGGGTTTAGGAGAATATTTTAAGTCGGAAGGAGTCACTGGAAAGTGAGAAGTTGGAAATGACTGTAGGAACTAAAATTAGGAAAGCATGGGATTAAAGGTATCAGTGGAGGAATCAGTGTTAGTGAGGAGTAAGGATACCTTTCCATGGGTAGTCATGGAGAGAATAGATAAAATCAGAGAAGCTTCACAAAGTGAAGATAACTGTGGGGAATTTATGCTGGATGATCTTATTCTCAGTAAAATAGAATGGTAAGCTGTTATTAAATATGGAGGATAGAGTTTAAGAAGATATATGGAACAGTCACTAGAGCGAATGAGCTAAGGATAAAGATGGATGATTGGTGAATAGAAATGGGGACCAAGCTAAGGGTCTTCATTTCCTTTTTTTCCCCTATACCTTAGTCTCTAGAATGTCTGTTATTCCAAATTCAGAATCAGTGAAGTCAGAATTAATTACTGGGCTTAGATGCAAAGACACTTTCATTTACTTAGGACTAGTATCAAAACAGAAACCTTGACTGTGAAATTTAATATACCTCTCATGAAAAAAGTACCTTGGAGATGCTCCACTAGGAAGAACTATTAATTCAAAATATTACATTCTTTCTGTCACAATACTAAGGATTATTATATGAGAACTTACCATCCCATAGGTCCCATTGTTTCTGCTCGGGTTTTTCCCCTCTTAGCTTCCTTGAGAAGTTCTTCTATTGCCTTCCTGGAGGGGAAAAATGAAGAAGTTTTGAAAAACAAATAGATTAGCAACTACTATATAATCATGGATGAAAAATGCCATCTCTTTCACAGGGGCTTTTTCACTTCTGGGGAGGCCCTTGACCCCTCTGGCTCTCCGGTGATGGCTACAGACACCTACTCACAAAAATGTTTATGAATAAAAGTACAAAGCACATAAGATAACAAAGGTAACCAAAGGTTAGTGGAAAATAAAGATGTCATTTTTTTCTTCCCCATGCCAGTTCACTGATCCCCTGAAATCCCTATGGGCTGACTCCTTGAGGGTTTGCAGACCCCAGGCTAAGCATTTCTCCTCTATACTGTTTTACTACTTGAGTACTATCAAAATAATAGCTGACATTTGTGCAGCTCTTTAATATTTGCAAAGTGTTTTCCATAAATTATCTCATCTGAGTCTAACAACCCAATGAATCTGATTATTATTGTTAATCCTATTTTATAAATGAAGAAGCTGAGACTCAAGGAGTCAGGGGTGGTACACAGAACCCATCTATCTTCCAGATCCTGCCACATAGCCTCTCATTTTATAGTTTTCTCATATTAAGACATATTCAAGGGGTAAATGGATATTAATTATTTCTCACAATATTCACATGAGAGACAATGTTAAATTCCAAGAAAAATAAAGATGACAAGTCAATGATTTTTAGGAACTTACAATCTAACCCTCTGGAGATCAAGCCCAAATTTATGTCTTTCATTATTATGATAATTTAATTCCTTCCCAATTACCCATTCAAATTTTCCAAGTACTAAGAAGGCCTAAAAAGAACTTAAGCAAGACCACAGTTGATACTCATCCTTTAAGCTACCCTTTGCTGTAGGGCAAATCATTTCTCTTTAAAATGTCTATGGGATCTAATCACTTAAGATTTATATCTATATATGGCAACTGGGCCCTAGACAGCTTACATATAAGTTCTTTTCTTGTACATCTCTAAAAATATGTCAAGAGACAGCAAAATCTCAATAACTACCAGTTCTCACCTACTTTAATATCTTAACCAATATAGGATGACTAAATTACTTAGATTTTTTTTCTTTTCTACATAAACTACTATAATAAAATGACATTTACATAAATACTTTCAAGTTTGGAAAACACCTTAAGAGACACTTCCTTTAAGCCTCAGGACAATACTACACTACAAGAATCACCTCTATTTTAAAGCAAACTGAAATCCAGAGTTTACATGAGTCACCCATGGTCTTAGTCATACAAACTAGCAAATTGTCAGGAGCAGGATTTGAACCCATGCATTTTTTACTCTAAGTCAAGTATTCTATATTTCCAAATTTCAAGGATCTATGATTTCACCATGTGTCCCCACTCCTCAACTGATACAGCTCACTTCTCATAAACCTTTGTAGAATCTTTATTTGCACTCACGATTTAGTGATGGGATCTTCTAATCCGGACGGCTCCAAATAAGAATCATACAAAGTCACTGCTAAAGTTGTACTGGCAAACTTTCTAGCTCCTAGGGCTTTTGTCAGCACAGGTTTGGGGCATCTAGGATATCCATAAAGAGCTCTGCAAACCTAAAAGTGCTGTATAATTGCTACTATTATTTCTATGGCTTTGTAGGACATTCATTCACTATTTGTTTCACCAATCCACCAGAGGCATTGGCCACCTCAAGATGCGTCCAACTTGAGGTCTGCTCTTCTCTTTAAATCTTCCCTTTATGTCTTGTCTTCCCCTATTATAATGTAAGATCCCTGAAAGTCAAAACTGTCTTGTTATCTTGTATTTGTAACCCTAGCATTTGGCAAAGAGCTTAACACATAATGAGCACAAAATAAATGCTGAGTAGTGAGGTGGCACAGTGGATAGAGTACTGCATCTAGAGTCAGGAATTCCAGAGTCCAACTTTGGCCTCAGATACTTACTAGCTGTGTGACCCTGGGCAAGTCACTTAATCCTGTTTGCTTCAGTTTTCTCATTTGTAAAATAAGCTGGAGAAGGAAATGGCAAACTACTCCAACATCTTTGCCAGAAAACTCCCCAAATGGGATCAGGAAGAGTCAGATACAATTTTGCAGAACACTATACTATGCGACACGCAAAGTTCTCAACTCATAAAAGGAACTCATAAAAGTTCATTTTAAAGTTGGCTGTTTGGGATGGCTAGGTGGTGCAATGAATAGAGCACGGGCCCTGGAGTCAGGAGGACCTGAGTTCAAATCCGGCCTCAGACACTTAACACAAAAACTAGCCGTGTGACCTTGGGCAAGTCACTTAACCCCAACTGCCCTCCAAAAAGAAACAAACAAACAAACAAATAAATAAATAAAGTTGGCTGTTTAAAGCAAAGCTTTAAAGCTTTTCTGATCAGGTACTCCCAAAACAGAAAAAAGAAATGAATATGCAATCTTAATGTGTTACTTTATTTAATTTAAAAAGTATGATATAAATCTGAAAATAATATCTGATTGCACAATCAATAGGGAACCAATGGAGGGAGAGTACTAAGGCCAGACTTGTACTTTGAGAAAATCACTTTGGCAGTGATATGGAGGATGGATCAGAGGAGGAAGAGACTGGGAGATGAATTAGAAAGCTATTGCAATACTCTGGGCAAAGGGAAATAAAAACCTTAAGGAGGACTGTGGCCATGTGAGGAATAGATAAAAAATATTGTAGAGATAGAAATGACAAAATCTGGCAACTGAGTGAATATGTGTGCTGAGGGGGAATGAACTGAAAAAGGCTAATGATGTGAAACTGGGTGACTGCGTCTTGGCCAGTAACAGGGAAGATGGGCAGAGCTGTAATGGACGTTTGATTTTAAAGATTTCTATGGATGCAGATCACAAAGGACCCATGACCGCTGATTCTGCCTGACCCACTAAAAACACAGAAGGAAGACGTAACACTCTTATGAACTTGTCATTGCCTTGGGGTGGGGCCACTCTCTGAAATTTACTGGTTGAAGCCACATGATAATCTCTGGAGCTGGAGAGTGTCTATAGAAGACATTTTTCTTGGACTAATATTTAAAGATATCTACGATCTGCCTCCAACTTAATTTGCCATTCTTACTTTACTTTTCTCCTCTGCACTATAATCTACATTTAAGTTAAAATGACTATTCGCTATTTTCTGATTCTTTCTACCACTGTTCATTATTTGTACAGGCTATTTAAAAAATAGAAAATGCATCAGCTCAAAATCTCTTACTGATATACTTTTCTTAAAGTTTTTGGGTGGGAATCTATTGTGGGAGAAATAGAAGCAATAGTGTTCATAGTAGTATACCGCAGACTACTTGTGGCAGAGGAGGAAAAAGATGAGAATTTTGGGAAATTTATTATGAACCTGGCATGAAGACATGACTTCAACCCTATAGACATCTGCTGTAATTCTTTCTTTGCCAAAACCCGAGCAGCTGAGAAATTACTAACTTCTAACCAATGATAATTACTTTGTTCAAAAAGTGAAGGAAATGACAAGTGCTGATAGACTGATACTTGGAATAGAAGGGTTGATAAAACTGGAACACACTGAAAAGGCTAAATTACTTGTCTTTTGCTTTTGTTTTTTGTTCCAAGCAGAATGATTTTTGGATTGGGAGCAACAGATTAGGTCAATTACCAGTAAGACAAAAGGTAAAGGTAAGTGAAGATACGCTAACAAAGTTCTTGCCTACACTCATTACGCTAAATCAGGCCTGCACAACCTGCAGTCCATGAGCTGCTTGTGAAACACCAAAGGATTTCCTCTACATACAAAGGATGTTTTCCTCTACATTTTTCACTGGCTGCCCTAAATTCTTTGTCAGGCCACAGGTTGTGCAAGCCTGAGCTAAATCATGAAGCTCGGATGAAATAAATATGAGGTTATTGAAAGAACTGGCTAATATGATTGCTGAGCTAGCTAGTGGGTTTCTAAAAGGTTATGAAGATTTACTGCATTGGAAAAGGGCAAATGCACCAATTTTCAAATAGAAGAAAAGAACAATGTTTGCAAGCTGGCAAGACCAATTCCAATTCTTGGCAAAATTCTAGAATGCATTATTAAGAAGATTGTTTCTGAGTGGGAAGAAAACAAAGTGGTTACAGGTATCATCAAAACCCAGCAAAATAGTAGTACCAACTGGTCAGGACAGACTAACCCTAATTTCCCTAAAAAAAAAAAAAAGTTATTGATGTTTTTTGTCTTTATACAACCCTCTCCCCGCTCTAGATCAAACCTTCCATTTGTCACAAAAAAATAATAATTTTAAAATATCTGCTTTAGTGACCATATCTGACCATGGTTACAATATTCAATCATACTATACAAATCCCTGCCTATTTATGAGGAGAAAGTTATGCTTTCCTCTGTTCTCCTGGACCTTGATTGGTTTTTCAGTTATTTAGAGTTCAACTTTCTTTTAATGACTTTTATATTTAGATTTTTGTAGTAAATGTTTATTATTATTTTTTGTTTATGCTTATTTTAGCTCTTCAACATATAAATCCTCCAATAGTCCTCTGAATTGCTAGTAATCGTCATTTCTCATTGCACAATGTCTTTTATGCCATAATTTTGACCAGCCATTCTCCAATCAATGAGTTCCCTTCTCCTGATCCCTCTTTCCCCCATCTTTGATAGTACAAAGAATGTTGTGAACATTTGAGTAAATGTTTTTTTTTTCTCTTGCTCTTCTCTGACTTTCTGGGAGTATATGCCTAGTGAGACTGCTGAATCAAAGCCACTTTTCTTTCATAATTCCAAACAAATACCTAGTGCCTCTGTCTTCCCAGTTCTTTTCTTGTTTTTAAGGCACTATCTCTACAATATCGGGCACTATTTCTGTCGTCCATTCAGAAATACCTTGTAAAGTCTCTCAGCCTCTATCTCTATACCCATCTTTAGGGTACAATACAAAGTCTGAAAACAACTTATATGTATATTAACAACAATATATGTATATGGTACCTTCAAAACACTTTGGAGGTATTTTCAAAATAAAGGGAATATAAATGAAAAGCCAGATGATCAGGTGGTGATCTTTACTATAGCCACTGATTCTGAGGGTCTGTCCATTAATGCACTCCTGAGAAAAGCAGTATAAAATTATGTTTCTATTTTTTATCATCACAAATCCTAAGCACTTCAAATCTATTGAAAAGAAGCATGTCTCAAATAGGATTATTTTATAATGACATGATTAATAAAGTAAAAACGACAATTAACAGTTACAAGAACATTAGAATAAATCAAGTAAAGTATGCTAGTAGTAGGGACAGATGAGGGGCCTGGACTCAGGAACACTCATCTTCCTGAGCTCAAATCCAGCCTCAGACACTTACTAGTTGTATGGCCCAGGACAAGTCACTTAACCCTGTTTGCCTCAGTTTCCTCATCTATAAAATGAGGTGAAGGAAATGGCAAACCACTCCAGTATCTTTGCCAAGAAAACCCCAGACGGAGTATTGAAGAGTCAGACACGATTGAAAATGACTGAACAACAAGTAGTAGCACACTACATAAGAATTTAAGTAAATATGATATTTGGGCAGTTGGGGTAAAAAAATTTATCTAGAAATTCAGGATAATTTACCAAGTAATATAATTAGCCCCTTCACATACATGAAAATGCTTTTTCTAACAGATTAAAAAAATCTAACACATGGATAATTTTTAAAATAACATATGGGTAATATGTTACCCATATATACCACATAATATGTGGTAACATGTAATACCACTGTACATTTATGAAGGGTTTTGTACCTTTCAGAGTTTCCTGACATCCCATAATTGTTTGATCTTAAAAAATCTTGTGAGGTAGGCCGATACAATCACCTCCATTTTAGAGATGAATAGACTGATCTTCAGAGGAATTAAATAACTTCACAATGAATACAATATTACTAAGTGGATAGAGAAGGGAACTGGATTTGTCAACTGCATTGGTGTAAGGAACTCTCAGAGGAGGGGATCCATTCTACCAAGCAGGCTGGTGCCTTCCCTGTAAACACAAAGTTTTAGAAAGTTGTTCAGAGGGCTGACAGATGAACTCACCCAGGATGACTTGGCTCTAACCAGTCCTTCATCTACTCTGTCAGGTATGTCTCCTCATTATGTGTTCTTTTCCATTCCACAGTCTCTACATACTTAAATGTAAAGAAAAAAAATTTGGAGCTGGGGGATGGAGGAAGAAAGAGGTGATCATGTTATATTTCTAGCAAGTGGTAAGCTCTTTAAAGACAAGAGGTAGGTTCATTTTTTTTCTGCAGTCTCAGGGCAATGACTTGGCAAATGATAGGTGCTTAATGCTTGTAGGACTGAATTGAATTTGTGTATTATCCTTAAATCATGACTGTTCCTTCCAGCTGAGCCTCCCCAAGTTATGTATTCTACTATCCCCACTGATATAAACTAAAAAAATGTGTTTGGGGGATTGTGGGTGTGTGAGTGGACTGGGGTGGGGTATGAGACAGAGGATAGAACACTGGACCTGGAATCAGGAAGACGTGAGTTCAAATCTGACCTTAGACACTTACTAACCATGGGACTCTAGGCAAGTCATTTAACCTTTGTTTGCCTCTCAGCTTCCTCATCTGTAAAATGGGGGTAATAACAGCATGTACCTCCCAGGGTGGTTGTGAGGATTAAATGAGATGATAATTATGAAGTGCTTAGCACAGTGCCTGGTATGTAGCATATATGAATGTTACTATTATGGGGGATAGGGGTGATTTATTATGTAGGAACCTCCCAGCAAGGGACTGACTTCTACCAACGTAGATCAACTACTACTCTATGGAGATCAGGTCTTAACTACACTACTTTCTTGGAGAGCAAGCTCTTCTAATAGTGGGATGTGTAACAGATTGAAAGCTGGAATCAACCTTAGAGAAGCCTCCTTCATTTTAGTGATGAGGAAATCAAGGGTCAGAGAGCCAAAGTAGCTTGCAAAGGTCAGACTTTTGGCATGGCTAGGATTTGAATACACGTTCTCTGACTCCCAATCTAGTGTTCTTTCTACTCGGTTACCTTGGTGACTAAATAATCCAAAGAAAAGCTCTTCGTCTAGTATGTTTAACATTTTGTGCAGAGGAATGGATGCTGAAATGGAGTATACCATCAATTTCTAACAACATGACACTGGCTAGGGTGCTCAACTTCACAGAAGAAAAAAAAATGTCTTCCAAAAGAGGATAAAGTTAGAGAGCCAAGGCATAAAGGGAGAGAAGGGAGCCAAAAGGAATCATACAAAAATGCTGTACAGTATAAAACAACAACCAAAATAACACTGGGCGGGGGGAGAGAATAGCAACTGGAGAAGGAATTTAGCAGCACAGCATCAAGGTAGACAGAGAGGAAGGAGTATGGTGATCCTCTGGGCAATCTTAGAGATCAATGAACTCCTGACTACTGAAACAAAGGTGATATTATTTGAGTAAGACAGAAATATGAAGCCTGGGGTCTTCTTCATGAAGAGGATGAAAGTAGCAAGATAGTCATGGTAAGAATAAGAGATTAAAAACAAAATCCACATTTGTGGCTGGAGTTGTGTTATCAGTATACAAGAGACAGGATGGGATGGAAGAAGCAGTTGGACACAGAATAAAGAAGATGTAAGGTAGAGAGTGAGATGTTTTAAGGAAACAAACTATAATTAAAATAAGAGGGTACACTTGTGGCTAGAGGTACTGAGCATTATAAGCTTTGTCAATTTTTCATGGAAGGCTACACATAAAAAAGTACAGTAGATTCTGGTGTGTATCTGTAAAATGTGTAAATATTGTGACATAGCAGACATCAATGATGGTACTAGAGCAGATGTTAAACTCAAGGAGAAATGAAATGTGCTTGTCATCAGGATTAAAATGCTATCTTCTAGGGTTAGCTGACATTTCAGATGAAATGTGTACATCTGGATAGCTATTTTGACCATGATGTTGTATGCTTGCTTCATTATTCTTGGTGGAGCTCCTAATGCTAAAAATCAGTAATAAACTACTTTACTTATACAAGAACATTTTCCAAATCCCTATCTTTTGGGCTACTGGAGTATCAATAAATAATAATGTTAACTTCATGTTTTGATATTTATAGGTTTTACTACAAAAGCATCCACTATTCTTAAAAGTCCAAATCTACATATAATTTCAGCTGACAGGCCATAACATTATGAAATACCAGTGACTCATTTTTTAGTTACACAGAAGACTGAACGTATTCAATAGTTGCTAAGACTAACAAATCTCATTGAAAGCACCTCAGAAAAAGTTAACCTATGAAATAACTAACTCTAAACCAAAAGGTACATATGAAGTAGATAATATCTAGGAATGTTAGCAGGTACTTCTGTTGGAGAGTTTTACTAGTCAATTAATGTCTAACTTTAAAAAGACATGTACCCTATTGAAACACAAGTTGAAAAATAAATTCCAAGAGCAAACCCTTTAAATTATAACTGACAGGGTTCTTTTGGCTTAATAAATACAGTACTATCTCTTTAAGAATATAAATGCTTTGAAGAAGAAAAATCTAATGAAAGGAAAACTGCAAAAGAATAAAGGACTTAAAAGTCCAGAAAGATGTGAATGGAAAGGAGCCAATAATAAAGAGTAAAGAAAAGCTAATATGGCAGCTGCTGTAACTTACTGAATAGCACAAAAATATGGCATAAGGTAAAAATGCAGAAATATGCAATACACCATAATGCTTACCAAATGCCTTCTAATTATGTTAGGAAAAAATGTCAGAAGAAATTGAGGGAAATGAAATAACAGTTTAAAAAAATGTTATCTGTAGCTTTTTATTTTTCCAGTAGCTAGAAGAATTTGGTATACTGTCCTTTGATAAGCATACAACATACCAGAAAACTAAACTCCCCAAAAGCTTGGTTTGTAAATCACTCTCTTAATCCTAAAGAGCTTTATTTCACACAAATGATCTGTGGTCCTCCACAGATTGTCCTACACAATGCTTTGGAGTTCTTGGATCCCAGCCCTGGGGATGGCCTATTCAGCACAAAGTCTGGTCAGCCTACTGAAGCTATTTCCTTCAGTTATGTCAAGGCTGCAGTAATCTGTTGGAAAACAAGCTGTCTTCCCCTTGTAGATCTTAGCGCCAGATCCACTAGATGATTATAAATTAGACACATGGCCACTGGCAGGGAAAAGGATATATGAAGATAATGGAAAGCCCTAGTGTTTTTCCAAATGTCTATTCAGTTTATGCTATTTAAAACTCTGTTTTAACATCAAAAGAGAACTTAGAAGCTGCTAATTTAAGAAAATGTATTCCTATCACAGAATTAAGTAATTTCTTCTTTTTTTTTCCTGGGGGGGGGGGAGAAGAAGAGAAAGGGAAAGAAAGTACAGCTCACAGATTTTGAGAACTAGAATACACAATATCTACTAGTCCCAATCTCCTTCTTGTTACAGGTGAGAAGCTGTCAATAGTCTTGCTAGTGGAACCAGAATTCAGGTTTTCTGAGCCCATTTACTTTTATAATTGGGTTGCCTCCTTTATCTATATTTACAACTGTGAAAAATTCAACAAAACAGAGGTTGAAATGAAGAGAAGTAGCACGTTCTACAGCAGATATTAGAAATGTAATGGTCACCACTGTCTGCTAAACAAGAGATGAAGTTGAGAGTGACAAGGCTTCAGGAGACATAAGGTTGACATATGCTGGGTGAATTTGTTGACTAGCAACTGCCAATAAACTAGCATGGGCCAGAGATAGATTTTATTGCAGTTTATTCACTAGTTATCTCTATACCAATGCATGCCTCACAAAGAAATCTTGGCCTCTTTTACAGTATTCGGTTACATAAGCAATTCAGGGAGTGGATTCAATGGAATTTTAATGATAGCAGGAGAAGATAGATTGTCCTATTGGGACAAACAGAAAGCTAGCAGGCTAAGGCTGTGGCTGTGGTGAATATCTCAAGCTTGATTTCACCAACTAACAGGGTACCTTGTGGTGCTCACTTCAAGCAAATGGAGTCAGGAAGTTCAAGATGGAGCCTGAGCCTGAGTTTTTCTCATCACACACGGAACCAATGGACTCGAACCTGGAGACAACTTTCAGAACTTTTTGCTTCCACATTTGTTCTGCAAATGACCAGACCACCTGCTATTGTTACATCCTGATGTATAAGCCAATCTTTTCTTCTACAGTCTAAGAATCCAAACAGGGATATATTAACATTCTTTCCTGAGTGTGGTAATGGATGGGAGAGAGTTCTCTTAAAATAGCAGAGTATCTTAAAAATTCTTATGTAGAGACTCCAACAAAAGTCATCTTACTAAAAATGTACATTTAAAAGCTAATTATCTCAAAATTAATATTTGAAAAGTGAAACATCGTAGTCACTTAATAATGTTGATTCCCTTTCTCTTTCCCTCAATCCTTCCAAAGATAAGAAATTTCAAGTTCTTTCTTGAAAGAAAAAAATCAAAACAAAACAAAAACCTCCAAACCTTCAATGTTTTGAAAATACTGTTGATGGTCTTTGTGGGTTGATATGATGAAAGACATTAATCACATCACAGCTGAACTTTTGCAGATGAACTTGTGTGAAGTTAGCCAGGGTGACCCTTAGAAGACAAAGAAGGCAGTCAATCACCAGACTACTCTTACAGCCTTTCCATTATTATCTTCAAGAGCACTTTCTACCATAACCTTCAAAGACCTTCTTGAGGCATCAGAGTAGGGCTTCACATACAGATTCTGTGATGTGGACTCCACAAAAAAAACAGAAACAGGTTGGTTGCGGGATTTTTTTTGCGCTTGCAGAGTAATGCTATTTCCTATTTTATTAGTTTTAAGAAGAGAGAAAGGTAAGATAAAGCATTTATTATGAACTTATTAGGAATCATGCACTGTGCTAAGTGCTGGGAATACAATTAAAGGCAAAAAGAAAGTCTTTGCCCTTGATGTGTTTATGTACTTATGAGGGTAGTAACACAACGTAATAAAGGGGAGCTAAGAGGGGGCTGCTGTAAGGTAGAAAAGCAGTCTGGAGAGTCAGCAGTTAAACTTGGTTAGACAGAAGCATGGCAGCCACAAGGTCTTTCTCCTCCTAGAAAGGAACTAACCAACTGGAGAAAGTGACCACATAGACAAAAAGGTTTCTGGGGCAGAGGTAGAGAAAGTGTTTTGATATTTGGTATTTTAAAACTTGTATGACTTAAGGAGACCCTAATTGTCAGAGAAGAGTGCTACAAAGACAAAATATCATGAACAAAAACAAAAATCCTACAAATCTGGGTGCGATGCCTTTGAAGAAAAGTATTTCAATGAGTTAATGCACTGAACTTAGATGGCTAAGAAGTCAGCCAAGGTATCATGACTGTACAAATAAGGTATTAAATTTGTTCTTAAAGGACTCCTGGGATTTCTCCCTTCTTAGCTGGCAGCAGTCATATAATTCTGGATTATTAAATATATCCTTACACACTCCTGAATTCAGTGACCAGGAGGAAGCACTAGAAAAGCAGCAGTTAACTGAAGGGCATGAGCTAGCACATGGAAATCCTGATTGTTACAGAGGATGAATCTAAAGCATGGAAAATTCCATTACTGGAAAATAAAGCCAGAAAATGTAAATGATATACAAAGTTAAAAAACAAAAAAGACAATCACTGAGAATAGCTCAATTGGCAGAGCAAACGAATAAGAATTAGAGAACCCTAACATAGCATTAAATTACAGAACTCCCAAATGATATAAATGAAGGCATTACAAAGGAAGGAAAATACTAAGTCATAAAGTAGCATAATAAAATTTTTCTCTTAAAATAATTTAAAAATAAATTCCATGTATTCCTTGCATTTACTCTGTCCCTCCCCCCTCCCCCACATACACTTAAACACACACAAAACCTTACATTTTATCAAAGGGATGCCATGGTACTCTATTAACTGTACTGTATATGCAGAAATGCAGCACTAGAATCAGTTCTAGTGCTAAAATACAAAGCACCCTTGGGATGGAACACTGGCTGTGGTTCAGCCAAATGAAGCAAGGCTGAAATTGCGTAGAAATAAGTAAGGGACAAAGAACACATGTATCCAGTTGAGGCTGCAGGGAAAATTTTGCCTAGGCAAGAGACTGCAGATGAGTTAGACTGGAAAGTGGCCAGCCCCCAAGGTCTAACATATATTCTTACATTTATCCTTCCTCCTTTCCCCTCCCCCTGCCCTAAAATGGGGACCTTAGGGAAGGAGAATGGATTTAGAACTGTAAGGGACCTTTTGAGGACATCTAGTCCAACCCTCTCAATTTATAGGTAATTAAACTGAGACAAAGAGATTGTGACTTGACTAAGGTCACACAGGCAGCAAGTGGCAGGGCTAGGATTTAAACCATGGCCCTCTGAAGCCAGATGCAGCGCTCTTCCTGCTGTCAAAATCATACTTTTATATCTCATTAGGCATTTGCTTAGTACTAAACTGGGAGCAACTCAACTATCTTTTTATATCAACCATGTAACTCCCTGCAATACACTTAGGAAAAGTTTCACATTTAAGGATTTATTTAAAACATCATAATTAGCAAAGGAAATAAGCCAAAACAAAACAGAATCAGGAAATGCTAACGTTTGATTTACTATACTACTGTTCAGAAAACTGTGCAGCAGAACCCTTCCTTGGTGGTGGTGGTGGTGGTAAGGGAATGAAATGATGGTCAAAACTTATTAGATTAGAAAAAAATTACAATTCATATAAAAGAAGTTAAATTAAAGCCAATTTACTTTAACTGATAGCTAATACAATGTAAATACTTTTAAATATGGTATATGCAAAACATACCCAAATGCATATGACAAAAGCTAGAAGAGATTAAAAAAAAGAATACCCTGGACATGCAAATAAACCCAAAATGCAGATGACATAAAGCCAAGAGAGACAGAAAATACTTTGGATGACATCCAGGATTCATAAAGATCTTGATAGGCTAAAGTATTGGGGTAAATCTAGTAAGATGAAATTCAAAAAGGATACATGTAAATTCTTATCCTGGGGTACTAAAAAAAATCAACTTCAAAACCATCAAAATGAGGGAAACATATTTAGATAGAATATTTATCTGAAAAAGATCTGGGTATGTTAGTGGACTGCTAAGGTCAACCTGAGTGAGCACTGGGATGTGGTAACCAAAAATAGACTAAACCTTGAACTGTAGCGAGGGATGCACAGCTTCTAGAAACAGGGTGACAGTGGCTCTGTGTCTAATCTGCAACAGTGTAGTACACAGTGGCTCATGTGCAACATTTGAAATGCTTTTTCAGTTCTGGGCACCAGAGTTTAAGGATATTGATAACCTAGAGAGACTTCCATGTCATATAAGGACAGGATGAAGAAATTGGGGATGTAAGGCCAGAAGAAGAAAATACTCAACGGAAACATGATAGTGGTATTGAACAATCAGAAGCAATCTATTGAACTACCAGAGAAATTAGACTTGTTCTGTTTGACCTCAGCAGACAGAATTCAACAGACAGAAGGAGCAACAGATGGAAATCATAAAGAAGCAAATTCAGGTTTATCGGGGAAAATTTGCTATTTGTTTTCCAAAAGTGGAATAGGCTGTTGTGGGAAGTAGTGAATTCCTCATTGAAGGTTTTCAACAAAATACCAATTTTAATACTATACGAAAAGTTTTCTGTTGGAGTTGTGATAACACTAAAATATCAATAGCAATATTATTGACTGAAAAAGAATGAGGGATAAAGACTCACTATTAAAAAAAACCCTTAGAAAACTAGAAAGCGGTATAGTAAACTAGATTTAAGACCAAAATAAATTCCAAATGGACTTAGATATAAAATCATATCATAACTAAAAGAAAAAGGAAGAAATGACCTTTCCAGTCTATGGATAGGGGAAGAGCTTATGACAAGTGGTGAGATAAGATCTGAGAAGATAAAATAGTCAAATTGAATTATGTAAAATTATTACTATTGTTATTATTTGCACAAACTCACTGCAGCAAAGATCAGAAGGGAAACATGACTAGGGAAAAATAGCAAATTTCTCTTTAAGCGTCTCAGATGTGAGATATGTGAGGAATTTATAAAATTTACAAAAATAAGAGCCATCCCTCCCAACTGATAAAGGGTTAAAGGTCAGTTTTCTCTGGAAATTCAAGCTAAAAATTAGCCATGTGAAAAAATGCTCCAAATTACTAATGACTGGAAAAATGCAAATTAAAGCAATCCTTAAGTTTAACATTCATCAGATCAGCAAAACAAAAAGAGAAATGATGAATGCTGGGACAGCTGTGGAAAAACAGGCATGTTAATGCACTTTCAGAGGGGCTGTGAATTGCTCTAGCCATTCTGCAAGGTAATTTAGAACTATGCCCCAAGTTACCAAACTTGTGTATTCCTCTTTACCTAGCAATACCTCTTCTAGGCCTAGACCTCAAATAGATCAAAGGAAGAGGAAACTAACTTGTACACATGGTTTTAGCACATAGCTGGGTTTTTTTCTGATACAGACCTAAGATTTCATCAGTACTGGATACTCTAAATGCAGCAATTTTTCCTGCCAATATAAATACATACAGACAACTCTTCTGTGATTGAGTTTTAGAAAACTAAGACACGGAAATATTAAGTGATGACTTGCTCATGGTCACACAGCTAGTCTGTGTGAGTGGCAAATGCTGGACTTCCTGACTCCAAAGCTGGCTCGCTATACTATACTGCCTTTCTAGCACATAGCTAATACTCAATAAATATTGCCAAACTGAATTTCTAAGTATATTATTATAATACTTTTTCACCTGGACAATTTACATAGTTTTAAATCCCTAAATAACTCCACAAGATAGTAGTTAACACTTATTTCCTTGTAAAAGACTTTTGATATAAACACTGCAAGCAGGGTTATTTCCATGTTACAGATGAGGAAACTGAGTCACCGATTAAGTGAGGTGCTCATGGTCACACTGCTCGCATGTGTTAAAAAGCAGAACTCAAGAGGAAATGTGACTCCAATACCAGTCACTGACCAAGTTTCCCTATTATAATCAGAAAGCCTCAGACTATGAAAGCAGAAAGGGATTTTAAGGGTTATTTTATCTGTTTTATTTTTACATAAGTTTAATTTAAGGCCTTGAAAGGTGAAGTGAGTTTTCTGAGGCCACATAGCAAAGTAGTGGCAGAGTCAGAACCAGAACCTGAGGTTCCTGAGTTCCCCGTATGGAGGCTGTTGCTCTTTAAACACAGTACATTCCACTTAGAATAACTGGAGACAAATCATATTGCATTAGTTTTACTTTGACTCATTAAATATCTTGATGCAACAAGGTTTTTTTAAAATTAGTTTTTGTTGGTATTTTCTGTTTCTCCTATCACTGTAATATTCCATGTATTCTCCCACTCTGTAACCCATCAAAGAGCCATCTCATATATAGTATTTTTTGGAGAGAGAAAAAGACAGCACAACTGATACATTGAAAAAAAATCTAAAATGATGTGACCTGTGGACCTTCCACTTCCACAGAGGTTTAATTTGGGGATATCTCCTCAAGTCTCTTGAATCCTACTTATCTTTATAATTTTGTTACTTTTGATTTGTATGTCATTTTTCTTTCCATTTATGTTGTTGTAGTTAACTGTGTATACTGTTTTCTTGACTGTTTGCTTCAATCTTAATTAGTTCATATAGACCTTTCCATGCTTCTAAGTATTCATCACATACATGATTTCTTATCACACAGTAGTATTCCCTTACAATTATGTACCACATTATCTTTAGCCATTCTTCAACTGATAGGTATATATTTTGTTTCCAATTCTTAGCTAGCATAAATGCTGCTACATTTTGGAGTATGTGGAGACTTTTTCTTATGAATGGCTTCCTTGGGGTATAAGCCCAGTGATGCAATCACTGAATCAAAGCATGTAGCCATCTGAATCACTAATTATTTGCTTAATTTCAAGTTATTTTCCAAAATGGTTATACCATTTCACCACTCCACCAACAATGTATTAGTATGCCTGTCTTCCTACAAGCCTTCCAACACTGTTGCCATATTCACCAATTTGCAGGGTATGGAGTGAAATAAATATCAGGGTTGTTCTGATTTGCATTTCTCTGATTATTGGGGATTTGTAGCATTTTTTCCCCACCTGGAAATCTGTTCTTTTGAGAACTTTTTATTCATAATCTTTGACCATTTATCTATCAGGGCATGGCTATTAATCTTATTTATATGTATTGCTTATATAACTTGGATATCAAATAATCATCAGAGAAATAAGATTCAAAGATTTTTTTCCAGTTGATCACTTCCTTTCTTATCATAGATGCATTAAAGTTATCTATGGAGAACTTTTCAGCTTCATTTTTTTTCTGCTAGATACAGTATTATGATCTTTTAATTACTTTTTAAAAAAGGAATTCCTGTACCTACTCTTCCCTCCACTCATGATCTCCATTTCTTGTTTGATATTCTCCCTTCTTTGCTTCAGCTAGTTCTATTACTCAGTTTTTGAGTTTTATTTTTTAATGCCCCTTTCGAAAAGGATTTCTCATTGTCTTCATTATCCATCTTCTCTTTCTCTTTACTTTAGGCTCTTCTTAAGTCATGACACCTATATCAAGTTTTTCTTCTTTTTTCTGTATTATTCATTTACTTAAACCTTTCAATGTGTCCATTCTAGTTTCACCCTTTGAAGTGTTTTTTGCTACTACATGGATTTCCCTTTTCCATTGTGCCTTAATTGAAGAACAATGCCTATTATTACAGGTGTCAGAGGACGCTGTCCCATAGTAGAACCCTTCCCCAACCAAGTGCCTGATTATGTAGCCTACCACTGATTTATACCCACTCTTGTTGACTTTTTACCCTAAATCTGCCTGGAAATCTTCTTGTATCCATGCTTTCCCACTCCTTCAGGTTCCAGGTACCTCTAAAGGGGGCCACTTCCCTCTGCCCATTATGGGAATCTGAAGATCTTTCCTGTCCCTAGGCCCTTTGATGGGCTTAAGTGACTCAGAGAACCTTTCCTGATTTGAAAATATAATCTGCCCCCTAATAGACTAAATGTGGTCACATGGAGCCTGTGGCAGGAGGCTTGTTTTTCAGGAATGCCCACACCTTATTACTTTGTGATTGGGCAGGGGGTCAAGAGGGTTGTGACATTCTCTGAGCCAGGAGAAGGCTATATATGTCTTGATGTGAGTTTTTGCTTTGGGGCTCACTTTGGGAAGAGTTGTGAGATTTGGCCAGAGTTGGGGTTGGAGGCAGCCCTTGAGCCCCCAGGCTTTGAAAACCCAGATGTTGGTGCTTCCCTCTCTGGTAACTAAGTATGGATGTAATGGTCAGACAGCTGAAAGCCCTGTCTGCTGATGTTTCTCTGTGTGCTTGTAACTTCTGTTTGTATTTTTGGAAGTTTAGGACTTTTCCCCTTGAACTAGGTAAATGATATATGTTTGATTAAAGTAACATTGTTAACCCATTTTGAGTTGCTTTCCTTTAGAAAAGCAGATCTAAGAACCTGTGCTAGCAGCCATCCTGGGTATGCTAGGGTGCTTGCTGCTACAGTCCCCCAGGACAAGTAGGCTTTCAATTACTATATCCCCTAGACCACAACCAGTGAAAAGATTCTCTTATCTTTTTTCACTATCTCTCCTTATCCACAGGCTCATTCATCAGTGGACCTTTCTCCCACCTCCAAAGTAAGACATCTTCCTTCTTTGTCCCCTTTCCAATCTTCCCTCCCTTGACTGCTTTCCTGTAGGATCTTATCTTTCTGAGACCTGAGAGATTTACATTCTCCTCATTGCTGGCCCTTGATTTGACCCCAGTGCATCACTCACTCCACTCTATCTCCTGCTCCCCTCCCTCCCCTTATATACCCTTCCATGTTGTAACACAGTTCCACAAAAGAGGCACTCACCTGTAGGCAGTGTTACCAGGTTTTATCCATAATGCCCCTCATACTGACCAAATAACTATTACCTCTATATAAAATTTCTGCCTTCCCCCATCTCTTTGTCTACATTTAGAAAGGAGATTCTTACTGACCTTCTGTTGTTATCCTTACCTGTTGCATTTATTCACTCCTGTATTTCTGTTGTTTGAGAGACAATCTCTTCAGTTCTGATTTTCTTTCCAAAAATGTTTCAAACTCTTCATTACTGAACATCCATCTTTTGTCCTCTGCAGTTAAGCTCAGATTTGCAAGATAGCTCACCCTGAGCTACATCCTTAACTCTACTGTTGTTTGGAACATATTATTCCACTCTCTCCTCCCTAGTAGGTGAGGAATAGTCTTCAATTACTCTATATCTGAAGGTTTTTTTTCCTGACAGCTTACAGAACTTCTTGTTTCCATACTGAATTGATATACTTATCTACAGCATGTCTTGGAGTTTGTAGCTTAGGGTTCTATTTATTTTCTGGAGGATCTGTGAATTCTTTTGATTGGAATTTCTTTTTTTATGTTTAGAAGTCCTGGGCAGTTCTCTTCTATTACTTCCTTCATAAAGGTTGTTGTCCTATTTTGTTCTGGGAGACCTATAATCGTTAGGTTGTCTCTGCACATCCTGTCTTGAGGTCAGTATGTTTTACTTGCATGTGAGTATATTTTCTTTTAATGGTGTCATTTGCTTCTTTCCTTCTAGTTTCTCTTGCTTTTCTGTTTCTGGATTCCCAATATGTTGTTTTAACTTTTGTTCCTTTGTTGAGGCTTGCCAATGCAGATTCAAGTTTTTCTATTCTTTTTATTCTTTTTGCTTTTTGGGACACAAATTCTGTTCTCTTCATTCTCATTTCTCTTTTAAGCCATTGAGGAATACCATGTTGTAGTTCCATGTTCTCCACAAATTCCAAATGCTCTTCTGTTTCATCAAGGATTGGAGCATTTGTCCTTGTTTCTTATGGGTTGATAATTTCGGGAACTGCCATAGCTGCTGGGGATCCACTCTCCTGAAAACTCCAGCTGCAACTTGTCCTGGCCACCCTGGGGCCAACCCGCGGTTTCAGGCCGGCCTGGTTTCAGCTCCCAGGGCACTGGGATGAGCCCTTCCTGTCCCACCTGCCAGGCTGCCTTCAGTGGGAAC
>CM053596.1:149532877-149548865 GCA_028646575.1 Pseudocheirus occidentalis
GGGCCTCTTTTGCCATTTGAGTTAATCTATTCTTTAAAGTGTTGTTTTCTTCAGTCAGGTTGTTGACTCTCTTTTCATGATTTTCTCGCATCATTCTCATTTCTCTTCCCAATTTTTCCTCCACTTCTCTTATTTGGTTTTCAAAGTCCTTTTTCAGTTGATGTATAGCTTCTAGGCATTCTTCAATTGTCTTGGAAGCTTTTGGTGTGGGAGTTCTGAGTTCAGGGCTGTCTTCCTCCCGTTTCATGCTTTGATCCTTTTTGTCCACAAAAAAGGATTTTTGAGTTTTATTGTTGTTCTTACTTTGCTTCCTTTTCCTCACGTTGGCCAGTCAATTAATTAGTTGGGTTTTTTTAGCTCTGTGAAACTCTGCTTCCTGGGGGGAAAGCTCTGTTCCAAATCGCTGGGGTTTTCCCAGATGCCAGAGCTATTAGGGGGGTGTTGCAAATCCTCCCAGCTTTGGCTTGCTGAAAGTGCACCCCAGGACCACCACCCAAGACCATGATCCAAATCCAGGCCGCTCAACGCAAGAGCACTTGGCCCTGATCAATCAATTCAGCCCCCCTGTGGAGTCCGCAGGCCAGGGGCTCTGAAGCAGCCTGGTGGGGGCCGCCACTGGTTCCAGTAGTTCCCTTCCCCCACTGCTTCCTTACCCCGGGGGCAGATTGGCCAAAGTGCTTTTCCTCCCCCAAATTAATTTCCAAAGTTTCACTCACTAACCATCTCTGACCCTGGTTTGCAGGATTTTAAGATCCCCTCAGGCAGGTGCTTTAGATCTTCTCTGAAGTAGACTCAAGCTGCGGCTTGGGAGGCTCAGCTCCTTCTGGCCACCCTGGGGCCTGGCCTGGCTGGGGCTGTGGTTTTGGGCTGGGCCGGTCTCTGCTCTGGTGCGAGCTGCCCTTCTCCTGTCCCCATTCCTCACTCCTTGGCAGATGTGGAGGTGCTGGAAGGTGTAGATCCTCTCCTCTGAAGACTGGCTGCGGTGCAGCTTGGCTCAGCTCAGCCCGGCTCCTTCCCACCAACCCGGACCTGGCTGCAGTCTTGGATTCAGGCTGGGCCAGCCTCCGCTCCCTGCTGCCGTGCTGAGCCCCTGCTGCTGAGCTGCCTTCAGTGAGAGATGTGTTTTCTGTATTTTTGTGAGTCTGAGAGTCCTAGATTTTCCTAGACTTTGTCTGGGCTCATATTTTATGAGCGTTTAGGGTGCCAGTGTGGGAGCTGCGGGACCTTGCTGCTTCTGCACTGCCATCTTGGCTCCGCCCCTCCTAATGCCTTTTCCTTTAAATGTTCAAGTAAACCATTTTTTCTCAATGTCCTTGGAGTCATAAGCCAAAGTTTGACCTATGAGCTCTGAATTCTACATAAGGTATAGATTTTGAAAAATGGAAAAATCAATAAAACAACCACCTGAATCACAGAGGAAATTTTTCCTGTATATAAAAAAATGGAAAGCCATTTTGCTGCTTTCACCCTATCACCTATGGCCATGTATTGTGCTTCAAGGGAACTGGGTCAGCAGTTATCCTAAAACTTGGGAACACCAAAGAGTAAAAGAATGAGGGAACTCGGGGCGGCTAGGTGGCACAGTGATTAGAGCAACGGCCCTGGAATCAGGAGTACCTGAGTTCAAATCCGGCCTCAGACACTTAACACAAAAAACTAGCCGTGTGACCTTGGGCAAGTCACTTAACCCCAACTGCCCTCCAAAAAAGCAAAAAAAAAAAAGAATGAGGGAACTCTAAGTATCCTTCAATAAATCTGATCCCAGATCCCTAAGATTTTCTCTGGTATGACAGATAGCTTACCACAAAGGCACCCAGTTAGAAAACATTTGCTACCAAATGGTAGGGAAAGCAGACAGGAGAGCCTTCTAATTTGCAGGGATAGAGAAGGACAAAATAGATGTGTGTATTAGGAATAGCAAAAATACTTATTTGGTTGAATGGTAGAATATCTGGAACACACCATAACAGTTGACCCTGGGAATAACACAGGGGTAAATCATTGGTACCTAGGTTAAATGGTCCATTATTCTAGCTCTCAAGTGGTGAGAAACCTCATTGCTCTCTGGACATCTGGAGATTATAAGATAATAATGAGCACAGTCAAGTTGCCTTACTCCTCTGGAATAAAGTGATTTCTTTAAACTCGTATTTTCAATCCCATTATCAGATTCTATCAGGAATCAAGCATGTAGCCCTGAAAGCCACATTTGAGAACCCAAGACTTCTGACTCAGAACTTGTACCAGGTCTTCCTAACTCTGAAGTCAACTCTCTGTGCCATGCTGCCCCTCAGTAAACCATTATATGTCAGCAGCTGTAATTATCTATATTAAAAGAATAATGAGTTGGAAGGGATCTCAAAGGCCACCTAGTCCAACTTTTTTTTTTTTTTTTTTTTACAAATGAGAAAACCACAGCGAGAAGACGTTAAAGGTTAACCTAACATCATACAGGCAACAAATGGCAGCGTTTTTGATCTGGAAGGGGACTTTAGAGATTATGTAAAGAAAGAAAACAGGTCCAGAGAGTTGTGATGATTTGCCCAAGGTCACACATGTAGTAAGAGCCAGAATTTTACCCTAGGCTCTCTGAATCCAAATTCCTTCCACTCCACCATGTTGCCTCTCAAAAATAATTTTAATCCCTCACCCCCACCAAAATGACAGAGCAATATTGTTATATTCTTATGGAAAGACAGCATCATTGTGGTACACTGAGCCCATGCGCCATATGTAAACCTTGCATTCTGTCAATCAGTTTGACCAGATTCTGCTCAGCTCACTGTAAGAAAGTAATTGAAGGAGGGGGCCATGGAAACTGACTTCATTTTTCTCCAGGGAGAGAGACTGGCAACAGGAGAAGCTTGACACTTATCTTTGAGAAATCTTGAACCATATTAAAGGAGCTTTGCTGAAAAAAAAAGCTCTACCCTTGGGGGGAAAGGTCAACTAGAACCTAAATAATTTATCCTTTTATTTATTTCTCTCTCCTTTTCTATAATATAAGAAATGTTTTACACAAGGTAAAGTCTACAAATGTTGATGTGCAAAAATCATGAGGTGTCCAGAATTTACAGTGGGATAGCATCTTGAGCAAAAGAGGTCTTTGCTAGAATTTATTGCATGGGACATAGAATTCACTCACTTATTCAAACATTTTTAAAGCACCAACTGAATACTGAGGAAAGATACAAAACCTAGATGAAATATTAAGTCCTACAATCAATTTATTTGCACTCTATGAGGCAAATGAGACACAGATAGCTAAAACATTAAACTGTTATCTGAAAAGTACATTAAAAAGTTTAGCTATATGAGATTCAAGGAAGAAGCATCATCAGTCTTGGGTAAATCACTTAATTCCTGAGTGCTAGTTCCTTCATCTGTAAAATGAGAATATGAATCCTTATACATTACAGAGATGTAGTGTGGAAAATGCTTTGTAAACCTTAAAACACTAAAGAAATGTAACTTATTGATGCTATCTATACCCACTGGGTAAGATGAGTCATGAATAGGGCAAGAGATTTGGTTTGTGAAGGAGCAGAATACAAGGGATACTGTCAAGGG
Source organism: Pseudocheirus occidentalis (assembly GCA_028646575.1). Lineage (NCBI taxonomy): Eukaryota > Metazoa > Chordata > Mammalia > Diprotodontia > Pseudocheiridae > Pseudocheirus > Pseudocheirus occidentalis. The sequence continues at coordinate 149,536,448 of CM053596.1, forward strand.
ATGGAGTGGCAGAGTATAGGCATCAGGAAAACCTAGAGTATTAAGGTTAGAATAGGACCAGCAGAATGACTTTTCCAAAGCTAGGTCAACGAACTAAAGAATGGTCAACAAACCCGGGACAAGCTTGCCTATGGTAGGTAAAGGGTAGCCTAACCCTATTAGGGGATAGGAGGTAATAGTCCGCCTATCCCCTAAATTTCCCTAGCTTTTATGGCTGCGTCCACTCAAGCTCTATATATAGAATCACCATTTTTACTGTGGTCAGATTTGAGGATAAGAAGTCTAGCATACATTTGGCCAGTATGGTTCCCAGGACAACATTAGGTACATGAGTCATCTCAGTAAATATTATAATGTATATGCCATATATGACAGAGACTATGTCTGTATGCAGTCACTCCAGAGGTTGTGGCTGATTTGAATAGCTGGCTAAGGCTTGATTGGCAGGTCTGAAAATAGACGTAGAGAGAGTAGGTGATTGGCTAGCTAGTATGATTTAGGGGCACCAAGAAATTCCTCTTGATAAAATAAAAATCTCTTTCACACAATGAGATAATTTAGTTAGAAAGTCTCAGATTAATAAGATTCTCTTTTAAAATGCATATGCCCTAACAGAAAATCTATGCTTATCCCAATAGATGCAGAACAAGCTTTTGACAAAATATGGCACCTATTCCTATTAAAAAAAAATAGAGAACATAGGAATAAATGGAGTTTTCCTTAAAATTGTTAGTATCTATCTAAAACCATCAGAAAGCATTATATTGGGGCAGTAGGTGGCATAGTGAATAGAGCACTGGCCCTGGAGTCAGGAGGACCTGGGTTCAAATACGAACTCAGATTCTTAACACTAACCATGTGACCATGGGTAAGTCACTTAACCCCAATTGCCCTGCCTTCCCCCCTCCAAAAAAAAGCATTATATGTAACAGGGGTAAGCTAAAAGCTTTTCCAAGAAGAGCAGGGGTGAAACAAAGATGCCCATTATCACCACTATTATTCAGTATTGTACTAGAAATGTTAGCTTTAGCAATAAGAGAAGAAAAAGAAATTGAAGAACTAAGAATAGGCAATGAGGTAACAAAACTATCACTCTTTTCAGGGATATATTGTGGTATATTTAAAGAATCCTAGAGAATCAATTAAAAACTACTTGAAGTAATTAACAACTTTAGCAAAGTTGGAAGATATAAAATAAACCCACAAAAATCATTGGCATTTCTATATAATACTAATAAAGGCCAGATACAAGAGATAGAAAGAGAAATTCCATTTAAAATAACTGTAGACAATATAAAATATTTGGGAGTCTACCTGTCAAGACAAACCCAGGAACTATATGAACACAATTACAAAACACTTTTCACAAAATAAAGTCAGATCTACACAACTGGACAAATATCAATTGCTCATAGGTAAGATGAGCTAATATAATAAAAATGACAATTCTACCTAAACTAATTTATTTATTCAATACCATACCAATCAAACTGTCAAAAAATTATTTTATAGAGCTAGAAAAAATAGTAAAAAAGTTCATCTTGAAAAACAAAATGTCAAGAATATCAAGGGAGTTACTGAAAAAATGCAAATGAAGGTATGTCAACAAAGGTAAAATTATAATATAAAGTGGCAATCATCAAAACTACTTAAGACTGGCTAAGAAATAGAGTGGTGGATCCATGGAATGGGTTAGGTACACATGACATAGTAATAAACGATAATAGTATTCTACTGTTTGATAAACCCAAAGACTCCAGCTTCTAAGGTAAAAACTCACTATTTGACAAAAACTTCTGGGCAAACTGGAAAATAGTATGAACAGAAATCAGGTATAGATCAACATCTCACATTTTATACCAAAATAAGATCAAAATGGGTGCATGATTCAGACACAAAGGGTGATATTATAAGAAAATTAGAAGAGCAAGGAAGAGTTTACATGTAAATTCTGTGGAGAAGGGAAGGATATATAACCAAATGAGAGAGAATATTATGAAATGAAAAATGGATAATTTTGATTATACTAAATTTAAAAGGTTTTGCAGAACTAAAGCTAATGCAACCAAGATTAGAAGGAAAGCAGAAAGCTGGGAAACAATTTTTACAGACTGTTTCTGAGAAATGTCTCATTTTAAAATATATAGAAAGAATTGAGTCAAGTTTATAAGAATACGGGTATATGAGAGGGCAGACTGGGGGATGTAGTAATTAGTATGCTTCACATCTTGGGATGGGGGTAGGGGAGAGATGGGGAGAAAATTTGGAACTCAAAAATCTTGTGGAAATGAATGCTGAAAACCAAAAATAAATAAATAATTTCTGGAAGTAAAAAAGAATACAAGTCATTCCCCAATTGATAAATGGTCAAAGGATATGAACAGAAAGTTTTAAGATTAAGAAATTAAAGCTATCTATAGTCATATGAAAAATGCTCTAAATCATTATTGATTAAAGAAATGGAAATTAAAACAACTCTGAAGCAAGCATCTCCTCACACCTATCAGATTGGCTAATATAACAGAAAAGGAAAATAATAAATTCTGGAAAAGATGTGGAAAAATTGGAATACTAATGCATTGTTGGTGGAGTTGTGAACTGATCCAACCATTCTGGAAAGCAATTTGGAACTATGCCCAAAGGGCTATAAAACTGTTCATACACTTTGATCCAGAAATACCACTACTAGGTCTGTATCCCAATGAGATCATATAAAAGAGGGAAAGGACCCACATGTACAAAAGTATTTATAGCAGCTCTTTTTCTGGTGGCAAAGAATTATAAGTTGAGGGGATGCTCATCAATTGAGGAATGACCGAACAAGTTGTGGTATATGAATATGATGGAATACTACTGTGCTATAAGAAATGATAAGCAGGTGGATTTCAGGAAAAACCTGGAAAGACTTAGATGAACTGATGCTGAGTGAAGTGAGTAGAACCAGGAGAACATTGTACACAGTAACAGCAACATTGTATGATGATCGACTGTGACAGACTTAGCTCTTCTGAGCAATGCAATTATCTAAGATAATTCCAAAAGACTCAAGATGGAAAATGCCGTCCACATGCAGAGAAAGAACTATGGAGTCTGGGGGCAGATCAAAGGATACTATTTTCACTTTTCTTTTTGTTTCTCCTTTCTTAGGCTTTTTCTCTTTTGTTTTTATTCTTTCACAACATGACTAACGTGCACATATGTTTAATATGTTTGTACATGTATAACCTATATCAGATTGCTTATTATCTTGGGGAGCAGAGAGGCAGAGGATGAAAAAAACTTGGAACTCAAAATCTTTAAAAGTGAACATTGAAAACTAAAAAAAGTTTGTGATTGATTGATAAAAATGAATAAATAAAATTCCCTTGGGAGAGCTGAGAGGAAGTTATCAGTCATCTATATTTCATCATGCATTATTTTAATCAATTATATTTCCACCCCCTAATGCCCAGCTGAGATTAGCATCCCTGGAGGAATTTTGGTGATGGAATAGAAAAGGGGAAGGGGGGCTCTTTTTGAGTACTGGATGCTTGCTACTCCCCTCAAAGACAGAAAAGAACTTGAAGGGGATAATTATTCTAGTGCAATACAGTCATCTTGAAAAGGCTGCTTCTATACTAATTGGGAAAATAATATAAAGAGGTGGATTCTAAACAATTTAAACTTAGGTATTTTGTGACATAATCCTGAAGCTCCTTCCCAGCCTGGCCACCCCTCTAGAGGTTTTTCTATGCTATTATATCCAAGTCCTTCCTAAGATGTGATGCCCATAACTAAGCATGATGCTCTATGACAGAGTAATGGGGGCTACTGGAATCATAAATCAGAGGACCCCAGAACTAGAGCTAGAAGAACCTCAGATGCCATTTGGACCAACCTCCTGATTTTACAGCTGAGGAAACCAAGGCTCAGGGAGATTATACGATTCATTCTTTCTAGCCCTGGATGCTGTATCTCTATTTATGCAGCCAAAGATCATTTTCGCTTTCTTGGTTGCCATATTTCAGTATTGGATGTGAGTTCATTAAACCCCCCAGATAGTGTTTCACATGAATAGTTATGTGAAATTAATTTTATCCCAACTGAAATACTTTACTTTTTTCTATTAAATTTCACCTTTTAAAATTAGTCTAATATTTTAACCTGCAAAGATTGTTTTCATGTCTAATTCTAGCATCTAACAGTGTCATCCACAAATCTGATAAAGGCAGTGTGGTAGGTAGATAAGAAGTCAGCAGTGGAACAGAAGAAAGAGCACTGGCCTTTGATCCACAAAACCTATTACCAATCTTGGCTCTGTTACTCACTAGCTATGAAATTGTGCAACTAATCTGGAGCACTTCAGGCTCAAAACCCAAATTTTTCTCCCAACAAATTAGTCAGTTAATTACTTCAAGAGTCCATCTCACATTGCATGCCCAGATACTACCAATGATCCACTACACAAAGCTTGAATTTGGAGAAAATAACCATCTATTCATACATGATTGAAGCAGCAATTTCCCTACTATGCATCCCTTTCTTGTTTTCACGGTTTCTGGAGACTAGCATAAGATTATTTCTCTTACAGGAAATATCTCTAATTTTCCTATAATGGTAGTATCTAGACTTGAGGATGGTCTTGATGAAATTGTTTCTACCCATTTATATATTACTTTATCATAGTGGGTTGGTTTCACAATGACTTTGTACGTGAAATAGCATCTTCTAAGAACTGATGAGAAAACTAGAACATAGTTTGGCAGAAATCAGACCAACATTAACACTATATATTACAATAAGCTGAATACAAATACATATGACCTGAATATATATGAAAGGCCTCAACATAAAAAAATAGACAAGAATAAAATCAGTTGACTTTCACATCTATGACTAAGAAGAAACTTCTTAACTAAACAAGAGATAAAGGAGATCATAAACCATAAAGTAAGCCATTTTGACTACTTAAAATTAAAAGGTTTTAGAAAACTATAATTAAGGAAGATGGAATTTTTAAAATGGTAGTGGCAACAAATATTTGCATCAAATATTCGATATACAAATATAGGGAACTGATGTAAATATGTAATATCAAGAACCACTCACTTTCTGAAAGATAAATGGTTAAAAGATATGAGCAAAGAGTTTTCAAAATAATTTCAAACTATAAATTACCCACAGGAAAACATACTTAAAATTCCTAATAGTAAGAGAAATGCAAATTAAAGCTACTCTAGATTTTTTACTTTACGACTTGAAAACTGGCAAAGATAATAAATATAAAATGAGAATAGTCAGTGTTGGAGGACCTTGGGAAGACAAGCACAGTAAATACACCATGAACTGGTCCAATTGTCCTGAATATCAGTTTGTAAGTCTGTGAAAAAAGTTACTAAATTACATATACCCCTTAATTTGGTGATCCCTCTACTGAGAACATATATGGATATGTACATATATCCATATATATAAGTTAAATACTGGGGATATACAAACACACATACACACATATGTGTATGTTTGCATGTGTATATATACATGTGTGTGTTTAAAACAAAGCAAAGGTCCAATGTGTACCAAAATATTGATAGTGGCACTCTTTGTGCTGGCAAAGAAGTAGAAACAAAGTAAATGGCTCTTAATTGGAGAATGGTTGGAAAAAGTATAGCATATCAATGGGATAGGAAATTATCATGTAGGAAAAGAGAAATATAAAGGATTCAGAGAAATATGTACAGATTTCTATGAACTGATGCTGGGAAAAATAAGCAGAAACAAGAGGATGATGGACACAATGACCGCAGCAATGGAAAGATCACTAACAGAATTAGATTGTGAGTTCCTGGAGGGCAGGAACTATTTTTTTTGCCTTTTTTTGTATCCCTAGCATTTAGCACAGTGTCCAATACAAAGTAGGCACTTAATAAATGTTTACTGACTGATGGACTGAAAGCAAAACTCAGAGCAGTTGGAGAAACTAGCAAACTAGTCTTGGGGAACAGAAAACATACCTCTCCCTTCATGGAAGATAGATGGGAGGGTGGGATGGGGAACAAAAATTTATTAAGCTCCTATTATTTGCTACATACTTTGCTAAGAGCTTTACAAACATCTCATTCTAGTTAGGAGACTACTGGGACAAAATACTTGTACACATTTTCAGATATAGTTACTATATCAAATATTTTTACATAATTCTTTATCTTTGTCCTAAAAGCTGGCTCAGTCTAGAGGGAGGGGGTTTAAATTATTGTGATACAAAGACAATAAGTATTCATGTCATATGTTGTTGTTCAGTCATGTCCAATTCTTTGTGATCCCATTTGTGGTTTTCTTGGCAAAAATACTGGAGTGTTTGCCATTTTACAGATAAGAAAACTGAGGTAAACAAGATTAAGTCAGTCACCTGCCCAGAGTCATACAGCTGGGAAGTATCTGAGGCTGGATTTCAACTTAGGAACATGAGTCTTTCTGATTCTAGGCCTGGCATTCTATCCACTGTACCACCTAGCTGCCCCATTCATGGCATATGTCTATGGATAAAGATTTTTTAAAGGGACATTATTATATTAGATTCAACTATGGTCCCATGTACCCTACCATACCTGGCCTAATCTCTCTCAGTTTACCAAAGTTTCTATCTGATGCCTTTACTTCCTTTCCAGTCACTTATATCCCTCAAGCCCTTACATCCTGGCATTCTCAGCTGAAGCTCTTTCCTCAAACACAATGACCACCTGTTGCCTAATCCAAACACCTTTCCTCCGTCTTCTTGCCCTTATGGTTTCTGACTTTGCCAAGTGCTCCCTGTCCTCCTGGACATGTTCCTACCCTTGGTTTCAAAGACACTAGGCTTTCCTACTTCTATTTCTGTCGCTCTTCCCTGTCTTCTTTCATGGTGGTTGTTTTCCCAGTTCTTTAGTGTCAGTGCTCCCTAAAGAGCTCTCTTGCTGTCCTTGGCTTTTTTCTTTTTTGTCTCTCTCCTTTCTCCCCTGGCTAGGTCATTTCCTTCCTCAGTCTCTTCCTCTTGTCTCTGGGCACATCACTACTAAACCTGTATGTCTACAGTCCCTTGGACAAATCTAATAAGATGAGATTTATTGAAGATAAATGTACAGTGAGTTTCAAAAAAAGACTTCACAAGTTGGAAACATGGTTAGACAGCAGTTCATCTGAATGAGATCCAGGAGTTCTAGCGTATTGCAAACTCAGTATGAATCAACAGTGGAACTGGGGGGGAGGGCAGGCAGCCATAAGAGCCGACATGATCTTAGGTTACATTGAGAAGCATGATGTCAAGAATAAGGGAAGTGATGGACCTACTATTTTATTCCATTCTGCTCATTATTTTAGAGCAGTGGTTCTCAACCTTCCTAATGCCACAACCCTTTAATACAGTTCCTCATTTTGTGGTGACCCCCAACCATAAAATTATTTTTGTTGCTACTTCATAACTATAATTTTGCTACTGTTATGAATCGTAATGTAAATATCTGATATGCAGGATATATTTAAATTGAACATAACCCACAGGTTGAGAACCGCTGTTTTAAAGGGACATTTTAGGAAAGGCATTAATAAGCTTGAGAACCATCAGAGGAAGGCAACCAAGATGGTGAAGATCTTTGGGACTGCACAGGACTGGTTGTAGGAAATGGACAAAGAAGACCTGGGGCAAGGGGGAGGCAGTTCAGTGGACTACTAGTAAATATTTAATAACTGGCTATCCAAAAGAAAGACATCTACAAGTGACACGTTTGGTCTGTGTTATTAACATTTTCTGTATCATTTTCTAAAGTCCAGTCAATCAACAGACAATAAATCAAACCCTGATTTGCAGTTTACCTATTTGTGAGGGGTAAAAGTTCACACTGAAAAATCGACAATCTTAGTTTTCATGAACCTGTGGAGCTATTTCCAGCACACCCTTTAAAAAAGTGTTTTGGGAAAATTAGTGTTGTTCTGTTTGGTACCTTGGGCAGAATGAAGAGAAAGTAGAATGAAGTTACAACAAAAAAGACTTAGGCTCAATACAAGGAATACTTTTCTAACAATTAGACTTACTTGGTAATAGAATGGGACTGTCTCAAAAGGTAGTGCATTCTCCTTCACTTTGGATCTTCAAGCAAAAGCTCGATGGTCACTTGTCAAATATGATACAGCGGAGATTCTTGTCCAGGTGCGGGCTGGATGAAATGTTTGCTAAGTTGGTTCCTTCCTACCCTAAGACTCTATGATTCAATGATTGTTCTAACCCTTTTTTTTTTAACAAATGAGAAGCCAGCTATGATGGGAAAGTATAAAGAACAACTTCTTAGGACAATTCCATGGAATTTCAAGTGGAGACTCTTCTGTGACCCAGAGTGCTGGGGACAGGAAAATCTAGATGAATTAGGAAGATTTTTATTTTGAAACTTTTTCCTTTTCTGGGTAAAGAGAAATGAGTGCCTATGCTTTTGACCCAACTATATTATGCTTCATTCAGCAAAAGTCAGGGTCAAAGCCGCTCAATGTATAAGGCCCAAGAGTCTGTTAAAGAAGCATTAAAAAAAAAAGAATAGAGAAAACACAAATACCTGATGGTTCAAATTCAGTTAAAAAATCTGATGCTAATAGTTTCCTGTGGGTTCTAAATGCTGAGAAAATAATACTCTTTCCTTGACTTCAGCCTTAGAAGGAGTCATTCATCTCTTTCCCTCAGCCAAGGGACAGTGTAGGCAGGATCACAACAATGACTTGGTCTTATATTTGCATAATATGCAAGTAGAAAAGGCTGTTGGTGTCATTCATTTGACTACTGGTTGAGATGCCCAATAGATGGGGCAGACTGGGAAAACTTTGGTACTTATTTTCAAGGCTGCTTGACTATTGTTTCATTTGAATAAAATGGGGATCCTCGATTCTTTCTCTCCTAGAGGAATATCATTAATAACAGGCCCCGCTGACAGAATGGGAGGATAGCTAGGGTCATTCTGTGGTCATTTCAGAGTCAGCTTTAGCCTCTAGGTGACTATCTCTCCCACCAGGTTTTGAGCTCAGGATCTGGCCTTAGGTGTAGGAGAGAGTACGGGTGCAGTGGGGAGAGGTCCCAGAGTCGTGCAGTGTGACTGGTTAAGCTGAGAATTTGATCCCACTGTGGAGTAATAGGAGAGCACTGGAACAAGGGAAATTTGGCAACCGTGAAGCCTTGGGACTTGGCCCTATGCCACAGCTGTAGGGGAACATAGCAGCAGTCACCAGAGTGAGGAAAGAAGGAGTTTTTTTCCTTTCTTGCTATCAACCTTACCTTTCCCTCAGTGCCTAAGTTTTCTATCTGTTACCAGTCATTGACCTGATGGTGGGAGAGATCATGGGGGCTGCTCAACAATCCCATGTACTGTATATGGAAATACGGATTGACCAAGCTTTTGGTCCACTAGAGTTGATGACTAGCCAGTGTTTGAATGAGGATTTGGAAAGTAGGAACATAAGGCACATTTCCCAGTCAGCCAATAAGCATGTGTTAAGTATCTAATATGGACTAGGCTCTGTGCTGAGTTAACATCATATACACATAATTGCTTACATATGTCACTCCCTTATTGAAATATGAGCTCTTTGAGGGTAAGAACCATGTTGTTGCCTTTCATTATATTCCTGGTACTTAAAAAAGTTTGTTGACTGACCACATTGTTTGAAGTTTTTAAAACACCTTCTTCATGAGAGCCCTTTGAAGTAGGCTATATAAGTGCTCTTAGCCCTATTTTGAAGAAAAGGAGTCTAGGACAGACAGCAAGGGACAGACTACCCAAGTGTTCTCACTCTAAGTATGGTGTTCAATTCACTTTGTTATCATCTTCCCAGGATGCTCCTGGGTTGGCTGGTATGCTGGTTGGCTTTAAGAAAATCAGCATCAAGTATGTCAGTTCATTTCACACACACACACACACACACACACACACACACACACACACATACACACACACATATCCATACCCTCTGTTCTAATTCCTCAAGTCTTGCTGAGACGTTTGTCTGGCATGTTTAATATTAAATCTGAAAAGCTGATGTTGGAACCTAAGGTCCAATAATTGAGCTATTGTAAATCTCACCCTCCTGCTCAACTCAAAGTTTGATCATCATCTTGTTTAAAAACTCTACTTATCCACTTTTAGAATGTGTTTGGATGGACAACTCCACTAATTCAAAGGTAGGGAAATTCTCATGATGCCACAAAGGGATTTTCTATGGCTCTCCAGTGATACCTGCTCATCATCTCCCCTGCCAAATGTTCATTGGAGTCAGTTATCCCTAAGACTCCACTTTTATTTGTACAGAATATTCATAAATGCTAATAATTCTATCTGCTTATATGGCCCCGAAGACATTATTAGACCTGAACTTTTACCAAAACAATTAAAACGACCTTTAGCACCTGGCAGGGTGGGAGTAAGGCAAAGGATAATTTTGCAGGTTATTACAAAGATTCTGGAAATCAACTTTATGGAAAATCAGCTAGTTTGAAATATAATTTTGAATGTGTTTACAAATCTACTAGGTATTATTTCAAACTTGTTTGCAAATCTGCTCAAGGTGCATGCGTCCCAGAGCATAACTTCTTAGATGCCAGTTTGCTATAAATATACTGCACATCCATTTGGCTTAGTGCTGTTCAGAATTCTCACGGGCTGGTCTATACCCCCATTTTAAAAAAAGTTATTCATACAACAGTTCAAGAACTTTTACTTAAAAACTATGTTACCATCTATAATACCAATAAACAAAAAAGAGATGATTTTCATCACCCAGATTACTTTTGAGGCAACTAGAGAATTGTAATTGAAAATGGCTTTCTCTTGTGTTTCCTGGCATTTCCTCTCATTAACAAGTTTCAAAAAACCAACATATTCTTTATTGCCTTGTCTCCTAGGAAGCACAAAACATCTTTTACACGTTTTCTTTACTGGAAATGGGAAAAAGAGGGCCTCCAAGTCCTGGGTCCTCCTAATCTGAACTGTAAATGAATGATTTTACAGTATGCAATGATGAAACAGAAAAACAGTGAAAATTCCACAGTGGCTCAGATCCCAGTCATTCGGCTGTATTTTTCCTAGGTACAGATGGAGAAACGCCCTTGCAGCAGTTTCTAAAAGAAAGAGGGAGCAGGTGAGCTGGAGTTAACAGAAGCACCAGCTGACTCCCATAGGCTTGTGATGTACAAGGTCTCTGAGGAACCAATTTCCAGAAAGGAAAGCGGTTGGCAGCTGGTGAGCTTGGGAGCAGGTTCCACGAGATGTACCTAAGATTTTTCACCACATCTAGATAAAAAGTCCTCCCACCAAAGCCAAACCATCGCATCTCAGCAAGGATCTCCTTTCAGCCATCTCTTCCTCCCCAACACTTAATGTGCTGGGTGCCTGAGCAAATTTCGGGGAGGGAATGCAAACTTGTGAAATAAACATTTTTGGGAAATCTCCAGATTGTTTCAGAATCAGCAGGACACATTCGCCAGCTACAATAGGTTCACTTTCATGTGGACGCTGTAGCCCGCAAGACTTCCAAGTAAAAACTCTGAATGTGAATTTAGCTAGTTTTGGATAAAGACGCCTTTCAGCGTCAATAAACACCATGAATGCAGCCACGGTAGTTACAACTTAATGAGATGAGGGGAAGTGCACCGGGTCAGGCCTCATCTCCCGCCCTCTGTCATGCTAATCAGCTGGGTAGCCTGCAGCTGAAAAACTGCTGGAATTTTTATTTGCATTTCATTTACTTGGAAGGAAATTGACCCAGATGGCCCACAAAGGCAGTGGAAGGCTGGCGAGCACTGTAGGGCTGCACACTTTTCAGAGGGCCTGCACTTGTCTGCCCAGCCCTCTTTGAGCCCAGCACATAAAAGATTAAAACAGCGTAAGGGAATTGATTTCATGATTTTTAGATAATTTCCCCAAGATTTCAGAAAAGACCTCGAAAAACTAATTTAATCAGTGCGCAGCTCAATAGTAATTAAGGGGAAGAAAAGCTGAGATAATGAAAGAGGTGGTGGGGATTTTTGCTGTTGCTGGTGGGAACCTTTCTTAATTAGGAAAAGTCTAAAAACTAAATGATGTTAATGGAGACAAGCATAAACATGGATGGTGGAGGCGCCTGAGGCCTAGGCAGGACCAATGATGGATTGCCCGAGCAGTTAATCTTCCTGAAAGAAAGCAAAAATGATTGACCATGGAGGTGCCCCCAGCTTGGCATTCCCATAAGCATTTGCCCAAATCAAGGAGGCTGGAGCAGCTGGAAGCGCTTGGGGACTTGTGTGTCACTCCCTTAACCCTTTCAACTAGAGATCCTTTTCATGGAGAGTTCATCCAGGTAAGAGTCACATGTCTAACTCAGTCTTTGGACTGAAACAAGCATCTCTCTCTCTCTCTCTCTCTCTCTCTCTCTCTCTCTCTCTCTCTCTCTC